>CM077086.1:109207627-109448210 GCA_039513925.1 Platanthera zijinensis | reverse complement strand
CTAGTTTCATTTTAGGAATTTTTATCTTCTTCTTTTGAGCTTACTAGAATTCCCTTTTCTAATCGATTATTTCATACCTTCCATGGCTAGTTACATTATTCTTTACTTAGTGACGTAATTTTCTTTTTCAATAATAGAAAGTCCAAACCATAGAGTTTTTAATTTTAGTTTGAACTCAGGAGATGAGAAATCAAATGAGTCAATCCCTGGTCCTCCATAAAGGAATCTTCTTCATTGTCTCCTTCTTCTTCAGAATTCTCTGCAGCTGACAGAGAGCTGCCAGGCATCAATAGCCTGAGGCAGACCTCTTTGGCTTTCTTCTCTTCTTCTTCTTCTGAATCACTGGAGCTAGAGGAGCAGGTATCCTCTTCTTTTCACTCAGGTAGCAGCCACAAATCCCTTGTCCTTCTTCTTGTATTTGTGTGATGAGGACTTGGAGTGGTGCTTCCTGTACTCTTTCTCATGTTTCTTCTCCTTGTGTCTTCTCTGGACAATCTGGAGCAATGTGTCCAGGCTTGCTGCAAACATAACAAATGATTTCTTTAGATGAGTCTTGTCATACCTGGTTTGTCCTCATGCTTGGAGAACTTCTTTCTGAGGTCTCTTCTTCCCATGTTGAAGAACCTCTTGGCAATGAGTGCCAGTAACTCCTCATTTGATTGACTTCCTTCAGAAGTCTCAGCCGCCTTAAGAGCTAGAGAGTGCTCTTTCTTTGTAGGTGTAGGAGTTTTTACTTCAAATGCAGCAGCTCTGCTCTTTAGAGTTTGCTCATATGACTTGAGCTTTCCCAACAGAGCTTCTGTGGAGAGTTCCACAGTGTTTCTTCCATCCTTGATGGCCATATCCTTGAGTCCCAAGAGATGGGAAGGCACATCAGGATCTTGTCATTTACTTCTGACAAAGTTATCTCCTTGTCCAAAGACCTCAGTTCACTTATTATTGAACTGAGTCTTGTGTACATTGTGTCAATGTCTTCAGCATCATCCTTCTTGAAATTTTCATACTGAGAGGTGAGATTGGATCTCCTGTCCTTCCTCTCATCAGCTGAGCCAGCAACTATGTGGTTGAGGGAATCCCACATAGCTTTGGCTGAGGTACATTCAGCCAGCTTCTGGAATATCTCATCAGACATTGTCTGAGCTAGGATATTCATTGCTTTAGCATCAGCTGCTTTTGCCTTCTTGTAAGTTTTCATTGTAGTCAGGTGGTGGCACAGCACTGAGATCAGCAGAAGTGGAAGCAGCAGCAGGCCTAGCAGGTGGTCCTGTCAAAATAGAAGAAAAGATATCTTCATCAATAGAATTCATGTATAGTCTTATCCTGGCCTTCCATATGCCAAACTTGGACAAGTTGCATACAGGAGGTCTGGTGCTTGAATAATCCTTAGACTGGGCCATGTGTAAAAGTGTTTGTGAATGGTATCAGAAAACAACTTATCACTGGATCTTTTAACTCAGGTGTTAGCCTGTATGAACAGCTAACCTCGCTTTGATACCAATTGAAAGTGAGGGATAAGTTGTAAACTACTCTAGAGGGGGGTGAATAGAGTATTCAAATTTTATGAACAACTAATCAGCTCCCTTGGAGTTTATTTGCGGAATAAGTAATCTGATACTTGAACCCTAAGAGCCTAACACAGTGAAGTGCACAAGTGAAAGAGTTAACTGAAATTTCAGTTTAACTATAAGCCTATCACAGCAACTGGCAATCCTAGGTAGTTCTATCACAGCCACAGAATAAGATGAATAAGCAAGATAACCAGATGGACACAGGATATATAGTGGTTCCCTTTAAATAGGTACATCCACTCTTCTACCACCTGGTAGGAATCCACTACAGGTTTTTGCTAAGGTGCCCTGCCACCAATGATCTGATTCAGGTAGATCAAACAGACCCTTTGAGCTTTTGATAAGGATGCTCAACCACAGGTTGTTGATAAGGTGCCCTGTCACCAAGGTTCACTTTTGAAGAGGTGTGAAAACTCTTTTACAATGGGGTTGAGAGGGTTAGAATATCTTCTCTGTTGTAAGTACAGATTAGAGAAGATTTGTGGATTCTCTAAAGAATCAAAGTCTCCCCCTGGCTCAGTGAAAGTCCAGGGGAAGCCTTTGCTTCAGGATGAAGGAGTTTCAGATATACTGAAACTAAATCCTCAGAGATCTGAAGACTGATTTTTATCAGGTCTTAAGATTCTGGAGCACTTGAAGCAGAGCAGGAGCTCTTTCTGAAGTCTTTAAGACTCTAAGCAGATGCTCAGGAGACTTTGAGAATGAAAGATGATTGCTCTGGGCTTTTGCTTCAGGAAAACTTTTCTTCTTCTTGTCGAGATGTGGTGAAGAGCTGCTCTGATGATGCTTGAGCGAATGAATAATATTTCTCTGTGTCTGTAACTTGTCTTTTGCTGAGAGAAGAATCTCTCTTAAATAAGTCTTCACGTTTTTCCTTTGGAACGGCTCTATTGATTTGAATTCTTGAGCCCTGCAACAGATTATCTCAAAATAGAATATAGCAATAGGAATAGAATGGCCTATTAACTTTCTGTCAGTCCCAATAAGGAATAAAATAAGCGGGAAAAATATCTCAGCATAAAGACGTACCATTCTTGGAAATAGTACATAGTACCAACGGCTAGAAAACAAGCTGGAAAGATAAAGTCAACGCAATTTGTATAATAGGACAAAATGCTTTATCAAGAATACTGAATCCCGTAATTTATGCTTGACATATTTGGTAAGTAATTCATTTGAATTTAAGCCATAAATTTAGCAACAATAACTTCAGAAAATCTTTCTAACCACAAGCTAATACACTTGGAAATAAACCAAGGAATAGAATAAGTACAAATAGATAAAAGCAGACAGAAATCGTCGAACAGGAGTTCGATGATCGTCGACCTTGCTAACAGATCGTCGACTAATAGCAGGAATCTGTCGGAACAGAAATCGTCGACCAGAAATCGTCGACCAGCTAATAGATCGTCGACCAGCTAACAGATAGTCGACCAGCTAACAGATAGTCGACCAGCAAAGGCAAATATCTGTCGAGACAGAAATCGTGAAGCAACAACACGATCGTCGATCTGCTGATGACAGATCGTCGACCAACCTTCAGAGCGTAGTAAGCTTGCTCTGAGATCGTCGACCAACGGTCGACGATAATTGTCTTGACTTCAACGATTCAATAGCCCTGCTATCGTCGACCAATGATCGACGATCGCGAGGCCTCGTTCGACGATGGTCGAACGGAAAAGCCTTAACCACAAAAACATCTAGAACTTCTAACCTAAGCTCTAGGTCAGTTTATAAACTGCCCTAGGGAGACTAAACAGAGTCTAAACATGATCATATATCTTTATATGGATCAAGAGGGCTGGAAAGGATTACATAAGCCAAATCACATCTAGGGTACCAACATAGGAGTTGATATACTCTAAGTTGTAGGGTTGTAGATCCTGAGGTAGGGCTGGAGAGCTTGAGGTAGGGTCTGGGAGCAGACTTGAGAGATTCTGAGGAATCTGAGTTGTAATCTCTAGGAGCCGAGTATTGGAGTAGTTTGTTAAGTCTAGCACACTACAAAATAAGCATAGAGGGATAGTGGATGTACCTTTACCTTAGGGAATCACTATAAATTGGTGTGTTGTTCTTGTTTGGTTGTGTTGTATTTCTAATAATAGCTAAAATCTAAAAAGAAACCAATAAATTGCTAGACTACCTATCCCCCCCCCCCCACCCCTTTACTGAATTAAACTACCAACAACAATAATATTTCAAGTGTTATCAGAGGGAGGTTGGTCAAAATAATACTTAACAATTTGAGCAAGATCCTACAAGGGTAGCCAATCTATTCACCATGGATTTAGCTGATAGCCATAACTAGCTGAGCTGAATGAAGCTCCAAATATACAGAAAGAGAACTTTAGCATATGGAAGAAAAGGGTAAAGATGTTCATGGAAGCCTCAGATCTTATGATTTATATCACAGTTGAAATTCCTCCCCATGAAAGCCGCGACCATTGATCATAATATCTGGTACCAAAGAAGTATGTTGACATGAATAGGGATTAAATTGTACCGGCTACCATGTATAAGAGAGCCAAAAATATTATCGTATGTACAATTGATGATTCTACCTTCCAAAATCTCATTCGTTGCCATAAAGCAAAGCAAATGTGGAGTACAGTTATTGTGTACATGGAAGGGATTGAGTAAGTCAGGGATGACAGGAATCCCTACTCAACTAAGAGTATAATGCTTTTAGGTAGGACAACACGGATAACATAGCTAAATATTATGAAAATTTCTTCAAGATAGTTAATGATTTGAAGACCTATGGAAGGGTCTTCACAGATTATGAGCTAAATGACAAGTTCATTAAGTCTCTAACTAGAAAATGGTAAAATAAAATTAGTGACATCAAAGAGATGGCAACCTTGCCAACATTCTTCCCCCACACTCTTTTTGGAAAGCTACTCTCGTGTGAGATGCAGCTGAATGCAAGAAAGGAGGACGAGGATGTTGCCAAGACTCACTAGAAGGGGAAGATAGTGGCCCTCATGGCTGTGGTCTCTGCGAAGACTAAGGAGAGAATCCCCTCTCCTCCTAAAAAAGTGACCGAGTCAAGTCTTTTGAACCCAGCACTTCAAATGCTGATACGACTGATAAGGAGTTAGTTTCCTTCTCAAGGAAATTTAAAAGATGTTGACAATGAGGAAGAAGTTGTCACAACCCGCATTTTCTATTGGTTTAAAGCATTATTAGAGTAAAATAAAATACGTCACTACTAAAAAACAGACTTTTGGCCATGGAAAATTGCCCTGACAAAAAGTCCAAAATCGTGGCTAAAGAGCTTTAGCCACGGTCTAGCCACGATAAAACTCTGTGGCTAAAGTCGGCGTGGCTAAAAATTTTAAGTCATGGATTGGCCATAGCAAATAGTATTAGCCATGGGGAAAAACTATTGTGGAAAATAAGCCAACAATTAGCCACGGTATGAAACCCTCGCTAAAAGTGAACTCATCATTTTTAAAAAAACTATTTGACACAGTTACAAGCCGTGGCAAATACTAATTTATATTTTTTTTAAAACACATTCAAATACTATAATGCAAGACATGTTCTCCCCTCATTATAATATAGTATTGCAACAAGATTTATTGGCATATAAATTATCAAATGTAAGAGCCAACATTCTTCAAAAACTAATTATTGCTAACATTTTAGATCCTAACCACTTCATACATATATGACAACAACGAAAACACATGGCCTTACCTCTTACATCTTAATCGACGAATCCTATGCACAAGCACAAATAATTCCATATGATCTCTCGTGGATTTAATCGCCGGAGAGTAGGAGAGGCACCAACAAAAAATGGCTGCTTGGATAGGATTATCGAATAAATTATGTTGTTATCTAGCAACTAAAACAAAAAATGAAAACGCATTACATATTCATGTGAGAAAATCAAACAGAAAATGATCTGCCACATGTCATAATTGAGTGAGTCCGGAACACAGATCTGTGCACGTGGCTCAGACACAAACTTCGCCAGTTTTACCAACTTGGTAGCGCTTGGAACTATGCTTCAAATTTGATGTTGATAGTTCAATGAAAAGGGGGGAAAAGATTTAATTCTAGTTTCCTAAATATAAAAGAAATATGATGAATGATCTAAAGTAGTGTCTTATGAATCACAAATTTCATGGAAAAGTAAATACAAAATTAGGCATTCTGTGTTAGTGTAATCAAAACAGAAGAAACTCACAAGAAAATCATTCTCTAAAAATAGTTAAATCACAACATTCCAAATTTTGAGTTACTGGGTCAAGTTAGCATACAACATTTCAATTGACAAACTCTTCTGCCAAAATACAAACCGAGCCTTCCAAATTACAGGTCAAATAGCTCAATCATACTCACTCGCCTTCTGGGCAACAATGTAGCTCCTTGAGCAGCAATTTGTCTCAAAAGTTTTGTTCGTCATAAAATATAACAATCTGAAGTAAAGGTTCTATCGCGCGATGTTGCCATTATCTTGGTAGGTGTTCAAGCTCGCTTTCATAAGATGTCGGAAACTGAAGACCAGAACCAATATGGCTCAACGTGGGGCAAATCCAGCAAGAGTAAATTAGATCAAAGTACCTGCGAAAGACAAGAGATATATCTCAAAGTCAACTAAATAATACTAGTCACAAGAAGATAGATTATGCATAATGTTTAGTTTGGTAAATCAGGGGAACGGGAAGAAAAATAGCTTTTCTATAATGAAGTACCATTTAAGAAAGTCATGGAAGGCAAAGCATAGGATAAGCATAATCAAAGCATATACTGTGTTTGCTGTTACATCAACACGGCTGGATAAACCAAAAGGGAATAGATTAGGAATTTGTAAAGCCTCGCGAGAGTATAAAGTTTAGTTTCACATTGGCATCAAGTTGGATCATATGGTAGTGCAATTAGTGAGATTTTCCAGATAGTAATCATTGAGATGTTATCAGGTATGGAAATGTTTCCAAGCTAGAAGATGAAGCACAACAAAGCATGTAAGACTTACATTTTGGATACTGCTTAATGATAATAATACCATGTAACAAAATGAAAAGAGGATTAAAATGAGGAAAATATTAAATCTATCATTTACTTCCATAAGCCGAGGACTGAAGCATAATGTCCTTATTTCTGGATCTAAGCACCGCCTCGAGTAATCTATTATTGACCTGTATAAACCGAAGATATAACTATTTGGTCAAAAAGTTTGTTCACGTGATAAAGAACAAAACTCATTCTAGCATTAACACATCACTAAAAAAATGCAATGAAGCCCCGACTAATTTTTACATAAATTTTAAAACATCTCAAAATAAAGCACAAATTCGATGCAATTTTATAAATTAACAATTTTCATCCCTTCATGGCAGATTAGGTCAACTCCTACCTAATCTTTTGACAATGAATTTATCTATCAGTATAATTTGACAAGCATGTTAATGCATAATAACTCTGTTTATATCTTAAAATAACTAAATTTATAGCTGCGTGCACTTAGAGAACATGCATGCATCTTACTAGCTTAATATAATATCAAGTATCACTTCAATCATACTTTTAAGGTGAAGAAAGAGATTAGTATCACATGAATTAAGGTAGGTAGTTTGTATTTTCTCAACCCTCGAGTGTCATATAGCGCTCAGCTAAACCTCATTAGAGTTCAAAACATTATCCCTTCAGATGTATCGAAGAACATTAAGACGATTTTTTGTTTAAAAGAGAAAAAATATAAAAGACTTAAGAAAGTATCATATATTATCATCCTCAAATATATATTTTTAAGACATAAAAATGCTCATATTCACCACCATAAATAAAAATAAATAAATTTTCTGGGTTTTTGACATTTTGATTGAAAGACAACAAAAATACCTAACAGAAGGCTATTAATCACAACAGTTTTTAGGAATAGCAATGATAGCTTACGACATTAAAAAAATTTAAAACCTAGAATTGGCTGTCTTCCCTTTAATTTTCTTTCATTGTATTGCATTATAGAAAATGGGTGTGTTATAAATTTATAATCATAATACAAATTACCAACTCTTACAATCAACAAGTTAAGAAAGGAAAAAAGGTGGAAAATATTGTGGAAAATAAAAATACCAGGAAAGTGCAACCACAGGATGTTTCTCCTTCTCCAGGAAATCTGGAAATCCATCTTCTAATGATTTTGGAATCTTGTATTGCAAGACTGAGTTAGATTCTTTGTAGCACGTTGTACTTTTCAAAACATCATACACTGTTCTTATGAATAGATGAAAATCCTCAAAAATGGAAGACTTCTCAGTCTTTTGGAACAATTGAAAGTATTTTATAAGCCTTGTAGAAGTGAAAGCCAAACCTTCTATATACTTCTTCTATCTCTGAATACAGGTATGAGCACAAATATATAGGAGAAAAAGAGAGAGACAACTATACAAAATTCAAACATTCAGAAAACACCATGATTCAAATCAACCATTCGGAGCCAACACCGGCCTCAACAACCGCAATACGATACAAAAGAACTCGAAAATGAGAGGAAGAGAAATCACCCAAAAAGTGGAGAGATTCGTTACCCAAGTTCACTCAAAGATGTAGTGGCAAATCTCTCTCCACGATATCCGCCAGAATCACATTAGAACGGGAGGTAGGATGCAAGAGCCCACCGAAATCACATCACAGGAGAACGGCAGCGACGCGGTTGTCCTCGCCGGGTGTGCAGAAGGCGGCGAACAGAGCTTGCGGCGAGCTATTCACACAAGAGGGTGGCGGCTCCTAGTCGGCCCAACCCTAGGGGAATCAGAGTCACGGGCTTATTTTTTCTCAAATTGAAATCTGTTTTTCAATTCTCCCCATCAGCCTTTAAAGGTTTATTAATAATCAATATTAACTAAAACATTAATAATCAGCACTTAACTTAAAACTAAAACATTTAATCAAAACTAAAACTATTAAAACTAAAATGCTAAAATATTAATTAAATAACATTTGTAAACTCCATTCAAGAGCTAAGCGGTCGTGCGTGGCCGCGAGCGGAGGTTGTAGCGATGTTTGCGGTTGTGGCGGGCTTCCTCAAAATTGTGCGGGACGGCTCCATCTTCATCAATAAATATGAAATTAATCATTAGACACAAATCATAAACATTAACAGTAAACCTAAATTTGAAATTTCCATTAGATATGGCCATCCTCGAGCTTAAGAAGCTGCACGTGGCTGTACACGGAGGTATTCACGAACATGATCATAGCGGTGGAACTCTTCATGAACACGATGGTGGTGGTGGTAATCTTCAGGGCCACGGTTGTGGCGGCAAAGTAGTCGCGAACGTAGGTGGTAGTGGTGATCTTCACTATCATGACTGCAGTGCCAAATGTCTTCAAACATGGGCGGGTCAGCGCCATCACAAGGGAAGAAGAATGGTCGGTAAACTTGTAGCTGGGGGAATCTTTAGTTGGTCGACTGCTGTAGATAGGTACAAACTCAGCGAAGAGGGCCGATAAGGCGGGATTTTGAGCTCGTCTGTGTGGTTATCCGATACCAGAAGTCGAAACGGTTTGGGACGGGAGGGAGGAAATGGCTCACGGGATGGGAGGGAGGAAATGCTTTTGAATGGGAGGGAGAAAGAAAACAAAGAGGAATGAGAGAGTAAGTGTGAGATCGAGCGGGAAATGAAAAAGTGTGACAAAAATTTAGGTCAATAATCTCTTTTTGGCCATGAATTTTATTTTTCATGTCTAATACATCTGTATTAGCCACATTATTTATAACCCTGGCTATAAAATAACTATTAACCACGGTTTTTTCAATTGTGGCAAATTTCAGTATATTATCCATGAATTTTAGTCCCTGGCCAAAAAGAGTGTTGCCAATTCTCACTTTTCTAGTAATGCGTATCGTGTTTCCATGCCGTGATGCCATATCTTATAGTGGACAACTTCAAACATAGAGGAAAGAGAAAACTTTTAATCATTTTCATAAAAGACGTATATATTTATGATTGAAAATGTGAATTGAGTTTAAAGTTCAAGATCGTGTTCATCGATTTAGTAGATAGACTAGTCCACCAAAAAGGAAAATATTGTTCACGATAGAAAACTTTTTATTTACTACATTCATTTATCATGCATGAACGTTAAAACCAAATGGACATTCTACTGATATGTAGTCTCTAAATTTAGTATAAGTAAAGAAAAAGTGTTCAATATTCATTAAAGTAGTTTGGTATTAGGTTGAAAGAGATGTGATGAATCTAACCTAAACTGCAGATTTTTTTAGTTGTAAAAATAACTAACATGCAACCTAACATAAAACATTCCCAGAGAGAGAAACACTTCAACAATGAAAATGCAATAGTAGCGGAGACAGAAGCACAACAGTCTAATACAATAGAAATTATGTTATGGACGCCAACAAACTGACACGAACCAATACCATTAACAACAAAAGTCTGAACTTCTTAAGTCAAGGAAAGAAACACTGACCACTCCTCAACTGGGAGAAGGAAAGAAACATATGCAGAAGACTGGCCAAACAAGCTCGGTCGGTACTACCTACTTCTGAGCCAAACTTGAGGCATTCAAAAGAAAATAATGTCTTAGCACAAAGAGTGCAAAGACGGCTCAAACATAAATTAAAAGGTTTAATAAGATAACTGATAACTTTAAGTATATTCTTATTTTTATAGTTTTTATTTAAAAATTAGTTATTTATATTTATTTTATTAATTAAGTTTCTACTTACTTCCTTTTCATATTTTAGGTTAATCTGGGTGTAATTATAAAATTGAAGCTGGAAGCATTGATCAGGAGAAAATTTGGAGAAAGACTGCAGAAATCCCAAGTACACGCCCCCTAGTCACGGGTGTGACAATGGGGCATGACCTATGTCATGGTTATTCCTGCCTCTAGATGTTCCAAAAGCCATTCTATGTAATTTAAATTTACACACCGTCATGTCACGTGTGTGACATGGGGCATGACACTGGAAACAGGCGTAGCCGACCAAAGGAGCTCCAGATTTCATTGACACGTCAAAATTAAAGTTACACACCTAAGCCACGGGCGTGACCCTCAAGTCACGAGCATGTCCCATAGGCGTGACAGCCAGCTTAGAGGCATGATGCAACATTAATAAGATAGTTTCCGATCTGAACCGTTCAATGCTTATACGTGTAAGACCCAATTTTTTTCTTTTAAAACACCGAGGTCTTAGGCCCAGAACCGCCCCTTTGCGGTGACACCTTCACGCCCTAAAGGGTCATCACCACAAAGCGCCAATTCTGCCGGCCAATTCCATCACAGAAAGGTAGCAAAATGAAGTAAAAGCAAGTCCATAAGAAAATCACATATATAGAAAAGAAGTCTCCACGAAGGGAGTGTCCACAGAATAATATATCAGAGTACTAAAAATACGGGCTTATGCCCGGTACATCATGTCCTCACTACAAATCACTCATGCGGAAGCAAAAACAGAACATCTACTCAAGGTCGAGACTCACGGTCCCGGCTATATGAACTCCGGAGCTAGACTGCCCCATCTCCAAGCGCACCGGTCTCTGGGGCTGCTCCCCCGTGCTGGGCTCCACGATTCCCTAAAATGATGCGGTTCGAAAACCGTTAGTCATAAATTCTAAGCCCTATCATCCCCAACCCCTTCCCCCATAGACCCTAGGTACCGAGCGAGAGAGGAAGAAAGGAAGGACATGAGGGTGGAGACTAAATCAAATAAACAGGTGGCAGCGGAACTAATCTAGCAATTATATAATAAATAATGACAATAACAGAAAGTAGGAAATGTAACCTTAACTTATGTGCGGAAATGCATAAGACAAGGGATCTTCTACAAGGCTCCCATCGTATAAAGTGTCCCATACCACTTATACGTTGGGGTATCGGTTATAAAACAGTAGCATCTATATATAGAATTTAACCTTAATTTATTAACTTGCCCACACAAGCTTATAGACCAAGGGGTCGTTTTGTAAGTCCTAATGTATAAGCATCCCATTCCACTTATACTTTAGGTGCCAGGGGTCAAATGAATCGATTATGCTATGTCATGTAAGTGGGTATGATGGAACAGGCAAATGCAACTCACACACCCGACTCTGTGCACACAGACCTTTAGTTCCTCCTTTCGGAGCCGTTACCTCCCAGGATACATCTGTAGTGGCAGACGGAAGCGGTGGGTTGGGCCTCGCCCACTTCTAAACCAGTAAAGCACTACCGTTCAGACATATCGTACGCCTCAATGCTTGGCGCACGAAGCGGACTCCTGCGTACTCTTGCCGGCTGGCGCACCGGACTTCTGTTGGCGAAGTTCTAACCACACTTGCTGAGTCTAGCGTATTAGCGTCGGTGCATCGACCCTCCAATATCGAAGACCCACCACCGTAATTTTCCTTCCTTTTATGCACATGCAAATTTAATCGTAATCAAACAAAACCCGAGCCGAAGCTCCCCGTACCAAAACGTCTGTCTCTTAACCAATCGAGCCGAAGCTCCCCGGACCATTCCATACGTCTCTTAACCAATCGAGCCGAAGCTCCCAACAATCTTCATGTACTAACAGTGTTTGTGAAATGTGAGATCTTAATTACTAGGTTACTCTTTTCTGTTTTTATTACAGTTTACGTTAACCCAGGACTGCCCTCGTTATTCCCTTTGAAGGGCTCTAAAAGGGCACTAGGAACTATTATGGTAGCTGAACCCCATCATTCCCTTTCGCAAGGCACTTATTATTATTGGTTGATTCCTTTACCCATTCCCTTCTCACATTACGATAGACTAACCTAGGGTGATTTTTAACCTTCCTCTCTTCGGAAAAGACGATCTTTCGTCGAACCCGAGCACCTCTCAACTCTAGCCAACACTACTTCTCACTACTCTTCATATCATCTTATTGCGAAATCAACCACATCTATCCACCCAGACAAAATGACTAACTCTAATAACTATCCCAGATCATGTCCTATTGCAATTTAACAATTTGCTATATGCAGACCAACCTAGACTATATGTCGAACCGAATAGTAGATAATCTAGATAATCATTCAAATGCCCTAAATTATTTACTGGAGGTATATAATGATATGATTAGCCTAAAATCAGAAAACTATAATTATCCTAATTTATCTTGCATTTAATTAATTCCCTCAAAAATTCAATGGGCTACCGATTTGAACATAAACTACCCTAAGTACTCATGCAGGATGTCCAACAAAATTATTATAAATATTTTGCTATCTCAATATGGTAAATCCAATGTATCATAATTTTCTATCATCAAAAGGGCACTAAAACTATTTTAGCAATATTTTCTATCTTCCGCTATTTATGAATAGAGTATAGAGAATATCCATCCAAAAATTATAAATTAATTATATTATGCAGATAAAACCTTAAAAAATAGCATTGGCCAAGTTTCATAATTTTTTGCCAGCAATATCATCTAGAATTAATTTTTAAACCATAAAACCCCTTTTAAACATTTGTGGATGAAGTACTAGATTTACTCAACTAAAAATTATACAGAAATTCAGGAGCAACCATTCTGACCTAAAACATTTACTTCCAAGATTTCATGGGGTTTCAATGAATAAAAAGATCTAAATAATTAAAACATCAATTAGGGCTATAACAAACTTTACAAATTAAATGCTGAAAATAAACATCATAAAATTCCAGTAAAATTGCTATAGATTCTACCCACTCCAAAACTCACTCTTCCCGAGTTTCACAGCTTTTAGATGATGTTTAGTCACAGATATTACTTATTTGGTATTTTACCCTAAAGCTAAGGTTAGGGTTTTGAGATATCTACCTATCTCCAAATCCTCCATGATTCTATCCAGATGATTTATATAATGCTAACGTCGACTCTACTGAATTTCAAGGCAATACGAGGGCATTTTCCCCCATGTCCTTCACAACCCTCAAAACCCTCCATTTAGGGTTTGAGTTTATATCCTAGGGTAAACCAACCCTAAGCCACACCATTTTATCCAAGTGGGTTATAATAACCCCTCTGAGTCAGTGGTCAAAATATCAGCCTCTATTGAGGTGATTTGACTGTTCCAACCTCTTAGTGCACTTTTTACTCAAAAACGCCTCATTAATATCTAGTTAAGAATAGGTGACTTCCTATCCAAAACTCATCCAAATGGCTTGAAATTTTGTACAGCGCTAGGTTTTATAGCCAGGGACCACTCACACAAATTTCGGAGGGTTTGGAGGTCATTTGACCATGTAAATAAATTCCTCTAACATAATTAAATTAAAACAAAAACCTTAGGGAAAGTGTCACCAAAATTCCCATTTTTGGACAGCCTCTAGGTATGGCTAAGGGTAACCCCCTGCCCAAATTTCAGGTCATTTGTACAAAGGACGAAAAGTGGACATTCATTTTAGTTCCTGCCCAACTCTAGGTACAGCCCCCACTAAAACAAGTGTTGCGGTCAAAACTCTTACCCAAATGAGTTGACATCAATTTTAAATTAATCTAGTCTCGAAGGGCTACAACTTTCGTGACTGGCTATTTTTCCTAAATCAGCCTCTAAGTTCATTGTTTTGCAACATCAAAATGACTCATTTAATGTATATTTACCTTATATTCTATATTCATAATTTTTATATTATAAAAATATCTTTACTGTTCATCTTCTACAGAACCCGAAACTTGAACTCAGAAACATGTCTTTCCTGTAGCTCTTCCGCGGTCCGTCGCCGGCCGTCCGGTCACTTCCCTGGCCAGCCACCACCACCTCCGTCGAGGCGATCGCTATCAGTCGGCGGTGGTTTGGCTGCCGGAGGTGGCGGTTTCCGGCGTACCCGAAAATATATTTTTCATGGTTTTCCATGAAAAACACGAGATAGGTCCAGCTTATTTGAGCACGAACTTCCTTTCTAAGCTCCTAAGATCTACCCATAAGAGAAAAAGTAGAGGAGGACCTTGTTCGCGGTTTGGAGGCGAGATGAACGTCGGATTGTCATGGTGCGGTGGTGGCGTTCCCGAACTTCTCCTACAGCAAGAACAATAACTCAAATCTGTTTGGTCAAGAGTGTAAACTTCCCATCTTGCTCTAAGGGGGCTTTAATAGATCACCAAGTGGGGAGGGGAAAGGGTAAGCATTTATGGCCATGAAGACTCTCCTCTTAATACTATTTCGGTTACGGTGGAGGGAGAGGAAAAGGTGGAAAATGAAATGACTGATCAAGGTGGCTATTTCCTATTGGATCAACACTTCCTCATTTCAATAAGTAATTAGAGAAGGAAACGGCCCATAAATACTCCTGGTGTAACTTTCCATACCAGAATTTATTATAACGCGTGTTAGAATAATTTCGGGCCTGAACCGACATTTCGGTCTCTGTCATGGGCGTGACATGTCAGTCACGGGCGTGACAACCCCGTGTGGAAAATTCTGAGTTCGCCGATCGTTTTCCTGAGATCGACGATCGTCGAAGGGGTCACGCCCTAGGTCACGGGCGTGACAGGTCCGGGTTGAAAATTCTGCGCTCGCCGATCGTCTTCCTGAGATCGACGATCGTCGAAGGGGGTCATGCCCTAGGTCATGGGCGTGATATATCGGTCACGGGCATGACCAAGCCGTGATGCAAATTATGAGTACGCCGATCATCTTCCTGAGCTCGACGATCGTCGAAGGGGTGTCACGACCTAGGTCACGGATGTGACGGGTCGGTCACGGGCGTGACCAACCCGTGACCCGAAATCTTTGTCGATGGACTTCAATTCTTGGGTTTCCTAGGGTTCTGTCACAATAGACCGACTCTTAGGGGTCTAGCCAGAAATGGGATGTTACAAATCCCAATAAACAAAAAAAAAAATTTCGTCCCCGAAATTGTAGGTTGAGCCTACGGGGATTTCTACTGAAATAAAATAAACTTGTAACATCTTATATGATTTTCCTATTGAGTCAAAGTGAGATTACTTGTTTGATAAACGAAGGCAATTTCCCCAATAAACAAAAGATTAGCCCCTACTTTCCTTACTGAGTGTGCATGCCTAGGTTTTCAATTTCCCTTATCTAGTCCTACCGGTTCAATACAAGAAGGTAATTTATAGTATACCAAGAGGTGGTGAGGTATACCTGACTTAGTAACTCTGGGTATTTTTGCCTCATTAGGTCCTGCGGTTCCCAGGTGTGCTCCTCCTAACCGTGGTTCCTCCACAGAACCTTGACTAAGGGGATCTTCTTGCGGCGCAAGATCCGTATTCCTTTGCCATCGATCCGAACCGGCTCCAAGTGAACAGACCGGTCTTAAGCTACCGGCCCTTCGGTGGTCAAAATCTGCTGCTCCGGGAATAGTAGAGCCCTTCTCAGCGAAGAAATATGGAAGACGTCGTGTAGAGCTGCTAGATTTGGTGGCAACTCCAGCCTGTAGGCTAGGGCCCCGATCCGCTCCAGGATCCTGTAAGGGCCCACATACCTAGGGCTGAGCTTCTTTCCTCGACCGCACACCCGTGAAACTCCATGCATGGGCGGATCTTCAAAAACACTCGGTCTCCACCTAAAAATCCACCTGACGATGCCGGGCGTCATAATACTTCGTCTGTCTGCTATGCACCTCTAACATCCTGTCTCTAATCAGTCTCACCTGAGCCTCGGTGTCTTCAACAAAATATGATCCCAACGCCTTCAGATCTCTGTCCTGAACCCATGAAAGCGGGGTCCTGCATTTCCTTCCATACAAGGCTTCATAAGGCGCCATCCTGATGCAGGAATGGTAGCTATTGTTATAGGAGAACTCGACCAGGGGTAAGAGCATCTCCAATGGTTCCATGCGGTCCAAAATGCATAGCCTCAAAAGATCTTCCAGCGTCCGATTGGTGCGTTCCGTCTGCCCATTCGTCTGGGGATGGAATGCGGTGCTGAAGGTCAATCGCGTGCCTAAGTAAGCCTGCCGGATCTCCACTCCTTGGAAGTGAATCGGCCATCCCGATCCGACACGATCGTCCTGGTCACCCCATGGTATCGAACAAACTGCTCCACAAATCTCCGCACTAGTACTCCCACAGAGTCATCCTTCCTGATCGGAATGAATCTTGCCACCTCATCAACCGATCGACGACGATGACCCAAATCGAGTCATTTCCCGTCCGTGATTGGGGGAGTCCATGAATAAAATTCATCGCGATGTCCTCAAATTTCACTCCCGGCACCGGGAGTGACTGTAGTAATCCAGCAGGGTTCCTGCACTCCGCCTTCACCAACTGGCATGCCTCGCAATGAGTCACCAAGTATGTAATGTCCTTCTTCATCCCTGGCAAAAACATCGTCTTCTTCAAGTCTGCTGTCATCTTGGTGATCCCCGGGTGTATAGAATATCTTCTACAATGCTCCTCCTCCATGATGTCCTCCTGAATTTGGCCTTCGGCGGGTATATAGACCCTGCCTCTAAAATATAGCAATCCGTCTCTCAGGGAATAATCCCCTGTCGAACCTTCCTCCAAGGCACGGAATATCGGCTCTGCCCATACATCTGTCTTCTGTCCGTCCTGGATGCGGTCCCGAATGTCATCTATAGCAACCATCGATCCCAAGTACTCCATGTATAGCTCTGGATCATCCTCGGACACTAGGGATATCTACATATCTCCGAAGGACCGGACTAGCTCCATGGACATCAGTTGTGGTCCCTTCCCTGAGGTGTCTCCTCTCCGGCTCAAAGCATCTGCCACCATGTTTGCCTTCCCAGGGTGGTAGTGTATGGTGTATTGGTAATCCGACAGGAACTCCACCAACCATCTCTGTCTGATGTTGAGTTCCTTCTGTGTGTCCATGTATTTCAAGTTCCTGTGATCTGAGAAGATGTCACAGTGAATCCCGTAGAGATAGTGTCGCCAAATATTCTGAGCAAAAATCACTGCACCCATCTCTAGATCATGCACTGGATAGTTCTTTTGATGTATCTTCAGCTATCGGGAGGTATAGGCTATCACGTGCCCGTTCTGCATCAGAACGGTACCCATCCCTGGTAGGAGGCGTCCGTGTACACCTGGAATCCCTCCCTTCCCGACGGAAGAGCGAGAATGGGAGCCGAGGTAAGCCTACCTTTCAACTCCACAAAGGCCGCCTCGCACTATGGCGTCCAAACAAAAGGGGTTTCCTTCTTCGTCAGGGATGAAAGAAGGAGTGCAATCCGGGAAAATCCATCGACGAACTTCCGGTAATATCCGGCAAGTCCCAGAAAGCTCCGTACATCCGTGGTTGTCTTCAACGGTGGCCAATCCTGAACTGCCCAAATCTTGGCCGGGTCTACTGCCAACCCAGCACCGCTGATAATATGACCTAAGATGGCCACCTTCTTTAACCAAAACTTGCATTTGCTGAACTTCGCATACAGCTGATGCTCTCGTAGCCTCTATAGAGTCAGTGTCAGGTGTCGTGTATGCTTCTCCTCCGTCCTTGAGTAGATGAGGATGTCGTCAATAAATACGATGACGAACACATCCAAGTACTCCTCGAATACTCTTTTCATGAGACTTGTAAATGCAGACGGCGCATTTGTGAGCCCAAAGGGCATCACTGTAAACTCAAACAGTCTGTATCTACTACTAAAGGCGGTCTTCGGAATGTCCTCCTCCCGAATCCGTAGCTTGTAATAACCTGACCTCAAGTCAAGTTTCGAGAAAAAGTGCGCTCCCTCTAGTTGATCAAACAACTCGTCAATCCGTGGTAGCGGGTATGTATTTCGGGCTGTCAGTCTGTTCAGAGCTCGATAATCAATACATAAGCGGAGACTTTCGTCCTTCTTCTTGACGAATAGCACCGGGGCTCCCCACGGTGAAGAGCTTGGCCAGACAAACCCTGCCTCTACTAGTTCCTGCAACTGACTACGGAACTCTATCAACTCTTTCGGGGCCATCCGGTAAGGGGCCCTAGATGCCGGCTTGGCTCCCGGCACAAGCTGTATCCTGAAGTCCTGCTCCCGGTGCGGAGGTAGACCTGACAGCTTCTCTGGAAAACATCAGAAAAATCTCGTACTATTGGAATGTCTATCACCGACTCCTTGACTTCCGTAATCTCAAATAGAATCTGATAAACCTCCTCTCCCTGCAGATGGGCCTTAACAACCTGTACCGAAGATAAGAGTATACGAGAGGCAGTCTTATACCTTCGATAATAATAAAAGAGTCCCTGTGTCTTACAATGATCCTCTTTGCTTGGCAATCAATCTGGGCATAGTTCCAGTGCAATCATGTCATGCCCAGGATAAGATCATAGTCCGTCAGCTTCAAAAGCATCGCTGGAGACTCGAACGCCTTTCCACCAATTTCTGCCTCTATATTGTAGTGGTCCGAGGTAAGGAGTTCAGATCAATCAGGTAATCGCACCCTCATCTTCGAGCCCGTGAATCGCTCCATGCCTTCCAGTCCTTCTATGAACGTCTCCGACACAAAGGAGTGAGTAGCTCTAGTATCAAAAAGTGTGCGGGCAGGCTTGCCGCTGATGAAGACTATACCTGGGGTGATTAGATGTCTTAGGGTTCTATAACGAGTTTTCTTTCCTTGTTAATCTATCTAGTGTGGTTCTAAGATTTAACAACTAAGAGGAAAATTCTATGAAAATAACGAAGCATTGCAGCGTACCTGCTATGACCCGCTCTGGATTCCGAGGCTGCGTAAGGTCCAAAGCATACACCCGTTCCCATTCCTGTCTACGATCTCCCCCCTGGTATCCACGACCTCGGCCACGTCCTCGACCTCCAAAATGCTGAGCAGGTGGGCCACCCAGTTGTGCTGGAGTTGGTGCCCCCCTCATGGGGCAATTTCTCCTGAGGTGCCCAATCTGATGACAATGGAAGCACTCTGGGGGGGATACGCCATTCCCCGGGCCTCGGCATCTCCTGCATCCGAAGAGGTTGAGGGGCCAATATCACCTGCTCCCCTGACTCATGCCTCACTTCCTGAAGAGGCTGATCCTCTTTCCTTCTTCCCTCTGGTATAGCACCTCGCCGTTGGTCATTTATTGCTCTCCGGCCTGATCCTCCTCCGCTTGCCGCTTCCGGCCCCGAGTGGAGTGCCAATCAGCCTCAATCCTCTTTTCCGTCTCCAAAATCTGGGAGATAGGCCCGTCAGACACAAACAACAAAGCCTCCCTCAAGTCCTCCCGCATGCCCTTATAGAACCTCTTGATGTACACTGCTTCGTCTAGCTGGTAAGAATCTGCATATCGAGCCAAATGGTCGAACTCCCGATGGTATTCCACCACCGTCTGGGTGCCCTGCTTATGCTGTAAGAACCGCTCCTCCAACTCATCCTTGGCCGACTACGGAACAAAATGCTCTAGCAGTGCGGCCCTGAACTCTTCCCAGGTATCTTCCGCAACCTCCCTATCGGCAAACGTTGTGTCCAGCAGCATCTTCCACCACCTCTTTGCATGGGACTCCAGGCAAGAGACAACCAGAGCCACCCTCTCCTCCCAGGGGCGCCGTATCCCGGTCAGCATCTCGTACACAATATCCAGCCACTCTTCCGTCCGAACCACCGACTCTGTCCCCAAGTAGGACGGGGGAGAAAGTCCTCGGAAGATGCTAAACAAGTTGGCCCCGGGTTTAGTTGCGGGACCGGAACCTGTTGGGCCCTAAAAGCCTCTAGAATGGCTGTTAGAGTCTATCCCATGTCTGACTGAAGGAAAGGAGTGGGGACTGGTGGGGGTGGTGCAACATCCGGAGCCTATTGAACTCCACATTGTTGTGTAGGCTGTGCTGGAGGCTGCGTAACAAAACCCATAATGAGAAATCATTCAATCTTTACTAAAAGTGGACAATTTATAAGTGATCTCCATATGGGCACACTACTTCTTCCGCTGCATAGTTTGTCCCCAAACTAAACTCGAGCGGGGGTGACCCAGGGTTAGTGGACTGCTACCTTTTTCAGATCAATGTTTCGCTCTGATACCACTTGTAAGACCCCTTTTTTTCTTTTAAAATACCTGGGTCTTAGGCCCAGAACCGCCCCTTTGCGGTGACACCTTCATGCCCTGAAGGGTCATCACAACAAAGCGCCGATTCTGCCGGCCAATTCCATCACAGAAAGGTAGCAAAATGAAGTAAAAACAAGTCCACAAGAAAATCACATATATAGAAAAGAACTCTCCACGAAGGGAGTGTCCACAGAATAATATATCAGAGTACTAAAAATACGGGCTTATGCCCGATACATAGTGTCCTACATACAAATCACTCATGCGGAAGCAAAAACAGAACATCTACTCAAGGTCGAGACTAACGGTCCCAGCTGTATGAACTACGGAGCTAGACTACCCCATCTCAAAGCGCACCGGTCTCTGGGGCTGCTCCCCCGTGCTGGGCTCCACGATTCCCTAAAATGATGCGGTTCGAAAACCATTACTCATAAATACTAAGCCCTATCATCCCCTACCCCTTCCCCCATGGCCCCTAGGTACCGAGCGAAGAGGAAGAAAGGGAAGGACATGAGGGTGGAGACAAAATCAAAGAAACAGGTGGCAGCGGAACTAATCTAGCAATTCTATAATAAATAATGAAAATAACAGAAAGTAGGAAATGTAACCTTAAATTATGTGCGGAAACACATCAGCCAAGGGATATTCTGCAAGGCTCCCATCGTATAAAATGTCTCATACCACTTATACGTTGGGGTATCGGTTATAAAATAGCAGCATCTATATATAGAATTTAACCTTAATTTATAAACTTTCCCACACAAGCTTATAGACCAAGGGGTCATTTTACAAGTCCTAATATATAAGCATCTCATTCCAATTATACTTTAGGTGTCAGGGGTTAAATGAATCGATTATGCTATGTCATGCAAGTGGGTATGATGGAACATGCAAGTGCAACTCACACACCCGACTCTGTGCACACAGACCTTTAGTTCTCCCTTTCGAAGCCGTTACCTCCCAGGATACCTCCGTAGTGGTAGACGGAAGCGGTGGGTTGGGCCTCGCCCACCTCTAAACCAGTAAAGCACTACCAGTCAGACCTATCGTATGCGTCAATGCTATGTGCACGAAGCGGACTCCTGCGTACTCTTGCCGGCTGGCGCACCGGACTTCTAGTGGCGAAGTGCTAACCACACTTGCCGAGTCAGCGTATTAGCATCGGTGCATCTACCCTCCAATACCGAATACCCACCACCTTAATTTTCTTTCCTTTTATGCACATGCAAATTTAATCATAATCAAACAAAACCCGAGCTGAAGCTCCCCGGACCAAAACGTCCGTCTCTTAACCAATCGAGTCGAAGCTCCCCTGACCATTCTGTCCGTCTCTTAACAATCGAGCCGTAGCTCCCAACAATATTCCTGTGCTAACAGTGTTTGTGAAATATGAGATCCTAATTACTACGTTACTCTTTTTAGTTTATTATTACAGTTTACGTTAACCCAGGACTGCCCCCGGTATTCCCTGTGAAGGGCTCTCAAAGGGCACTAGGAACTATGATGGTAGCTGAAGCCCATGGTTCCCTTTCGCAAGGCACTTATTATTATTTGTTGATTCCCTTTACCCATTCCCTTCTCACATTACGATAGACTAACCTAGGGTAATTTTTAACCTTCCTCTCTTCGGGAAAGATGATCTTTCGTCGAACCCGAGCACCTCTCAACTCTAGCCAACACTACTTCTCACTACTCTTCATATCATACTATTGCGAAATCAGCCACATCTATCCACCCAGACAAAATGACTAACTCCAACAACTATCACAGATCATGTCCTATTGCAATTTAACAATTTGCAATATGCAGACCAACTTAGACTATATGTCGAACCGAATAAGAGATAATCTAGATAATCATCCAAATGGCCTAAATTATTTACTGGAGGTATATCATGATATGATTAGCCTAAAATCAGAAAACTATAATTTTCCTAATTTATCTGGCATTTAATTAATTTCCTCAAAAATTCCATAGGCTACCGGTTTGAACATGAACTACCCTAAGTACTCATGCAGGATGTCCAACAAAATTATTATAAATATTCTGCTATCTCAATATGATAAATCCAAAGTATCACAATTTTTCTATTATAAAAAGGGCACTAAAACTATTTTAGCAATATTTTCTATCTTCCGCTATTTATGAATCAAGTACATAGAATATCCATCCAAAAATTATAAATTAATTATATTATGCAGATACAACCTTAAAAAATAGCATTGGCCAAGTTTCAAAATTTTTCAACAGCAATATCATCTATAATTAATTTTTAAACCATAAAACCCCTTTTTAACATTTGTGAATGAAGTACTAGATTTACTCAACTAAAAATTATACAAACATTCAGGAGCAACCATTCTGACCTAAAACATTTACTTCCAAGATTTCATGGGGTTTCAATGAACAGAAAGATCTCAATAATTAAAACATCAATTAGGGCTATAACAAACTTTATAAATGAAGTGCTGAAAATAAACATCATAAAATTCCAGTAAAATTGTTATAGATTCTACCCACTCAAAAACTCACTCAACCCGAGTTTCACAGCTTTTAGATGATGTTTAGTGACAGATTTTACTTATTAGGTATTTTACCCTAAAGCTAAGGTAAGGGTTTTGAGGTATCTACCTATCTCCAAATCCTCCAAGGTTCCATCCAGATGATTTATATTATGCTAACGTCGACTCTACTGAATTTCAAGGCAATACGAGGGCATTTGCCCCCATGTCCTTCACAACCCTCAAAACCCTACATTTAGGGTTTGAGTTTGGATCCTAGGGTGAACCAACCCTAAACCACACAATTTTCTCCAAGTGGGTTATAATAACCCCTATAAGTCAGCGGTTAAAATATCAGCCTCTGTTGAGGTGATTTGACCATTCCAACCTCTTAGTGCACTTTTTACTCAAAAATGCCTCATTAATGCCTAGTTAAGAATAGGTGACTTCCTATCCAAAACTCATCCAAATGGCTTGAAATTTTGTACAGAGCTAGGTTTTATAGCCAGGGATCACTCACAAAAATTTGTGAGGGTTTGGAGGTCATTTGACCACTTAAATAAATTCCTCTAACTTAATTAAATTAAAACAAAAACCTTAGGCAAAGTGTCTCCAAAAATTTCCATTTTTAGACAGCCTCTAGGTATGGCTAAGGCTAACCCCCTGCCCAAATTTCGGGTCATTTGGACAAAGGACGAAGAGTGGAAATTCATTTTATTTCCTGCCCAACTCTAGGTACAGCCCCCACTAAAATGGGTTCTGCGGTCAAACCGCTTACCCAAACGAGTTTAAATTACTTTTAAATTAATCTAGACTCGAAGGGTTACAACTTTCGTGACTGGCCATTTTTCCTAAATCGGCATCTAATTTCCTCGTTTTGCAACATCAAAATGACCCATTTAATGTATATTTACCTTATAATCTATATTCATAATTTTTATATTATAAAAATATCGTTACTGTTCATCTTCTACAGAACCCGAAACTTGAACTCAGAAACATATCTTTCTTGTAGCTCTTCCGCGATCCATCGCCGGCCGTCCGGTGACTTCCCTTGCCAGCCACCACCACCACCTCCGTCGAGGCGATGGCTATCAGCGAGCGATGGTTTGGCCACCAGAGTTGGCGGTTTCTGGCGTACCAGAAAATATTTTTTTCAAGGTTTTCCATGAAAACACGAGATAGGTCCGGCTCCTTTGTGCACGAACTTCCTTTCTAAGCTACTAAGATCTACCCATAAGAGAAGAAGTAGAGGAGGACCTTGTTCGCGGTTTGAAGGCGAGATGAACATCGGATTGTCATGGCACGGTGGTGGCATTCCCGAACTTCTCCTACAGCCATAACAATAACTCAAATCCATTTGGTCAAGAGTGTAAACTTCTCATCTTGCTGTAAGGGGGCTTTTATAGATCACCAAGTGGGGAGGGGAAAGGGTAAGCATTTATGGCCATGAAGACTCTCCTCTTAATATTATTTTGGTTACGATGGAGGGAGAGGAAAAGGTGGAAAATGAAATGGCTGATCCAAGTGGCGATTTCCTATTAGATCAACACTTCCTCATTTTAATAAGTAATTAGAGAAGAAAACAGCCCATAAATACTCCTCGTGTAACTTACCATACCAGAATTTATTATAACGCGTGTTAGAATAATTTCGGGCCTGAACCGACGTTTCTGCCTCTATCACGGGCGTGACATGTCAGTCATGGCTGTGACAGGCCTGTGTGGAAAATTCTGAGTTCGCCGATTATTTTCCTGAGATCGACGATCGTCGAAGGGGGTCACGCCTAGGTCTAGGTCACGGGCGTGATATGTCGATCACGGGCGTTACAGGCCCGGGTTGTAAATTTTGCGCTCGCCGATCGTCTTCCTTAGATCGACGATCGTCGAAGGGGGTCACGCCCTAGGTCACGGGCGTGACTTATCGGTCACGGGCATGACCAAGCCGTGATGCAAATTCTAAGTACGCCGATCGTCTTCCTGAGCTCGACGATCGTCGAAGGGGGGGTCACACCCTAGGTCACGGGCGTGACGGGTCGGTCACGGGCATGACCAACCCGTGACCAGAAATATTCATCGATGGACTTCAATTCTTGGGTTTCCTAGGGTTCTGTCACAACAGACCGACTCCTAATGGTCTACCTGGAAATGGGATGTTATAACACGTCCTAAGTCATGGGCGCGACCTTGGGGCATGACCGCTTCTGCAACCGCCAGATTAACTCCAGCCATTTCGAGTTCCTGCCGTTTCCAGCAATAGTCAATACATGACCTAGGTCACGGGCAAGACCTAGGGGACTGACCTGCAAAACAAAAACTTTTGGCAGTTTTCCCCAATGTTCCCGAGCTTTCAAGATGACGCTTTAGTACCTTAAACACCCCTAGTCACGGGCGAGACCTAGGGTCGTGACTCTCAAGAAAATTTACTATAAATTTTAGACATTGCTAGGAGCCGAGGGAGTCTGTAACACCCCTATCCGTCGCATAGCATATAACAGTAGGTCCGGCCAGGGCCCGACGCCATATACTACGGACAGACCGGTTGGTTACGCGTTGAAACCATTCAACCAATCATGTCGTCCTACACAACACCTAGCGGAAGCAATTTATTAGGTTGCAAAAGAAATAAGAACCCAACCACAACAGCATGAATGTCTACTACAAACTCAGGAATGTATACATACACCAAAAGAGAAATGGCCTTAAGGCCTTACACTATTCATTTAACAAAAGAAGTGTTTTCCAAACTTCGGCACGCAGGCCGGCCATACATGAAAAACGGGAAAGAAACATAAGCAATTAGGCCTTCAAGGGCCGGCACAGCAACAAGGGCTTTAGCCCGCTATTTCCCGCTCTGCTCCGCAGCACCTGCAAGCCACAAACCACCGCCCGGTGGCAAACAATAGCAACGGTCAGCAATGTTGACCAAATTATAACGATCCCGCCCCCACATTCGGGGCGGCGATGCTCTTTCCCTGCACTTTATTAGCATAGACAATTATATAAAGTATTTTCACTTCACCACAGGAGTGGGCTCGCACGGCCACACACCCCGTGCACTCAGGGCACATTCTCGGCGAACCGGCCAACGCCACGTCAATTCAAGCCATAGACGTTCCCAATCCACCACCGCCTCTTGGACGGTCATCCATATGAGCATTTTGCCTTCCTAGCCTTGGTCACGACAATTTAAGCCATAGACCGCCGAAGACCCTCATCCATGCCAACGGTCCTACCGAACGACATAGACCGGGTACAGTTCCGCCTGTCCCGTGCTCACACCGCAACGAAAATTTAAGCCATATGCGCAGGCCAAGACTCGCCGAGTCCTGTTTCCACCACAACAATCACATAACCCGGTTATGTTCACGTTGGCTCCCCGGCCACCGTGTTGGCAAAACCGGTCCCCGTTTGTTGTTAGCTTTTGCCCAGTTTTCCGGGTGTACCTTGGAGTTAATCTCCAAGGCTCCCTGATGCAATCTACCACGTAGAAAACCCGAAAAACGCAAACCCCAAACACCCGGATTCTTGCCCGGTTCAAATGCAATGCAACATCACCGATCCGGACCAACATGTCCGAATAGGCTTCACACACAATGCCTATGTGCGTTTACGCATACGGACTCTACACAAGGGGGACTTCACATATCTACCCCAAGGAACGCTCCAACTCTTCGCTCACTCGCGAGAGAGGGCTTCCTATGCAAAGGAAAAGAGGGCTTCACATGCCCAAGGATGAGAAATCGTTACCCTTACGTTCTTTCGCGGCGCCATGAAAATCTATGCGGATGAAAAGCACCGCAATCTCCTTGCCTCAGCGGATCCGAAGACGGCTCGCGATTTGGAGCTCCGAATCTCCACCGGCCGCCGGAGTTGACCTCCTTCTTCCTCCTCCAAGCTCTCCCTTCTCTCTAGATTTTAGAGAGAGAGAGTACCCAAGTGAAATAAGGGTTTCAAAACCCTATTCCCGGCTAAAACCACCCAGGAGCAGCCCCCCACCGTCGGATCCAAAGCCAAGGAAACGAACGGCCAGGATTAGATCTGAAATCACAAAAACTGGGCTGAACACGGGTTCACACACAGCCGTGTGCCTGGCCGTGTAGCTCATTCGCCGTCTCGACCAAAATTGAAAACCAGCAACACGGCATGTGACACGGCCTCCGACACGCCCGTATCACCTGCGACACGCCCGTGTCGGGACCCGTGTAACGCCCCCCGTGTGCAATCGACCAACAATTCGCAGTCAGAGAGGTACACAACTTGGTGACACGGAATCAGACACGCCCGTGTCAAACTAGACACGCCCGTGTTCGTGCCCGTGTACCCCACCATACAGCCCAGGTGTGACACGGCCTGGGACACGCCCGTGTCCTAGGCCGTGTTCCTCCACACAACCATCGTCGACCTGAACTGGTCGACTACACGGCCAGCTCGACGGCCCGAGCTCGACACGCCCGACACGGCCTCCGACATGCCCGCGTCGGGGCCCGTGTCACCTGTACCAAAACCTTGTCTTGGCCAAAAGTGATCCCCGTCGCTCCTACAACATTTTGGGGTGTTACAATTCTACCCTCCTTAAAGAATTTTGCCCACGAAATTAATAAAGGAAAAACAGGACTTAACGTAAATCAGTACCTGAGCGGAACAATTCCGGGTACTCCTTCAGCATAGTCTGCCCCCGTTCCCAAGAGAGCTCTTCTCGCCCGCAATTATCCCACTGGACCTTAACCATCCGGATCACCTTGTTACGGAGTCTCTTGACCTCAACATCTTCGATACGAATGGGCCTGACCCTAGTCGTCAACCCTTCGTCCACCGACACTTGGTCAACTGCGATCACCTGCGAAGGCTCTTGCACCGCCTTCCGCAACACAGAAATGTGGAACACATCATGTAATCCACCTAATTCCTCTGATAGCCTCAACCGGTAAGCCGCTTCGCCGACTCGCTCCAGAACCTCAAAAGGTCCAAGGTATCTTGGGCTCAGCTTCTTCAAGCGTCTCACCCGCGAAACCCCCTTGAACGGCTTCACTTTAAGATATACCCAATCGCCTACCGTGAACTTCACGTTCCGGTGCTTGGCATTGTAATACTTCGCCTGCCGGTCCTGAGCGATCAACAAGCGCTTCTGAATGATCTGCACTAACGAGGTAGCACTCTCCACCTCCTGCTTCTTGTACAACCTTGCCTCACCCGTTTCAAGCCACGATAACGACATGCGACACTTCCTACCATACAGGGCCTCGAAGGGCGCCATTTGTATACTTGCTTGGTAGCTGTTGTTGTACGCGAACTCCACCAAATACAGGTGGTCTTCCCAATGCTTACCGAAATCCAGAACACACATGCGTAGCATGTCCTCCATCGTTCTATTGACCCTCTCGGTCTGCCCATCCGTCTGCGGATGGAAAGCTGTGCAGAACTTTAACTTTGTTCCCAGCATCTGCTGCACCAACCTCCAATCATTTGACGTGAACCGCCCATCACGATCACTCACAATGCTACGGAGCACACCATGCAGTCTAACTATATTATCAACATACAACTTTGCCAATTTCTCCACTGGATCATCCTTCCTATGCGGAACGAAATGCGACACTTTAGTTAACCGATCTACGATCACCCAGATGGCGTCGTTCCCTTTCTGCGACCTTGGCAACCCATGCACAAAGTCCATAGATATGTCGTCAAACTTCCACTCCGGTATAGGCAAGGACTTCAGAAATCCTCCCGTCTTTTGGCACTCCGCCTTCACCAAGGCGCACGTTTGGCACTTAGCCACAAACAACGCCACATCTTTCTTAAGCCCCTGCCACCAAAACAGCTTCTTGAGGTCACGGTACATCTTTTTGCTCCCTGGGTGGATCGAGTACTTGGTATGATGAGCCTCGTACATCAACTCCGCTCGTAGGTTACTCCCGCTTGGGACGCACAAGCGATGATCCTTCCTTAGCAACCCATCTTCCACTGAAAACTAGGAATTTGACCCATCCAACGCTGCCTCCATAAGCTCCTTCATGGAGTCATCTAACTCCAATTACTGTCGAACCCGATCAGCCAGGTCATACTGGACCTCTATCCAGTTCAACATTGCTTTGGCGCTCGTCTGCTTGTCAACGCAACAGATCTCAAGCTCCTCCAACTCCCGTATCAGCCGCTCATCATGCACCGACAACTAGTTGGCTTGGGCGGGAGCCCTGCGACTCAACGCATCAGCAACCGCATTGCCCTTCCCGGGTACATAATGAATCTTGAAGGTGTAGTCCCCAGGAACTCCATCCACCTCCTCTGCCTCATGTTAAGATCCTTCTGATCCAATAGGTACTTCAGGCTCTTGTGGTCGGTATAAATATCGACTCTTACGCCATATAAGTAGTGCCTCCACAGCTTGAGTGCAAATATCACGGCCGCCAACTCCAAGTCGTGGACCGGATAGTTCCTTTCCTGCACTTTCAGCTGACGCGATCCATAAGCTATCACGCTCCCATGCTGCAATAACACGCAGCCCAAACCACTACCCGAGGCATCACAATATACCTCGAAGCCCTCGGTCCCACTTGACGAGCTAAGCACTGGCGCCGTGGTCAACCGTCTCTTCAGCTCCTCAAACGCTTGAACGTACTCCTGCGTCCACAAGAATCACTGATCTTTCCTTATCAACTTCGTGAGAGGTAGCGCTATCCGCGAGAAGTTCTCTACGAAGCGCCTGTAATATCCGGAGAGCCCGAGAAAACTACGGACTTCCGCGACAGAAGACAACGCAGGCCACTCCCGTATCGCAACAATCTTCGCCAGATCCACCGCTATACCTTCCCCACTCACTATATGACCAAGGAACGCTACCGAGGGTAGCCAGAACTCGCACTTGGAGAACTTTGCGTATAACTCATTCCTTCTCAGAGTCTCCAACACCAGATGCAAGTGCTTGAAGTGATCTTCTTCGCACTGCGAGAGTACACCAATATATCGTCAATAAAGACGATCACAAAGCGATCCAGGAAATCTCGGAACGTCCTGTTCATTAAGTCCATAAATACCGATGGCGCATTCGTCAGTCCATATGGCATGACCGTGAACTCAAAATGCCCATAACTCGTACTAAACGCCGTCTTCGGGATATCACACTCCCTTATCCTCAGCTGGTAGTACCCCGACTTCAAGTCCAACTTAGAATATACTGACGATCCGACTAACTGATCAAAGAGATCATCAATCCTCGGGATCGGGTACTTTTTCTTTTCCGTCAGTTTGTTCAACTCTCTGTAGTCGATACACAACCACATACTACCATCCTTATTCTTAACGAAGAGGACCGGTGCGCTCCAAGGCGACGAGCTTGGACGGACATACCCTTGCTCCATCAGCTCCTCTAGCTGAACTTTCAACTCTGCCATCTCCTTAGGCGCCAACCTATACGGAGCACGTGACACCGGTTTGGCCCCCGACACGAGCTCGATGGTGAAATCAATCTCCCGCTGCGGTGGGGCTCCGGGGAGACTATCCGGGAACACATCGGGGTATTCACAAACCACGGGGATGCTATCCAACGTGGACTTTGGCTCTACAGCCCCCACTATTGCGAAGAACAGCTCTGCACCAGCACGAACTGCCTTTACCACCTGAAGAGCAGAAACATCAGCGTCTTGCTCGACCCCTTGAGTCCCTCGAATGTTGTCCCCCGCCCAACACCCAGCTTGACCTCCTTCTAGTCGCAGTCAATCCAAGCTTTCTGCTCCGAAAGCTAATCCATCCCAAAGATCACGTCGAACTCTACTAGCGGCAGCAATGACGCTAGCTAGTCGAACTCTTGGCTCCCAATGTGAACCTTTACGGCGCACACTCTGTCCGCACGCATCGAGCACCCATTCGGTAGCAACACATCCAACTTGTCCTTCGCCATCGAAGAAGGGACTCCGATGCGCGATATGAAATTTTCGGACAAGAAGTAGTGTGAAGCTCCCGTGTCGAACAGTGCCCGTGCCAGACTATCACTAATCACAACAAAGCCTATACAAACAATATTAGGCTAACAAGCAATAGACAACCGTATATAAAGTTAACTTGCTGTAAATTAACTCGTACCTGTCACCACGTCAGCTTGTTTGATGGCCTCCTGCTGGCCCAAGTTATAGACTCTAGGCTGAGTTGGAGCATAGTGAGACGCGGTTGACTCCACCGCCTTGCCCTTCTCTTCATAGGTAGCTCCTTGTTTCCTTTCGGACTTTGAGCGTCCACTCCAGCAATCACGGGCAAAGTGCCCCGTCTTTCCACACGTGAAACAAGCGCCCGGGGTTCGATTGGTAGTTGCCCCCGAGGCACCTGAAGAAGCTGGACCCGACGTCTTAGCTTTCTTATAGAATCTGCGGTATCCCGACTTCGACGTAGTCGGTGCCTTGAACTCCGCTTTCTTACTACCGGATTCCTTCTTCGCTTGGACATTCTTCATGTCCTTCTCCAAGGACCGGGCCGAATTGACCAGGGTCATGAAACCCTGTGCCTTGGGCCCCGACAGTAGCAACCTTAAATCGTCTCTTAGCCCTTCATAAAAGCGGCTCGTCTTGCGCTCCTCGTCTGCGAAGGTAGCGCCGGCATATCTCCCCAACCGAGTAAACTCGTGGAGGTACTCATCAACGGTGCAATCCCCTTGCACCAACTTCTGAAATTCGCTTTCTAGCGCAATTCTCTGCGCCGAGGGGAGGTATCGAGCCATGAATAGTCTCGCAAACTCCTCCATCGAAACTTCGGCCAACGGCCTTCCCCGCAACTGATGTAGCTCTAGGCCTTCCCACCATAGTCTTGCGTCCCCATACAAAAGGAACGTCGCTATAGTGGTTTTCTGCCACTCTTCCGTTTCCGTCGCAGTCATCACCCTGTTGACCCTTGAGAGCCAATCCTCTGCTTGGGTCGGGGTTTCTGCCCCCGTGAATACCGGTGGATGAAAGCCCATCACGTGCTTCAGTTGTCTTTCAGTTGCTCTCCGAGGCAACTCTGGCTCCAAAACTACTTGCTCAAACCTCCTTTGCTCTGCCGTCTGAAGCAGTACTTGCTCCACAGCAGGAGAAGGCTGCTGCACCTGCCTTGCAGGCTGCGTATTGATCATTGCCATGACTGCTTCTGCCACCAACCTAATGGTCTCGGCAGACGGAGGTGTTGCAGGCGCATCGCTTGGCGCACTGCTCGCCTCAGAACCTGGCCATTCAGACGGCCCAGCACCACTTCTGGTCACCTATAATCGTGCAAAACACCGATAAGCGACCAAAAATTACTGCAAATAGCAATTATAGGAACACGCAGGTTCCTCAAACATGTATATTTTCATTCCTAAGTGGACATTCATGGGTTCTTTTCGTATTATAACGATGACGCACACATGTGCTCACCACCCCTTAAAGTGAATTCGTCCATAAATTCATTTAAGCTTGACCGAAACCAGAAGTCTAATACCAATTTATAACACCCCTATCCGTCGCATAGCTTATAGCAGTAGGTCCGGCCGGGGCCCGATGCTATATACTACGGACAGACCGGTTGGTTACGCGTTGAAACCATTCAACCAATCATGTCGTCCTACACAGCACCTAGCGGAAGCAATTTATTAGGTTGCAAGAGAAATAAGAACCTAGCCACAACAGCATGAATGTCCACTACAAACTCAGGAATGTATACATACACCAAAAGAGAAATGGCCTTAAGGCCTTACACTGTTCACTTAACAAAAGAAGTGTTTTCCAAACTTCGGCACGCAGGCCGGCCATACATGAAAAACGGGAAAGAAACATAAGCAATTAGGCCTTCGAGGGCCGGCACAGCAACAAGGGCTTTAGCCTGCTATTTCCCGCTCTGGTCTGCAGCACCTGCAAGCCACAAACCACCGCCCGGTGGCAAACAATAGCAACGGTCAGCAATGCTGACCAAATTATAATGATCCTGCCCCCACATTCGGGGCGGCGATGCTCTTTCCCTGCACTTTATTAGCATAGGCAATTATATAAAGTATTTTCACTTCACCACAGGCGTGGGCTCGCACGGCCACACACCCCGTGCACTCAGGGCACATTCTTGGCGAACCGGCCAACGTCACGTCAATTCAAGCCATAGACGTTCCCAATCCACCACCGCCTCTTGGACGGTCATCCATATGAGCATTTTGCCTTCCTGGCCTTGGTCACGGCAATTTAAGCCATAGGCCGCCGAAGACCCTCATCCATGCCAACGGTCCTACCGAACGACATAGACCGGGTACGGTTCCGCCTGACCCGTGCTCACACCGCAACGACAATTTAAGCCATATGCGCAGGCCAAGACTCACCGAGTCCCGTTTCCACCACAACAATCACATAACCCAGTTATGTTCACGTTGGCTCCCCGGCCACCGTGTTGGCAAAACCCGCTTTTGCCCAGTTTTCCGGGTGCACCTTGGAGTTAATCTCCAAGGCTCCCTGATGCAATCTACCTCGTAGAAAACCCGAAAAACGCCCAAACACCCGGATTCTTGCCCGGTTCAAATGCAATGCAACATCACCGATCCGGACCAACATGTCCGAATAGGCTTCACACACAATGCCTATGTGCGTTTACGCATACGGACTCTACACAAGGGGGACTTCACATATCTACCCCAAGGAACGCTCCAACTCTTCGCTTACTCGCGAGAGAGGGCTTCCTATGCAAAGGAAAAGAGGGCTTCACATGCCCAAGGATGAGAAATCGTTACCCTTGCGTTCTTCCGCGGCGCCATGAAAATCTATGCGGATGAAAAGCACCGCAATCTCCTTGCCTCCGCGGATCCAAAGACGGCTCGCAATTTGGAGCTCCGAATCTCCACCGGCCGCCGGAGTTGACCTCCTTCTTCCTCCTCCAAGCTCTCCCTTCTCTCTAGATTTTAGAGAGAGAGTACCCAAGTGAAATAAGGGTTTCAAAACCCTATTCCTGGCTAAAACCACCCAGGAGCAGCCCCCCACCGTCGGATCCAAAGCCAAGGAAACGAACGGCCAGGATTAGATCTGAAATCACAAAAACTGGGCCGAACACGGGTTCACACACAGCCGTGTGCCTGGCCGTGTAGCTCATTCGCCGTCTCGACCAAAATTGAAAACTAGCAACACGGCATGTGACACGGCCTCCGACACGCCCGTGTCACCTGCGACACGCCCGTGTCGGGACCCGTGTCACGCCCCCCATGTGCAATCGACCAACAATTCGCAGTCAGAGAGGTACACGGCTTGGTGACACGGTATCAGACACACCCATGTCAAACTAGACACGCCCGTGTTCGTGCCCGTGTCATTGCCCGTGTACCCCACCATACAGCCCAGGTGTGACACGGCCTGGGACACGCCCGTATCCTAGGCCGTGTTCCTCCACACGACCATCGTCGACCTGAACTGGTCGACTACACGGCCAGCTCGACGGCCCGAGCTCGACACGCCCGACAATTAATTATTTAAATATAGGCTTGCGCCGCAGGCGGATATTTGGGCGACGCGCCACATAGTGTTGACGACGTCATACGTCACTACTTGGAGACGGAGAAATATCTTCTGTAAGCGCACCGTCCTTGTCTTCAGCCTGTTGAGGGCCGTCGTCTCCATCAATCCTCCCCCTCTCAAAATAACTCATCACCGATGAGTTGGCATGGAGGTGCTGGCACCGAAGAACATCAACCAAAAGAACCATTGTCGAGTCCGAAATCCAAGGGTCCCCGGAGACCGGGCAAGCACACCATCGTATCACATAACGCTGAATACCACCGCTTGGAGAGGAGGGCAAAACACCAAATATGGACATGTCTAGCACAAAGATTGTCCTGGGGAAACTGAGAAAAGCATTAGGCAAATAAAGAGGAAAAATTTCTTCATCAACAGTCAACGTACCTCTGTTGGAGACCAATGGAGAGAACGATCCAAGAACAAGATCACCCCCCAACCCAAATGAAAATATAGTGGCACCAAACGTAGATTTAGATATTTCAAAAGGTGGAAAAACACAATGCGTGAAATTGGAAACATTTAAACTAGGGGAATTACCCCATTCAGTGATTAACTTCAACAGATATGTTGTTTCTCCTAATTGATTAAAAATCCGAAAAGTTCTAACTCGCCGAATCACCAACGTTTCTATAGTGACTGTAGGCATCCGTTCAGGGACGAGACACACCAAGAGTAAACCAAAAACCTTATTGGGAGACACCCTCTTATGTATGATGTAAACTTTAGTTGTCAACCTAAATCACCTAGAGGGGGGTGAATAGGTGAGGTCTGCGTATTTTTGCGGAATAAAAATTGTAAGAACGATATGCAGAAAATAACCAAGCAAGCCACAGAGAACACAGGGTTTATAGTAGTTCCCCAACCTTGGGTACATCCACTCTCACCTCACCAATCTAGTAAACCACTAGACTTGGTTACTCCACTATCTCGGATCAAAACGATCCTACAACTCGGAACAACGTTCCTACAAATCTCGATCCCAAACGGATCTACACTCGGAAGAAAACCTTCCTACAAATCTCGATCCAAACTGGATCTACAGTACTCGGAGAAAAACTCCTACAGAACTTGGAGTCAAGACTCCTACAATGAAATTTGCTTGAGAAAGAAAATACATACAATAAAAGCACAGATCTGGATCTTTGACTGTCTTCTTCTTTGAGAACTTTTGGCTTGATAATAAATTGTTGAAGTCGACATGAAAGAGATCCTCAGATCTGAGAAACTAGAATCAGCCGGATCAAGAACTGGATCTGTCGATTGAGAATAGCTTTATCTTCTGAAACTTCTTGGCTGAATCTCTGTATCGGAGAAGACCGGCGACGAAGAAGATGAACAGTGTTTTGTCGGCGTGAACTTGGCTGCTTCCCGATGTCGGCGATAGAAATTAGATTCAGAAACTTATTTTTCTTCTTAGGGTTTGTCGACTTGACAAGACCTATTTATAGGACTTCTGTAACGGCCAATACTTAATTAAGTACACGTGGACCAATCATAATAGAGGATTTGAAATAAGCCGCAATTTCTGGACTTAGAAAAATTCTGAAGGCAAAATCAATCTACTCGAGTATATGAGTGAGCTACACGACTATGAGCTGATCTACTCGAGTATGAGTTGATCTACTCGAGTATGAGTTGATCTACTCGAGTATAAGTTGATCTACTCGAGTATGAGTTGATCTACTCGAGTATAAGTTGATCTACTCGAGTATGAGTTGATCTACTCGAGTATAAGTCACTTACTCGAGTAAGTGGAATTGGTCTGGGAAGAAAATGTCGACCGGAGTTCGACTATCTCCAGCAGAGATTGAGCTCGACGATCTGACTGAGTTGAGCTCGACTATAGTAGACCGAAGCTCGACGATCGTCGACCTGATTTCTCTTGGCTGAATCTTCTTCAATCTCTGAGATAGACTTCAATGCTCCATAGTCCATAGGTCCAAATGTATGTTGATGAAGTGTATCCCAATAGAGAGGCTATACATGAGTCAACACCTTGGATCACACAATGAGGAATTACATTGTATGGTCCTGTGTTTGGTGACCCATTATAGACTGACATTGGTCTACACTTGGCAATAAGATCCTGCATACATAACTCGAACACAAAATAAAATACAACTGCAATTCACCTTAATTTTAGGAGGACTTCTTCAAATTGAGGTCATTGTGGTAACAAGACCCAACAATCTCCCCCTATTTGAAGAAGTCAGAACACCATCTACTAAGTTGAATTGCTAGAGATATTAAAACAAAATGACATGAAAGAGGATGCATTGTCTTACATTTCTTTACTGTAATTGTCCAACAATCTCCCTATTTCTTTACTAGAATTGCTTTGCATTTCTCCTCCTTTCTGAAATCTTCATTTGGATTTGCAAATTTTCTCTTCCCTTATCATCTCTATATTCCATCTCCTTTTGCTCTCCCCCTTTCTGACCTCTTTAAATAGGGGACATGGCAGGGGATGTCAATCATGTCTCCATCCTTACTGAAAGCTCAAACACCTCTGAGGTTCTTTTGGATAGGGTGATCAGTTAGAAACTCCCCCTTAACCAATGCATAAGGAAGTTCTTCCTTAACTGCTGAACCATCAAGCTTTCCATCAGTGGAACCTAAATCTTCTAGTTCCAAGAATATTTCTGGAACTTCTTCTTGTCCAATTGCCAGATAAGAATTTTGTTGGCCCATGGACATACCTGCATCAATAAGATTAGAATCCCTTAAAAGCCCAAACAAGATTGGGTCCTAGGTCTCTTGTTAGTATCCTCCCCCTATGAGAGTTAACATTATGAGTGGTCTTTCTCACATTATCAGCTTGAGGAGTTAAAACATATCTGGGATTAAACCAGCAATCTATGGCGAAGTGACCAACCTTGCCACAACACCAACAGTTAAACCTGTTGTACCTTCTCTTATTCTCTTGCTTTACCTTATGGATGGGGGGTCTAGCAAGAGCAACTGACTTGGAGGAGGAGGCCTCATGATTACAATAAGTACATGGCTTCCTTGTCTCCTTGGCCTTTGTTACACCAGTTTTAGCTTTTTATGTTTTCTTCTCATTTGGCTCATGAGTGTAAGGACCACAATTCAGTGAGGCAATAGTTTGGCTTGGGATAGCCTTGCCTTTACCTTTGGCTGATTTATGTCCTATACTGCTATTTTTCCCAAAGGAGGTTTCTCCATTAGTGATTGGAAGCACAGTTGTAGGCATGGTGAGAGTTTCAACCAGCTTTCGTTCGATGACTAGCTTTGCTTCCAGTTCATCTAGGAGAGAATCTTTATGATTTACTAATTCAGTAAAGTCTTTAATTTCCTCCTTCAAAGATTGAACTTCATCTCTGAGAGGGGTCAATTGGTCAATCTCCTCTCTCAGATTTGATTCCACCTTTTTGAGGGATGCAATCTCTTTTGATTGCGATTTGACTACCTTCCGGCATTTGTCAAATGCAGTCAATAAGACTTGATACTGATTTACCAATTCAAAATCATCCTCCCCAGAAGAATAGCCATCATGACCATTTGAGTCAGAATCTGAGGCAGAAAGAGGTGTGTGAGAATTTACCTTCCCGGTGTATGGGGAGTACCATTGTCTTTGTCCTCTTGGTCAGAAAAAGCCATAAGCCCGAAGTAGGCTTCTTCATCCTCACTTGACTCAGATGAGTCAGAGTCACTGAGGGTCTTTGGCTTTTTGGCAATGAAGCTTCTGTCTTTCTTCTTTTTCCCTTGAAGGGAATTCTTTTCTATGCCTCTTCCTTCTTTCTTCTTCAGAGGGCACTCAGTGCTTATATGCCCTGGCTTACTACAGGAATAACAAACAACGTTAGATGAAACATGTTTGTTCGGTTTAGATTTATACCTGTCATGTCTGCTGTGACGATCACCATCAGGACGTGATCTTCTGGACGAGGAATCATTTTCTCTCATTTGTTTCTTATTGCTAAGAAACTTCTTGAATTTTCGGGAGAGAAGATGAAACTCTCCATTTGATAAATCTGAGACTGAGGTGCTTGGCTCGGACTCTTCTTCTTCATAGTCTCCTTGAGTGGAAGCAGGAGAAGTAGCTTTGGCCTTTCTTGAACTGTCTGCCCTTAGTGCAACCGACTTATCTTGGAATAAGGACCTGTTGCACTCTTCTTCAGCTTTTCAATTATTGATTTGAAGCTTATATGACATAAGCTTTCCGAAGAGGTTTTGAGGGTCAGTTTTTGCTAATCTCCCAAACTCTCTGATGACACATTGATGTAGGCCACTCCCTAAATGGAATTTAGGCACGAAAAGACAAGGGAATTTCCTAAGGGGAATTTAAGCGAACACGTTGTGTGCGACTTAGATCTACGAGTTAGCCGCTTATGCCTCTCCACAATTCAACCCTACACTCGCACAATCGCTCTACGCGACGCCACACAATTAAGTCTATCAATTAGATACTAGCATACGGGTAGCCAATCCGTTTTGGATCCAACAAGGGCTATAAGGCCAATGTCCGACCGAGCTAAAAGGACCAATATTGGGTCCGATTGAGCGATGTTGTACCAAAAGAGAACCCACCGAAAATAAACGATTCGGAAAAGGGTGGTTCTCTCCCAACAAAATAAACGAGGGCCGCCAAGCCTCACGAACGTAAATGAAGATCGAAAATACGCAAGCAAATCAGAGAAGTATAATCACGAAAAATCATGCGTCACCAACCACACAACATGCCGTAGCCACTTAATATATCAAGAGGGAAATCACTAGGTTTGTGGAGAAATGTTCGTTACCCCCGCTCGGATGTCGACGAGGATGTAGGGATCGTTCCGGTTCCGGTTCCACCGAAGCCACGCCGGTTGGAGGAAAACCAATCGCCTTCTTCGGGTCACGCCGGAGATGGTGCCGCCCAAATAACGGAAGGTGCGCCGTTCAAGAAAGGAGTAAGAAATATGGTGGAGAGAGGGAGGTGGACGGCCGGTGGCTTGAAGGAGGAGGAGGGAGGTGGGCGGCCCAAGCTTGGCCGAAATAAGGAAGGAAGAAGAGAGGGAAGTGGGCGGCCGGTGGCTTGAAGGAGGAGGAGGGAGGTGGGCGGCCTAGCCTTGGCCGAAATATGAAGGAAGGGGGAGAGGGAGGTAGGCGGCCACAAGAGGGAGAGAGAGAGAGAGATTTCAATAATCTGAAATTAGGTTTTTGTTTTCATTCATTCTACCCAACATAAAGCAAGGGTTAGCCTTTTATAGGCTTTACAAGAAATATAGGCTAAGTGCACACCAAAGTGGCTAAACATAGGCCACATAAACAAAATAACAATGCTGAAATTAAATGACTAAATTAAACAACATAATTATAAATTTGATCGTAGAAGCGGCGAAGATTTTAACGCGGCGACGGCGGTGGATGTTGCGGCCAAGTTCCAACCTTCAAGCTTGCGGCAACGATCATCATGGTCATCGAACAACAAGTGACGGCGAGCAACGCCATCAATCAAGAGAGTGCCCGCAACAATATCTACCGGGTCGCCATAATCATCCAGAAGCGGATCTTCATCAACAAGCACTGGATCACCAAAGTTGTCCAGGGGAGGACGCTCCAAATCAACACGCCGGGGGTAGTCGGCTCCATCAATCCTCCCCTCTCAAAAATACTCATCACCGATGAGTTGACCTGTGTGTACACACCAGGAAGAGCGTCGACGGGGAAGAAGAACCTGCAAGGTAAAAGGTGGTCTTGGGGGGACCTCATAAATGCATTAGCCAACGAAGGAAACAAAGCTTCCACAACATCAACCAACATACCTCCGATGGAGACCAAGAAAGAGAACGATCCTGGGAAACTCTCACCACCCAACCCAATAGAAGAGACAGTGGAAAATAAAAACGGGAAGGTAGACATATCAAGTGGCATATAAGCATGAATTGTAAAATGTGACAAAATGAAAATAGGAGCTATGCCCCAATCAGTGAAAAATACCACCAGAGATGCAAGGTCACCAACCTCCAAAAATATTCGCAAAGGATTGACTTGATTCGTTAAAATTTCTAAGGCGCCCGAGGGCATCCCTTCAGGGGTGAGATCAACCAAATCCAAATCATCCACATAACTGTGGGAAGCTCTCCGATACGCACTAGCATCGAGTAAGTAAAACACATTTAGGTTGGAAAATAATTTAAGAGTGCGCTTACGAAAATAGTGAACGTGAGGGGTGAACCCGTGTGCAACAAAACGGGAAACCAAAGTGTAGACTAATGTGAGTAAATCAGGTGGCACAGGCACTCTACAAACATAAAGAAAGACTAGAGAAATTCGCACATCCCCAACCATAGAGTTGGACGCTCTCAGAAGCAAACGACCGTGTGAACGACACAACTCAACGTACCCAACTACGACCACGAATGTGTACATATGAAGGTCAATAAAAGGGGGTGGGTAAATGCGAGAAACCGGGTGTGGTATATAGGAATGTCTAGGTGGTACCTCGTGCGGAGGAACCAAAACCTTGGATTCACTAGCGATCCAAAGCGAGGGCTTACCCAGCGTTGGGCTTCCCAAAGAATGGTCTATCCCAGGAAAAGCGTAGTCATGTCTACGAAAGGTGATGGAGAGATCGAATACGACAAACAGTAACTCGCCCGCATAAGTCCGCCTAGGTAAGTCCATCAGGGGGGCCAAATAAGTGGGCGCATCAAAATATCCCAGACTAGAAGGAACCAGCACGTGTCCTAACAAGTCAATTACCTGCGTCAAGGTATCCGAAGGATTTAATTCAAAAGGACCATCAGACCATGGAGAAATCATCAAAGAGAAATCCTTCGGGCGCGTACTATCAAACTCAAGAAAAGTATCATCACCTAACTCAATCTCATTCAAACACCCGCTACCAGGTGACTCAACCAATTAACTAACACTAGTACCCCGAGGTACACCCAAAGGAGGGGCCAAAATGGTCGAAAGAAATGAATGATACGGACCCGACAAAATAGACTCGTATCCAAAAAGGTCCACAAATCGGGTCAAGGGATCCGGAGGGAGAGGCGGTAAAATCGAGCCCGGGTGAAAATCAAAGTCATTTTGGATCACAAGCAACGGGGAATGCATCACAAGTAACATGCCCGGCTCAGCAACAATAACATCATCTAAAAGTCTATCTCCCTTGCTAGGGTAATCCTCCAACATACTAGAGACTATACTCAAATGAGTGCCAGAAACGAGCTCAGAAATAGGAATAGCCGAACCCGATAAACTGTCCAAATCACTTTGTTCGTCAGGAGATGGAGATAACACCAAGGAAGCATCTCTCGGGTCCTTACCACTAATATCTTCCAATAACACCTTACTCTCGACAGCTAAATCTTCCCACGACGTTGGCACATCATCAAAATCAGGAAGGAGGGTAGGACAAATCCAATCCCGTGGAGACTCCAAGATAGCTTGAGTCTCGAGTAAAGGCAATAAAATCAAAGATTTATCTTCTGAACGCTCATAACTAAGATCATCCCATAACACGCCTTCGTCCAAAGGAGACTCTTCCAACACCGTCGAAATATCACCCAAATCAATGTTAACAGATGGCTCAATGACAGTCAAAGGGGACGGATCAGCAACATGGTCGAGGGGAAGGAGTATAATCCCAGGGGGAACTTCCTCAAAGGAGAAATCCTCATCCAAATCACTAGGATATCCCAGTTCCTTAGCGTCACTACAATCGACAGTGAAATCGACCTCGCCCTCAGTGGCGGGCACAGTCATAGGCCCGACCTTAGACTCAACAGGGGAATCAACCACTAAATCAGGCAACTCAGGGGAAGACTCAAAATGTCCAACGGGTTTAAGGATCTTAGAAACTTGTCGTTTAGTTCACCATCTGTGAACACTCTGCCGTAGTTCCTCAACCCGTTGACAATCTTGAAGAAATTTTCATATGTGTCAGCAATAGCTTCCTTTGGTCCTTGCTTGAAGGCTTCATACTTCTGATTCAGAAGGGATCTTCTATCATCCCTTACTTCTTCTGTGCCTTCCATCAAGATGATTAGAGATCTCGACATCTCCTTGGCAGATTGGCAGTGAATGAGGTTCTGCAACATAGAATCATCGACTGCACTTGCGATGATGTTCTTGGCTTTCTTGTCTAAGGAGACAAGTGTGATCTCATCCTTGTCAAGATCCATCAACTTCTTTGGCACCTTCTTTGTAGGATCACTAGTGGAGGCAATCATAGGGATATAAGGACCTTCCTCCACTATCATGAATAAGCGGGGGTCAACAGCTTCCATGTAAAGTTTTATCCTCTCTTTCTACATGGGAAAGTTTGCCTTATTGCACACTGGAAGCTCAGAAAATTCCCTGGCTCTGTCCATGCTTGGTTAACTCAGAAAGACAACTAGGAGTAGATCTGTCCAAGGTGTTAACCTTTTGACGAACAACCTCGCTCTAATACCAATTGATGTAAACTTTAGTTGTCAACCTAAATAACCTAGAGGGGGTGAATAGGTGAGGTCTGCGTATTTTTGCGGAATAAAAATTTTAAGAATGATACGCAGAAAATAACCAAGCAAGCCACAGAGAACACATGGTTTATAGTGGTTCCCCAACCTTGGGTACATCCACTCTCACCTCACCAATCTAGTAAACCACTAGACTTGGTTACTCCACTATCTCGGATCAAAACGATCCTACAACTCGGAACAACGTTCCTACAAATCTCGATCCCAAACGGATCTACACTCGGAAGAAAATCTTCCTACAAATCTCGATCCAAACCGGATCTACAGTACTCGGAGAAAAACTCCTACAGAACTCGGATTCAAGACTCCTATAATGAAATTTTTTTGAGAAAGAAAATACAAACAATAAAAGCACAGATCTGGATCTTTGACTATTTTCTTCTTTGAGAACTTTTGGCTTGATAATAAATTGTTGAAGTCGAATTGAAAGAGATCCTCAGATCTGAGAAACTAGAATCAGCCGGATCAAGAACAAGATCTGTCGATTGAGAATAGCTTGATCTTCTGAAACTTCTTAGCTGAATCTCTGTATCGGAGAAGACCGGCGAAGAAGAAGATGAACAGTGTTTTGTCGGCGTGAACTTGGCGGCTTCCCAATGCCGGCGATAGAAATTAGATTCAGAAACTTATTTTTCTTCTTAGGGTTTGTCGACATGACAAGACCTATTTATAGGACTTCTGTAACGGTCAATACTTAATTAAGTACACGTGGACCAATCATAATAGAGGATTTGAAATAAGCCGCAATTTCTGGACTTAGAAAAATTCTGAAGGCAAAATCAATCTACTCGAGTATATGAGTGAGCTACACGAGTATGAGCTGATCTACTCGAGTATGAGTTGATCTACTCGAGTATGAGTTGATCTACTCGAGTATGAGTTGATCTACTCGAGTATGAGCTGATTTACTCGAGTATAAGTTGATCTACTCGAGTATGAGTTGATCTACTCGAGTATAAGTCACAAACTCGAGTAAGTGGAATTGGTCTGGGAAGAAAACGTCGACCGGAGTTCGACTATCTCCAGCAGAGATTGAGCTCGACGATCTGACTGAGTTGAGCTCGACTATAGTAGACCGGAGCTCGACGATCGTCGACCTGATTTCTCTTGGCTGAATCTTCTTCAATCTCTGAGATAGACTTCAATGCTCCATAGTCCATAGGTCCAAATGTATGTTGATGAAGTGTATCACAATAGAGAGGCTATACATGAGTCAACACCTTGGATCACCCAATGAGGAATTACATTGTATGGTCTTGTGTTTGGTGACCCATTATAGACTGACATTGGTCTACACTTGGCAATAAGATCCTGCATACATAACTCAAACACTAAATCAAATACAACTGCAATTCACCTTAGTTTTAGGAGGACTTCTTCAAATTGAGGTCATTGTGGTAACAAGACCCAACAATGTAAGTTAGCGATATTTTGATAAGAAGACATGTGTGTGACTAGCGCTTCCTTACTGTGCTTATGTAAAATGAAAGCGTGAGAGGCAAATAATATTGCAGGAAGACTTGACATGTAAAATAGCGGTAACGGAACTTCATGAGATGGAGCCAAGTGAACTAAATATGGTGGCGCCAACAGAAAGTAATAGGGTGGCACTAGCGGAACTACATATGGTGGCACCAACAGAACTAAATATGGTGGCGCCAACAGAAATAACTCTGGTGGCACCAGTGGAACTACATCAGGAGGCACCAACCCAACGAGATCTGGTGGTACCAACAGAATGCGAACAGGTGGCACAAACGGGGCTACATCCGTGGGTACTAGTAGAATGAAATCAGGTGGTACTAACCGAATGCAATCTGGTGGCACAAAAGATGGCCACATCATGAACACAAAATCTATTATCACACTACGAGGCATGTCTCAAGGAGGGTCCATCATGGATGGTAAAATTACATGACTCAAATCAGGCAAAATAAATTCATGTCCGAAAGGATCCGCTGGTCGGGTCAACATATCAGGAGGGAGAGTCGGTAATACTAAAACCGGGAGAGAGTTAAGATCGCATTTAAATTCACGCAACGGAGATTACATCAGGGGACGCTGATCCGGGTCTACTTCTATATCATCTTCCAAAAATATAACTCTCTCGCTAGGACATCCTTCCAACTCATAAGTCATGTCATCAGTAATAGTACAAATCTCAGGAATGGGAGCATCGATAGGTTCCGGAGGAGGGGTTAAGTCATACCCAATGTCAAAATACGGATTTATCGTCCAAGTAAAATCCTCCGGGTGCAAGCCATCAAAATCAACCGAAAAATCAAACAGAAGATTTTCCCTCACAGAAAACTCAACTTGCTTGTCATCACCTAACTCGCTATCAGAGAAACATTCGCCAAAAGGTGACTCTATCAACTCACTAGATACTTCACCCAAATCAGACTCAGTAATGGTTTCAGAAACATCGACGAGGGGAAGTGGAGATGATTCCTCAAAGGAGAAATACTCATCAGGGTCACTAGGGTATCCAATCTCCTCAATGTCGCTACAATCATTTGTGATAATAGCCTCGTCCTCAGTGACAGGCACAATCCTAATCACAGTCTCAGGCTCAATCATGCTGATAGGAACACTCTCACCCCGCGGGCTCATGACATTCCTAGCAATCACCTCTATTGAACTAGTGACAAGGGTCATAAGCTTCTCTTTTCCTTCTTCAGTAGGTGCACATGTGCTCGAGATAGTCAGATCTTAGCGGAGCAAGGATCTAGCGTGAGACTTATAGTCACTCCTATAATCAGAAAACTGGGAACGGAAGTAGGGCGGATAATACTTGTCCGTTAATATATTCTTCATAATCTGCCAACCGACAAGGGAGTCGATGGAGGGCATCCCCAAACGTCTCTCTTCATTGAGTCATAAGGTATAGGCTCGACCAAATAGTTGAAGTCTCGCAACGGGAATCCTGTGGGGATCCACAATATGATATTGCTCAAAATAACGCTCCATATCTTTCACCCAACATAGAAACACTCGCGGTCCGCCTAGCCGATCATATGTCGGAGCAGGAATCCTAACACGCCTAGAGGTTCGCGGTGGCGGTGCTACTTGACAAGCCTTTAGTTGATCAACTAAAGCAGTAATCTCATCCATTATTGGGGAATGGACAGATTTCCCTACGTTCCAATTGGAACCTATAGTTTTTCCTCGGGAGACGTTGACATCGTGGGCCATTTAAGAGGGAACCGGAGAGAACACTAAACCGGAACCGGTGCACATGCAAGGTAGAACATAGCCTGGTCCTATTTATTTTTAAAGATAGATTTGTTCCCGCTAATATTTCAAAATAATATATAACTTTTTTTTGATATTCTTGTTGGTAAAAATATGGAGATTATTAATTAATTTTTTTCTGATTTTCTTATTGCTGAAAATAAAATTTAGCCGGCTATTGGCAGACCACAAAAAACTTTTTTTTGTAATTTTTGAGAAAAATTTGAAATTTGGAATTTGAAATGGGAAATTTGAAATTTTGAATTTTGAAATTTGAAATTTGAAATTTGAATTTTAAATTTTGAAATTTGAAATTTGAAATTTTGAAATTTGAAATTTGAAATTTGAAATTTGAAATTTGAAATTTGAAATTTGAAATTTGAAATTTGAAATTTGAAATATGAAATATGAAATTTGAAATTTGAAATTTGAAATTTGAAATTTGAAATTTGAAATTTGAAATTTTGAAATTTGAAATTGTGGAATTTCAATGCATTTAATGACAACTAATTTTCTAAATATTGATCTGCAATGAAACGGGTGAGTGCGTACGTACGTGCCATATAAGAGGGGGGAGGAGTGCCAATTAGGAAATTGACGAGAACCTCCCTCTGATACCAAATTGATGTAGGCCACGACATTTGACACTATAACGGCAAAGGGAATAACACGTACGCCTCTCTATTTCCACTATTACGCTCACACAATAATTAAACGCAGCACACTCACGAACAACGTTATCAACTATTACTAACGTACGGTAGCCACACCGTTTTAAGATCAAACAAACGACTATAGGTCGTCGTTCTCTCAAGCTAAAAGGACCCACCCGGTCCGAACGAGCGATGGTTGTACCAAAAAAGATCTACCGAAAAGTTCGGTTCGAAAAGGGTAGATCTCTCCCAACAAAACGAAAATGAGGCTCGCTAAACCTCTCGGGAAATTAAACAACTAGAAAGAACAACACATGCAATCGGAAAGATAAACCACGAACGAAAAACGATTCCAAAATAACACAACGGTATTCCACCAAATGAAAATCTAAAAAAATAAGAATCACATAAGAGGTAGAAGATCTCGTTACCCAACCGGAATAGATGATTCTGGTTAACTTTCAAGGATCGTTCTTCCATGACTCCGCCGGAGTTTCGCCGACCGGAGAGAAAAATTGTCCGCTTCTTTTGCTTCACGTCAGAGAGGGATTCCACAAGACTAGATCTTGCCTTGGCTGAATTTTATCTTCAAAGATTGAGGGTGTTTGGAGTTCTTGATGGTGAATGAGTAGGGTAGAAGATGAAAGTGGAGATCTGTTTGGAGGGATGGAGGTGGCTCGGGTTGGTGGAGGTTGGCGGCTAAAGGATGGGGTAGGCCGAACTTGGTGAGGAGGGAGGAAGGAGGTTGGAGGCTTTGGATGGTGGTCGAAGTGGAGGAGGGGATATGGGGGTCGGTCTTATTAACAAGGAGAGGAGGAGGGGAAGAGAATAGGGAGAAGGAGATGGGAAGTGGCCTGCGACCAAGAAGGAGGAGGGAAGGAGAAATTCGGCCAAGGAGGAGGAGGGAGAGAGATTTCAGGATGGAGATATTTAGGGTTTCAATTTTATTTCTTCAATGCCTCAAAATGAAAATGTTCATGCCTATATATAGACTTACATCAAATAACAAAGGGAAAAGGCTACATGCAACCCAAAAATTAAAATACACTTAATCAAAAATGCATAAATAAAATGCATAAATAAAATAGAACCAAAAATGCATAAATAATTAATAATAATTTTAGTAATAATTATTATTAATTATTTAAATATAGGTTTGCGCTGCGGGCGGATATTTGGGCGACGCGCCACATAGTGTTCACGGCGTCGTACGTCACTACTTGGAGATGAAGAAATATCTTCCGTGAGCGCACCGTCCTCGTCTTCAACCTGTTGAGGGCCGTCGTCTCCATTACTCGATCTACGCAGCACACGTAATTAATGTTATAAATTTTATACTAGCGTACGGGTAGCCAAACCGATTAGGATCGAGCAAGGGCTATAGGCTAAAGTTCTTTCCGGCTAAAGGGACCTACACGGTCCGAATGAGCGGTGTTGTACCAAAAGAGTCTACCGAATAAAATACGATTCGAAAAGGGTAGATCTCTCCCAACAAAAGAAAACGAAGGTTCGCAAAACCTTTTCGAATGAAAATGAAATAAAGAAGAAGCTACAAACAATGAAAGATAACCACGATGTTTTCAATGCTATCCAAATTAACGCTAAGAAAATCCACCACACAAATTAATCTAGGAAGAGAAACACACAAAATGTAGAAAGGATTCGTTACCCAATCGGAATGGGTGATTCCGATTTCTCCCTACTTGGATCGCTTCTTCAATGGCTCCGCCGGAGTTACGCCAGAAGTAGAGAAACTTGACCGCCTTCGTCGCTTCACGCCGGAGTTAGAGTCTACAAGGAGGCAACCTTTGCCTTGGCCGATTTACTCAAGGAGGAGGGTGGTCGGTTTTTTTGTGAGGGTGAAGGTGGTGGTCGGGTTAGTAGTGAAGGGGGTGGCCGACTTTGATGGGGTTGATGAGGGGTCGGGTTCTTTGATGGTGGTGGTGTTTTGGTGGTCGGTTGTGGTTGTCAAGGATGAGAGTGGGCTCGGTTCGGAGGAGGGGCTCGGGTGGTGCTCTTTGGAAGAGGGATGAGGAGGAGGAGGAGAAGCCGAGATAGAGAAGGGAGACAAGGGGGGCCGAAATTTGGAGAAGGAGAAAGGAGAGGAGGAGAGGAAAGGAGGAAGGAAATCTTCATAAGATTTTTAGGGGGATTTTTTTCTTCTATTTCATTCTCTAATTATTACTTCATAACATGGCTATATATAGCCTACACCACTCAATCTCCCTCCATTCAAAATTCAAAATTCAAAATGAAAGTTATGATGGTTATATGCACCCATCATAATACAAGAAATGAAATAATTAAAACAACATATGATGGTTATAAACACCCATCATTACATGAATTATTTAAATGCAATAAAAAGAAAAATGCTAAAATAAAATAAAACATGAAAATGACTTAATAATTAATAATAATAATTAATAAATTATTATTAATTATTAATATATTGGTTTGCGTTTAGGACGGATATTATGGCGATGCTCTACATGGTCATCCGTAAGCACGCTGTCGCCATCTTTAAAATGTTGCGGGCCGTCGTCTCCATCAATCCTCCCCCACTCAAAAGTACTCATCACCGATTAGTTGGGCTGAATGCACTAGCGCGGGAGAGCAACATCCAAAAGAGCCACCTCCGATCAAGTAAGCCAAGAGTCATCGGAGGCCGGACGATCACGCAATCGAATCAAGGAGTGGCATACATCACCACATGAAAAGGAGAGCACTTAATCTGGCGTATCCTGTCATGCAAAAAGATGGTCCTGGGGAACCTTGGAAAATCATTAGGAAATAAATGAAAGCAAATTTCTACATCAACAACCAACATACCTCCAGTGAAGACCGATGAAGAGAACGATTCAGGCACAAGCTCACTACCCAAACCATAAGAAAATAAAGTGGACCCAAACGGACAGACAGATGATTCAAGTGGTGGAGAAACATATAGCGTTAAATTAGAAACATTAAAAATATGGGTAATACCCCAATCAGTGGAAAGCTTCAAATGATATGTGTATTCTCCTAATTTCATTACTATCCGAAAAAGGTTCAGCTCACCAACTCGCCAACTTTCTATAGTGCTCGAAGGCAACCGTTCAGGGACGAGACGCACCAAAACTAAATCACAAATCATATAGTGATACACTCTTCTATGTAAACTAGCACGAAATTGATAAAATATAATTTGTATGGCTAGCGCTTCACTACTGTGCTTATATAATTTTTGAACATGAGAGGCATAAACTAGTGCGAGTTGACTTGGTTTATCAGACAGTGGAAACGAAGTCAAGTCAAAAGGCACTTGTGCTTTAAATCCGTGCACAATCTCATTCGGCGAGCAATAAGGATATAAATAATCATATGACACAACTATATAGAGTAATTTATTACAAGTGCACCTAAATATCTCGCTACCGTGTGGGGTGAACCCATGCACTATGTGACTCAACCCGAAAACGAAGGGTAACAAGGTTAAATCTGGGGTTACGACAGCCTTAAAATCAAAGATGACTTTCATATGCATCAAAGTTGAGTTCTAATTTTATTATTAACGTCATCCAAGTCAGAAGCAGTAACGGTCTCCAAAATGGGCACAACAATATGTCTCGGACTAAAAAGAACCATCTCGAGTCCCAGCAAGTCATCTAATCGAGTCAAGTGAACCAGAGGGATAGTCAGTATGTAAAAGTGAGGTGTTAGATCTGGAATACTCTAGAGGGGGGGGGGGGTGAATAGAGTATCCTTAAAAACTATTTGAACTTTTGCAGTAAATAAAAAATTGCAGAATGAAAACTAATTAAGCAGAAATAGAGAAGTCCTAACTAGCACAGCCATGACAAGAACAAAAAGAAAAGGGCAACCAGACAACACAAGAACTTATAGTGGTTCCCCAACCTGGGTACATCCACTCTTCTACCACCCTAGTAGGAATCCACTCAGATTTTTGATCAGGTGCCTGACACCAATGAGCTTTTGATCAGGTGCTAAAAAACCAAACCAAGTATTTTGGAAGGAGACTTGTGAACCAGAATAATTTTGAAGGGAATTAAAACCCTGTACAGAGGTGGGGATGAGAGATGATTTTGTCTTCTCTTTCTCAAGTTTACAACTGAGAAGACTCAAGTGGATATGTGATGTTGGCAAACAGCTCCCCCTGAGATATAAAATGATTCAGGAAAAATGGAGCTTTGCTTCAGGGTGATAGGCCTTCAGTTCTTAAGACTTGACCAGAAGATGTTCAGGAACATCTTGACAGATAGATTCCTTGTAGTCCTTTGAAGTGTTCTGGAGGATTGAAGGAAGAAGACTCTTGATATTGATTTGGTGTTCTTCTTCTTCAGATTGCTAATCTTCCTCTGGTATGGAGCTTGTATGTATTAGATTTCTCTTTGTGTACATGAACGCTGTCAAGAAAGAGATGCAGAGAAATCCTTATTGCGGGCCGATGATGTTCTTCACTTCCTGACTTATTTTTCGTGTCTATCTGTGTATATGAAAAAAGAGAGAGAAAATCTCTTTTATATTTTTCATATCAGTTTGCATTCGAAATTTGAATTTCTTCTGCATTAATTGTTGACAGCCTAGAGAATGATCTGCATTGATTTATTTCCCTAACTATCCCACGAAAAATGGCAAGCAATTATCCCGAGGAAGACCATAATTAATGCTCCGTCTAATGGTAATATTCAGAGAATATTTTAGCATTAAATACTCAGGAATTATTGCATTATAATAGGGATAGAAGGATGAAAATAACCAAGTCTGGATTCGTCGACCTGAGTCCACAGTTCGTTGAGCTGAGATCCAAGATCGTCGACCTTTGAACTGCTGACTGCTGCTTGACAGATCTTTCCAATTCTGTGCACCAAGATCGTCGAGCTAAGAACCAAGTTCGTCGACTGGAGTTTGTTTTTGGACTTAGAAATATTGAGATGTTTTCTGGACTTGAGTGTTGAAGCAGATGATCCAGAAATTGTCGACGTGAGAACTGAGTTCGTCGAGCTAACCTTTGAGAATCTTTCTCTGATTTCGTCGAGCTGAGCATGACTTTAGTCGACCTGAGTTTGACGAATGTCGAACTCATTTTACCGAGTCTTTGAAATCTCTAAGTCTTGAGTCTCTGGCAGTCTGTTGATGGCTGGTCCAAGTGATGTTGACTCTTAGGACTTGGCCTAGACTTTAGGACACAACCATTACCCTTGCTATACATGTTGGGTCATAAGATCCTAACTTAGTGAACCTAGCCCAAATCCTACTAGGGATCCAATAATCTACCCCTATTTGGGTGAGGTCACTAATTACAGTCTCAAACAAAATTAAAAAAAAACAAAGCAAGAAAGCATATATCTGGCAGGAAAAATAACGCATGCAGCAGATATATATATACAACAGGCTTTGTATCAGATAACAAGAATGCAGTTTTAAGCAAAATCAGGAATCATTAGAGATGGTTCAAATGTCATTTCTTTGGCTTCTTCTCTTTTACCAGTTCTTGGAATCTGGCCATCCTAGCTGTTTTTACGGTTTCAGGATCTTCATATGGTACAGGAGGGGAAGCAGGTCTCTTGGGGCTCTCAGCTTTTCGATATTCAGAGAGTTGTTACTGTTGCTGTTGTTGGTGCTGCTGCTGTTGAGGTTGGTGCAGCTTGTCTAAGGAATAGTATCTCTGCTGGCTGCTTCCTAAAGAAGAGGATCTACCTTGATGTCTCTGATAGGTTTGAACCTGGGTAGGTCTTTGAGATGTTGTTCCTGAAGCACCAGCAGCTGGAGGAGGAGGAGGGTCCTTCCTGTATCTTTGAACCGGAGGAGGGGAGTATCTTCTGTTTTTCTTCCTAGCCTTCTGTTCATTCTTGGATATCCACATCCATGCTGGCATACCATTATATGGAGTAATATTTTGCAGAATATAGTAGGGTTTTTCATTTGCAGGATTAGATTTAGGGGCAGGAGGTGGAGGAGCTTTCCTCTTCTTGGAGACTTTCTTTCCTTTGGGATCCTCATCTAAATCATCATCATCATCTGACCGTTGTGGATTGTCATATAATGCATCTATCTCTCTTATTATTTCATTAGGTATTGCTGATTTTTTAGTCTTGGAGGGAGCTGGAGGAGGAGCAGGAGAACTATGCACATCAGTGCTTTCAGCAGCTGAATTATTTTCTTCTTCTATGTCAGCCATGACCAGTGCATCTAGATCAGGAATTGGAGAATCATCCATAACATAAACTGGTGTAATAGGGGATAAGATGGTGGGGGAAGCAACTCTGGGAGGAGACTCTAGAGCTGCAAAAGTGGCCTTGAGCCAAATTGGTGTAGTATAAGGAATTATAGCCATGGATGGCTTAGTGCTGTCTGCTGGTACATCTACTGCTATAAATTCTTCTTGTACATCTGCTGCTACATCTAATACTGTTTCCATGTAAGTTTCAACTAACTCTGCTGCTGCTGCTTCTTCTGTTACTATATCTGCTACTGCTTCTTCTTCATTGAGTATCTCCCCCTACCTGGTGTAAGTGGTAACTAAAGCCAGGCCCCCAACTAAAGAGGGAGCAATAGAGAGAGCATATATCTAGGCAGCAAGGGTGGAGATGGAAGCAGCAAGAGGAGAGATGGCCTCAGCTATAATTGTTTTGAGGAGGGGTATGAGAAGGGCAAGGAGTGGAGGGATAATGGAAGGGTCTAATAGTGGGGATGTAGATGTTGTGGAAGGTGGTGTTTGAGTGGAGGTGGTAGTAGCTTGTGGAGTTAGAGGTGGAGGTGGAGGTGGAGGTGGAGTTGGAAATTGTATGTGAGTGTCTTGGTGAGAGACATCTGGAGGAGAGGGAGTGTTAAGAGTGGATGATAGTAGATTGAAGGATGGGAGGGATGATAGGTTGGATAGGGGGATGTCAGCTAAATTCCTTAGAAGAGGAGATGGGTGTGGTGATGGTATTAATATATCATGCTGGGGGGAAGGAGTATGAGAGGGAATATGGGTTAGAGATGTAGGAATTGGGGATGATAGAGGTGTGGGAGTAGGTACTGAAATATAAGTGGAAGGTGGGGTTTGTTGATTTGCTGGCTGAGATGGAGTTTGGAGAGCTATAGGTTGTGTAGTGGTGGATGGAACCTCTTCAGTAGGGTCGGAAGTGGCTGGAGCAGCCCTTGTACTCTTATGAGCTTGGGTGGCAGAGGATGAAGCCTTAGAGGGCTTTGTGATTGTCCTCTCCCACCTGCCAAATAAGGCACAGGTGAGCCTTTTGCTGGCATTGATGAATATGGTCTAGGAGACCAGTGATTCAGCAGTTTTTTCCTTTAAGAAGATCCCTAGGATCCTTCCAAAGTTAACTTCCTTTTTATTGTTCTTTTTCTTGACAAGATCAAAAATGATCTGTGCCAAGTTCACCTATTTCTTATTCACCACTACACACATAACAAGAAATTTATGCCTGGTTATATAGTCGTGCGTAGTGTGCTTTCCCAGCAAGACTTTCCCATCAATATCTGCGAGAAACTTAAACTCAGCAGATAGGTGTTTCTTTAGCAATTTATTTGGGTTTTCTCCAGAATAACCCATCATACTCAACATCATATCATATTCTTCATTATCAATTTCTAACTCTTCTTCTCCATTATTCAATCCAAAAATTTCAGTTAAGACGGTGGGAGAGAGAGAGATGGCAGTACCCGCTATTGATCCGATCATGGTGTTTTCCTCTACTGTAGATGCAATGTAGAACCATTCTCTGATTTCTGTGCCAGGTAATTTGATTATGGTGGTCATCAGATTCTTCAGTTGCTGGTCTTCCAGCAGTTTCGTAATATTTAGTAAGATTGGGTCTGAGTGCTAGAAGGAATCGAAATCCACATCGAATCCAGTGTAAAATTTCATTGCTACAAGTGTTCCTGTTGGAATCGCCATGAGTGCACTTGCAAGAGAGAAAATGAAGATCAAGTGCAAGGGAACTGAAAGGGCGGGACGGAGGTCGAAGAAAACCTAAATATAAGGTTTTCCATAATATGGAACAACAAACTCCGTTCCACTGAAAATAAAAAAAATCTTTGATCTGAGGTCGACGAAATAATTTAGAGTTAATCAATTCATCGAGCTCAGTCTGATGGGTTTAAGACATTTTGCTGAGCTCCGTTCGATGAAAGTTTTCTGAAGTAGGTTCGTCGATCTCAGGTCGATGAAAATAACTTTACTAACAGGGAGTTCGCCAATCTCAGATCGACGAAATTTGAAGAGTTCTTTGAGTGTAGACAGAAACTAAGCTAAGTCTTCTCCATTGATCATTCCAAGCTGATTTACAAAGAACAAGTGATTTCTTTCATCCAGGGGCTTGGTGAAAATATCAGCTTTTTGTAAATAAGTGTAGATATAGATAAGTTTAATTTTGTTTTTGTCTACACACACTTTAATGAAATGATGCCTAATATCTATATGTTTAGTCCTACTGTGATGGACTGGATTTTGTGCTATAACTATAACACTTGTGTTATCACATAAGAGAGTTTAATTATTTAAGTTGAAGCCATAGTACAGGAGTTGGTTTTGGATCCACAACATCTGGGAACAGCAACTGCCAGCTGCAATATATTCTACTTCAGCAGTTGATGTAGACATAGATGACTGTTTTTTACAAAACCAGGACACTAATCTCATACCAAGGAACTGGCAGGTTCATGAGGTACTCTTTCTGTCCACCCCGCATCCAGCAAAGTTAGCATCTGAGTATCCAGTTAACTCAAATTCTGACTCAGTGGGATACCAGAGTCCTAGACTAGGATAACTCTTTATATATCTTAATATCCTTTTTAGAAAAACTAGGTGAGATTCTTTAGGGTTCACCTAGAACCTAGCACAAAGACATGTGGCAAACATGATATCAGGTCTGCTAGCTGTAAGATATAGTAGGGACCCAACAATGCCCCTATATAATTTCTGATCCATAGATTTCCCAAGTGCATCAGAGTTAATTACAACATTGGTAGCCATTAGTGTTTTCTTTGCTGAGGCATCAACCATCCCAAACTTTTTGATAAGATCTTTAGCATATTTAGCTTGGGAGATGAAGATGCCACCAGACAGCTGCTTCACTTGGATACCAAGGAAGTAGGTAAGCTCACCCATGCTACTCATTTCAAATTTTGAATGCATGAGGCCAGAGAATCTCTTGCATAATTTGGAATCAGTAGACCCAAATATGATGTCATCCACATAAATTTGTAATAACAAAGTTTGGTCCTTCTGATGTCTAGTGAATAATGTTTTATCAACTATGCCTCTAGTGAACTTATACTCTATCAGAAAGATAGCAAGGGTCTCATAACAAGCTCTTGGAGCTTGCTTTTAACCATAAAGAGCTTTATGCAATTTGAAGACAAAAGAGGGATGAGTTGGAGAAACAAAACCTGGAGGTTGTTCAACATAAACCTCTTCTTTAAGTTCTCAATTTAAGAATGCACTTTTGACATCCATTTGATATACTTTGAACTTCTTATATGCAGCATAGGCTAGAAATATCCTTATAGCTTCTAGCCTGGAAATAGGGGAAAATGTTTGATCATAGTCAATGCCTTCCTCTTGCCTATATCCTTGAGCAACAAGCCTTGCCTTATTTCTCACAATCACTCCTTGGGTATCCAGCTTGTTTCTGTATACCCATTTGGTTCTAATGACTGGGTAGTCTTGGGGTCTTGGAACCAAATCCCAAACTCTACATCTCTCAAATTAGTTTAATTTCTCTTACATTGCAATGATCCAGTGGGGATCCTGCTCAGCATCATGTATGGATAGAGGCTCAACCTGAGAGAGAATACAGGCATGCATCAAATCTTGGTTGAGTTGATGCCTTGTCTGTACACCTACTGAGATGTATCCAATCACTTGGGATCTGGGGTGATCCCTTAGTGTGACAAAGTCAGTGGGTGGAGTTGGTTCTGCAACAACATTTGGAACTAATTCCTCTTGTGGAATTGTGTGTGCTGTTGAGGGATTGTCAATTCCTTCAGTGCTTTCTTCTTCACTTTCTTCATTAACTTGTGGAGAAGGATGTGTTGGAACCTCTTGGGTGAGGCTTAGTCCATCCAAATTCTTACACAAGTGAGGTACCTACAAAGGACTATTGGTTGAAATCTCTTTCTCTTTGCAAGATATGTTAGTTTCATCAAAGGTAACATGAATAGATTCTTCAATTTTTAATGATGATTTATTGAAAACCCTATAAGATTTGCTTACATGGGAATATCCTAGAAAAATTCCCTCTTCAACCTTAGCTTCAAACTTTCTAATGTATCTCTTGTTGTTGTTATGTACATAGCATATACATTTAAATACTTTAAAATAAGTGATTTTAGGTTTCTTCTCTTTAAGTAATTCATAGGGAGTCCTATTCTTTAGTTTGTGTATCAGACTCCTGTTCGGGACATGATTTGTTGTGCTTACAGTCTCTGCCCAGAAGGTTAGGGGCATGTAAGCATCTGCAAGTAATGTGCCTATAACTTCAATTAGGATCCTATTTTTCCTTTCAGCTACCCCATATTGTTGGGGAGTTCTAGGAGCTAATAAGTAGTGCCTGATACCTTCCTTCTCACAAAACTTATGCATAAGAAGAGACTCAAAATCTGTACCATGATCACTTCTGATTAATGCAACATGAGTAGAGTACTCAATCTGTATGGTCCTGAGAAAATCTGTAAGAACTTTAAAGGTATCTGGCTTAGATCTCAAAAAGAACACCCAAGTGAACCTTGAGAAGTCATCTACAATAATTGAAGTGTAGGATTTCCCTCCTAGGCTCTGTACAATAATGGGTCCAAAGAGATCCATGTATAGCAAGTACAAGATCCTAGGTGAATCACTTTTATTAACTGATTTAAAACTAGATTTAGTTTGCTTGCCTAGTTGACAAGCGCTGTAGAGACCTTCCTTCTTGCAGGGACCAGAAGGCAGACCTCTCACAAGGTTGTCTTTTGATAGCCTAGCAATGTTTTTCATGTTTACATGACCTAGCCTTTTATGCCAAAGTTCATTCTGATTACTAATTATATTAAGTAAGCAGATGTCTGAGTTGGCAGAAAGAAAATCAATTAAGTATATGTTGCCTTGTATATTTCCAATTGAAACAGTTTTGTTTTCTTTAGATGAAATAATACAAGAGCTAAAGTTAAAAGTTACCTGATAACCTTCATCACAAAGTTGACTTACTGAGATGAGGTTATGCTTCAATCCACTTACATAGGCAACCTTCTTGAAAGTAACTTCTCCAATCTTAACTTTACCATAGCCTTTGGTCTGGCCATAGTTTGAATCACCAAAGATAACCTTTGGTCCCAGCTTGGACTTATAATCACTTAAGTTTTCCTTGCTGCCTGTCATATGGTTGGAGCAACCACTGTCCAGATACCATAGTTGATTAAATGCTGGACAGCTCTTTACGTGCAAGGATGATAGTTAGTTGTTCTTGACCCAAGTAACCTTGGGTCCTTGTTGATTTATATAACTGTAACTGAAAATGTAAGAAATTCTGGTTGATTCTTGTAGACTTTAGGATGATATCTTCTAGGTGGTATTATCTATTGATTAAAAGGATTAAATGATTTCCTAGGATTACTAGAGTTGCTGTTATGGATATAATTTTGGGTAAGTCTTTCTGGGTTCGACGAATTGTTGTGAGTTCGTCGACCAGAGTTCGACGAATTGGGATGAGATCGTCGATCTCTGCTCAGAGAATGAACAAGTTCATTTTATGTGCCCCAAGTTCGTCGATCTCTGCTCGACGAACCATACAAAGTTCGTCGGTCACAGTAAGACGAATGATTGTTATTGAAATTTGCGTTCAGAGATCGTCGTACTGAGGCCGACGATCTGTTCATATATTATCGATCTGAGTTTGACGATAACTGCTTTACATTGTTACTTTTATTATTCTTCTGGTTTTTAAGTTTGTTCTTAGTTTCAATCTTTTTAAGAACTTCATTAACCTTATTAACCTGTTCAGTGTTTTTCTTTCCTTTATCAGAAACAAAATTTATAGGTTTAGAAAGATGGTTCTTCTGGATTAGGGTTGGTTCACTGGATGAAGCTCCTAATCCTAATTTGCAATTATTAGTTCTAACATTTAATGTGCTGGTTATATCTAGCAATTTTAAGCTTCTGCTATTTAATGTTTCTTCTAATATCTTAGCTTTGCTAAGTTCAGATTTCAGAAAGATAATTTGTTCATTTGCAGACTTTAGTTCATTAGATAGATTAGCATTTTCAGAAATGATTTTATCTTGATCTTTTAATTTTTCTCAGATAAGTTTGATTTCCTTCTCAGAGCTTATCAAATCTAAGCATAAATTTTTAAATTCAAATTTAAATTCATCAGATTCAAAATCATATGATGCTAATACCTGGTCTTCAGCTGACAAGATTTCTTCATTATCAGATTCATCTGTATCTGATCTGCTATTGCTGGAATCAATTGCCATGAGGCAAACTTCCTTTACCTTTTCCTCCTCTTCTTCTTCACTAGAGCTGGAAGATGTGGATTCATCTTCTGTTTCACTCCAGGATTCAGCTACAAAGCCTTTATCCTTCTTCTTATATTTACTAGAAGAAGGCCTGCTGCTGTGCTGTCTTCTTGTGTCCTTCTCTCTTCTCTTCTCCTTCTTCTGATTCTCTAGACACTCAGAGATGAAGTGTCTAGGTTTCTTGCAGCCAAAGCAAACCACTTCCTTAGTAGGGGTTTTATCATACCTTAGCTTGTCATCATGCCTGGATGACTTTCTCCTGAAGTCTTTCCTTGACATCTTGTAGAATCTTTTGGCAAATAGACTCATCAACTCTTCATTAACTGTTGGAGTCTCTATCTCTTCAGCAGCCTTGAATGCAATGCTGTGCTCCTTCCTTGCTGGTGGAGGTGTTCTTTGCTCAGCTGCTTCTCTGGTCTTGATGACTTGTTCATATGACTTTAACTTTCCCAAAAGAGATTCCGTGGAAATCTCATTTAGGCTTATGGGCTCCTTGATGGGCCAGATCCTTGAATCCCATGAGCTTGGGAAGCACATAAGGATTTTGTCATTCACCTCTATGAGGGTGATGTCCTTGTCCAAGGTTTTCAACTCATTTATGATTGAGCTCAACATATTGTACATGTCTGCCACTGACTCAGCTTCCTCCTTCTTGAAATTCTCATATTGGGATATGAGATTAGAGCTCCTGTCCTTTCTTTCATCTGCAGATCCAGCCACCATTTGATTTAGGGAATCCAAGATGGCCTTGCCTGAGGTTCATTCAACCACTTTTTGAAAAATGTCATCTGACATTGTTTGGGCCAGAATATTTATGGCCTTGGCATCATCAATTTTTGCCTTCCTCTGGGCCTCAGTCCACTCAGGTGGTGGGACTGCATGTGTGCTGGAGGATGCTGCAGTTGTAAGTGCTGCAGGGGGACCAGTTAAAATGGAATTATAGATATCTTCATCAATGGAGTTCATATATAATTTTATTCTTGCCTTTCAGATGGCAAACTTGTTTAGGTTGCATACTGGAGGTCTGGTGCTTGCAAAATCTTTGTTCTGGGCCATGCTGTGTGAGTATAAATCTAATGGGAATAAAATGACAGATCTAACTCAGGATCTTTGGTTCAAGGGTTAGCTTGTACAACCAAAAGAACTTCCCTCTGATACCAATTGAAAGTGAGGTGTTAGATCTGGAATACTCTAGAGGGGGGGGAAGTGAATAGAGTATCCTTAAAAACTATTTGAACTTTTGCAGTAAATAGAAAATTGCAGAATGAAAACTAATTAAGCAAAAACAGTGCAGTCCTAACTAGCACAGCCACAGCAAGAAAAAAAGAAAAGGGCAACCAGACAACACAAGAACTTATAGTGGTTCCCCAACCTAGGTACATCCACTCTTCTACCACCCTGGTAGGAATCCACCCAGATTTTTGATCAGGTGCCTAACACCAATGAGCTTTTGATCATGTGCTCAAAAACCAACCCAAGTCTTTTAGAAGGAGACTTGTGAACTAGAATAATTTTGAAGGGAATTAAAACCCTGTACAGAGGTGGAGATGAGAGATGATTTTGTCTTCTCTTTCTCAAGTTTACAACTGAGAAGACTCAAGTGGATATGTTATGTTGGCAAATAGATCCCCCTGAGATATAAAATGATTCAGGAAAAATGGAGCTTTGCTTCAGGGTGATAGGCCTTCAGTTCTTCAGCCTTGACCATAAGATGTTTAGGAACTTCTTGACAGATATATTCCTTGTAGTCCTTTGAAGTATCCTGGAGGATTGAAGGAAGAAGACTCTTGATATTGATTTGGTTTTCTCCTTCTTCAGATTGCAAATCTTCCTCTGGTCTAGAGCTTGTATGCATTAGATTTCTCTTTCTGTGTATATAAATGCTGTCAAGAAAGAGATGCAGAGAAATCCATGTTGCGGGCCGATGGTGTTCTTCACTTTCTGACTTATATTTTGTGTCTATCTGTGTATATGGAAAAAAGAGAGAAAATCTCTTTTATATTTTTCATATCAGTTTGCATTCGAAATTTTAATTTCTTCTGCATTAATTCCTGACAGCCTAAAGAATGATCAGCATTCATTTATTTCCCCAACTGTCCCACAGAAAAATGACAAGCAATAATCCTGAGGAAGACCATAATTAATGCTCCGTCTAAAGGTAATATTCAGAGAATATTTTAGCATTAACTACTCAGGAATTATTGCATTATAATATGGACAGAAGGATGAAAATAACCAAGTCTGGATTCGTCGACCTGAGTCTACAGTTCGTTGAGCTGAGATCCAAGATCGTCGACCTTTGAACTACTGACTGCTGCTTGTCAGATCTTTCCAATTCTGTGCACAAAGATCGTCGAGCTGAGAACCAAGTTTGTCGATTGGAGTTTGTTTCTGGACTTAGAAATATTAAGATGTTTTCTATACTTGAGTGTTGAAGCAGATGATCCAGAAATCATCGACCTGAGAACTGAGTTCGTCAAACTCAGCTCAGAGAATCTTTATCTGATTTCATCGAGCTGAGCACGACTTTTGTCGACCTGAGTTCGACGAACGTCGAACTCATTTTACTGAGTCTTTGAAATCTCTAAGTCTTGAGTCTTTGGCAGTCTATTGATGGCTGTTCCAAGTGATGTTGACTCTAAGGACTTGGCCTAGACTCTTGGACACAACCATGACCCTGGCTATACATGTTGCGTCATAAGATCCTAACTTAGTGAAACTAGCCTAAATCCTACTAGGTATCCAATAGCATGGTCGATTCTGAAGGAGGAGCTAAGTCATACTCTCCGTCAAAACACAGATTTAACGTCCAAGAAAATTCCTCCCGGTGCCAGTCATCAAAGTCAAATGGAAGATCAAACAGTAGATTTGTCCTCACAGAAAAGTCAAACGGATCGTCATCACCTAACTCACTCTCAGATAAACATTAATCACAGGATGACTCTACCAATTCAGCAAAAATGTCTTCCAACCCACTAGATACTTCCTCCAAATCAGAATCAATAACGGTCTCTGAAGTAGGCAAAATTGAACCCGACACAATTTCTAATCCATATTGGGCTTCAAAAAATTGAGACATCATCAAGGAAATGCCTTTTGGGTCCTCAGCGCTAACGTAATCCAAAAATAACTTTCCCACACAAGGCAAATCTTCCAATATAACACTTCCTTCGCTAGCCAAATCTTCCCATGATGTAGGTACATCGTCAAAATCAGGATAGAGGATTGGGAAAATCGAATCCCGGGGAGAATCTAAATTAGCTTGAACCTCAAGCAATGATGATAATATCAATGAACTATCTCCCGGATGTGCATCACTAAGTTCATCCCAAGATATACATCCATCCCAAGGTGACTCTCCCAACACTGCTGAAACATCAACCAACACTGGGTCAACCGAAGACTCCATGATAATCAAGGGTGACGCCTCAGAAACATCGTCAAAGGGAAGAGGAGTTGATTCCTAAGAGGAGAAATCCTTATCCAGGTCACTAGGGTAACCAATCTCCTCATCGTCACTCAAATCGTCAGTGTAATCAGCCTTGTCCTCAGTGACGGGCACAATCCTAGACACAGCCTCAGACTCAACAGGAGAGTCAACAACTAATGCAGGTAACTTGGGGGAGACTCACAAGCGATTATGGGCGTAATCGGGGTATAACGCTCCATAGAGCCACGATCAGATACACCACTAGACTCACATGTAGTAATCGTCTGACACAAGGGAACTTTATTGCTAGGAATGTGGTGCTTCTCAATTTCAAATGCAACATTAAAAGTGGTGTTCAGGTCGGTGTGACCATGACGCAGTAACTTACCCTGAATGTAGGAGTTTAACCCCCTACGAAACCTAGAAAGGGTGACCTCAGGCAATTCCTTCACACCGCTCCTAAACATAATATCCTTAAAGAGTTGCATATAATCTGAGACCGACTTATTTCCTTGTTTAAGGGTAGCCAAATCATCAGTTATTTGCCACTTTGTCTTGGCATTCGGGTTATATTCATTCCTAAAGGTTGGAATGGAACTATCGCTATAAGTAGGATAAATGGAGTGTTGCCTAGGGGAAAGTGTTGCTACTTGGCTAGCCTTTAATTGTGCAATCAGCGCCTTAGTCTCATCTACTACTGGGCAATGGATTGGCTTTCTAACATTCATATTGGAACCTAATGATTTCACTCAGGAAACGTTGACGTCCTTGACCATTATAGTGAGAGCCGGAGAGAAACACTCAACCGAAACTGGTGCACGTGCAATGAAAAAAATTAACCTGGCCCTATTTAAATTTCAAAGATGTAATTGTTCCCGCTAATTACTTAAAATAACAAATGTATTTTTTTTATTTTCTTGCTGGAAATAATATGAAGATTATTAAATAATTTCTTTTTTTGATTTTGCTGAAAAAATAAATAGATAGGCCGCTATTTGTAGACCAAAATTAAAAATTTATAAAGATTTAATAAAAAATAATGACTTAATAAAAATAAAAAATATATATATTTTTTTACTAATAAAATGATAGAGAATTTCCAGAATTAGTTTTTTGAAATTTGAGAAAAAATTGAAAATTTTAGGCCGCTATTTGCAGATAGTGGAGTGGAGGAGGAGGGATGAGTAGATATGTATTAAGAATACAAATATAAGAAAAGAGCACTTTTATTAATATTATAGAGAGCTGAACTTGAAATGGAAATTACAATTGCATGAAAATTAAAATCCTACTCTATCCCTACAATTAGAAACTAGAGCAATTGCAAAAATTACAACAAAAGCTAAACAAAATAAGCACTAAGCTAGGGTTAAGGAAAACACAAAAATGAGAAAGAGAGAGAGAGAGAGAGAAGAACACAAAAAGGACAAGAAATAAAGGGGCAGCACCTCCCCCTCTCAGCCCAAACTTTTTCTGGACACCATGGGGAACTTTGTATTTATAGATTATTCCACGGGTTGGTCATGCCCTAGGTCACACCTGGGGAGGGCGTGTCAGCGGGCGTGATACATACGGGGTTGACCTCGGGTTCTGGATTCTGGCGGGAAGGATGATTGCTTCTATATGATGGCTGACATGCCCTGGGTCACGTCAGTGTAGGGGGGTGGGGCATGACACGCACGTCGCGTAAAAACCATTGGTCAGAAATCTGTAAGTCTTGGAAAAGGGGGCGAACACACCCTAGGTCACGCCCGTGTAGGTGGGCGTGAAAGTACAATTGGCGTGTTGAGGCAAAAAAGCATTTAATGCGGCGGCAGGATTTGGGCAGAGGGAGACACTCCATGTGTCACGCCCTGGGACACGCCCAAGGAGAGCGTGTTCGGGGGGTGACAACCATTTTTCCTCTTACTTGGTCTCTGGTGACACGATAGTTTGACACGCCAAACGACACGACCGTGTTTAAGGCCGTATCCTACTCAGGATGAACCCTGGACTTTCCACTGATGGCAGACTTCGTTGGGATCGGGTGACATGCCCCGTGAAACGCTCAGGGAGGGCGTGACAGGGGGGCGTGTTAGGTCATCTTTGCCCAAAATTCTAGAAAACTGCAAAAAGACAAAAACTTGTTAGTGACAATAATATTTACATAAGAAAGATAAAAATTAAGCTAATAAGACACGATTAACGTGTTTAAAACAAGAAAATACCCTAATAGTTTATACTACAAAATGTACTATCAAATTCCCCCAAGCTTATGATTTGCTTATCCCCAAGCAAAAATATAAAAACTAGATAACCATAAAATAAGAATAATCAAAAAGTCTAATTATGACTACACAAGTACTATGCGAAATTCTAAGTAGGGAGAAGGTGAAACGTAAATCTAAAACAATTATTTAGGTATGGTTTAACTTTTATAAAATTTACTTAACGAAAATAAATCATCAAAAATTTTGACGAAATTCTTTAAATAGATTTAAGCAAAGCAACAAAAATTAAAAACGCATATAGTTGTTACTAGATCCAAGCAACACATTATAATTATATCAATTAAATAACAAAAATTTAAATTTAAATCCAAAATTAATACTTATTTACCTTTCTTCTTTTCTTAGTTATTAAATAAAATTAAAAAGCGTGAATCAAAATGACTTATTAGGACTGAAACGTTTTGTTTAGGATCATGATTAGGAGTGGAATTCAAAGATAAACAGGGAGACTTAAAAACACACTAAACCAAAACAAAGAGTTTATAAAATTTTATTATAAACAAAATATTTTTCTTTCTTTTTTCTTTTCCATTTATTTTTCTTTTTCTTTTCCATTTTTTTTTCTTTTTCATTTTCAAAATAAAGGCCATAAATATTTTTATTTTCAGTTTGAATTGGCGAAACAAAAGCAAACATTTTTTTTGAGCATACTTTTTTCAAAAACATTTCCCAAAAATATCACAAAATAACCTATCATAATCATTGAAAATTTTGTATGAAACTCAAAAAGGCTAGTGTGATTAGATAGGTTGGAAATTTTTGCTTTGGTGAAAATGATATGAAAAGAAGAGCTATCAAATGAAATTGGAAAAAAGGCTCAAAAGCAGCTAACTAGTGGTGAAATTTTTTAGGTGGCAGGAAAGCTCAAACGAAAACAAAAACGGCATAAATCATTTTCATGCTTTAAATTTTGTTTAAAACATAGATTTGAAAATTTTCAAAAAGCAAGTCCTAGATAATAAAAGAAGATTGATGAAATTATCTTGAAAATAGAAATGATAGGTGGCTTGGATTGTTCACATCTACTACGCTATTCAAAAGTTTACCTTACAAAAATTATCCAAAAAAGAAATGGAAAATAGTGGATGATGAATTTTTTAGAAAATAAAGAAAATAAAGAATGAAAACCATAATGGAAATGCGAGTTTTAGAGAAAACGTTTTACGTTAACATGCTACCGCGAATTAGAAACACAACATGGAAAAAATTTTACTTGTTAAACATATTAAAAAGGGCGATTAGAAATATTATAATTTATTAAGTTGATAATATGAAATTTTGAGAAAGACAAACAAAAATAAGGGGTACTATTGAAATAACAAAAACGTGTCTAAACTATTTAAGTAGTGACAAAAAACATATATTTTTAAAATTTTGAAACATTTTCTATTTTTTTGTATTTTTAAGATATTCATTTTTTTTTGGATTTTTGAAAAATATTCATAAAAAGCAAAATATTCACACATAACAAAAAGAAGGAGGAAGTCCTCCCCCAAGCTTAAAATGCACATTGTCCTTAATGGAGAAAAGAGGTTAGAGAGAAAATTAAAGTACATAATTGGAAAACAGGTACTTCCCCTGATTTATTTGCTACGAATGCTGATTGATGTCGCTCCCCTGTTGTTGTGCTTTGGATCTTCATGAAATGTCTTCTTTGGACTTCATGATGGATTCAGCAACGTTGGAGCAGGCGATCGTAGAAGATTTAGCTTATCGGAACCGTCCGGTGCAAAAATTTTAAAATCAAGAAAACAAAAAATGATAACTTGGGTTGCCTCCAAAGAGCGCCATTTGTTTAAAACGTCGTTTGAGCTTGACGCAACAAAATAATAATGTCCAAAAAATATTTTATCCAAAATAATAATAATTAAAGTTTTAACAAAAACAAGATAGCATTAAGTTATTACAGTTCGTGCAGAAGAAACTTAACAATGTTTGGACTGATATCATCATCACTAGAGAAAAAAAGTTTAAGACGTTGACCATTCACATTGAAATTACCCTTATCAGGTTGGGAAATTAAAACAACACCATAAGGAAAAAAATGCAGAACAGAAAATGGCCCAGACCATCTTGACTTTAATTTGCCCAGAAATAAACATAAACGAGAGTTATAAAGAAGGACTTCGCTGTCCAGCTTAAAGGTTTTTGTGTGCCTTAATTGTTTGTCAAGAAAACCCTTCGTCTTCTCTTTTTAAAATTTGTTTTTCTCATATCCGTAAGAGCGCAACTCATCGAGTTCGTTAAGTTGAAAGTTTCTAAGGTCGCTGACAGAGTGGGGATCGAAATTTAAAAACATTAAGGCCCAAAATGCGCGGTGTTCTTGTTCTACACGTAAATCACACGATTTTCTATAAACAAACCGATATGGCGTACATCCAAGGGCGGTTTTGTACGTAATTCGATTGGCCCATAGAGCATCGTCTAATTTCGCTGACCAGTCTTTTCTAGATGTTGAAACAGTCTTACCTAAAATTCTTTTAATTTCTCTGTTCACTCCTTCAACTTGTCCTTTAGTTTGGTGGTGGTAGGCAGTTGAAAGCTTATGGGTAATGTCGTATATAGTAAGAATTTAAGAAAACTGAGCGTTACAAAAATGGGAACCTCTATCACTAATGATGGCTCGCGGCATACCGAATCGAGAAAATAATATTTTTTAAAACGTAACTACGACTTGGGCGTCGTTCGTAGGAAGGTCTTGGGCCTCTGCCCATCGAGAAACATAAACAAATGCGACTAAAATATACTTATTCCCGAAGCTAGAAGGAAGAGGGCCAACAAATCAATTCCACAGAGGTTGAAAACTTCGCACTCGAGGAAATAATTTTGTGGCATTTCATTTTTAATGTAAAAATTGTCCGACCGTTGGCAACTATCACACCTACTCAAAAGGCTTGCGCATCTTTAAATTGGCTAGGCCAGTAAAAACCCACGCTTATCACTTTGTGAGCGGCGCGAGCAGCTTGATAAAGCCCACCTATCAGTCCTTCATGCAAATGCTTTAAAATATCTAATCCTTCTTCAAATTAGACACATCTCCTAATCACCTTGTCCGCACAGACTCGGAAAAGATACGGGTCCTGCCAAAAGTAGTTATTAAACTCAGAAAAGAATTTCTTTTTTTGTTGATAGGAGAACTCTTTTGCGAGCACACGAGCCACTAAGTAGTGGCGATGTGTACAAACAAAGGAGAAGTAGATGTGTTAATTGAAAATAGCTTCTCGTCAGGGAAGAAATCGTTAAAAGATTATTCATCTTATATTTCTATAAAAGGATTATCTAATCGGGATTGATGGTCAGCGGCCAAATTCTCGGCTCCTCGCTTATCATGGATCTCTAAGTAAAACTCCAGGAAGAGTAAGACCCAGCGAATCAAGTGCTGCGTGGCATCTGATTTAGAAAGAAGATAATTGAGGGTCGAGTGGTCCGTAAAAACAATAATTTTTGAAAGTGTAATATAAGGGCGGAATTTATCAACAGCGAATACTATAGCTAGGAGCTCTTTCTCGGTCGTGGTGTAATTTTCTTGTGCATATGTAAGCATTTTACTTGCATAATAGATGATTTGGAAGTTTTTAGATATACGTTGACCTAATACGGCTCCTACCGCGAAACCACTTGCATCGCACATGATTTCAAATGGAATGTCTCACACAGAAGCTATCATAATGGAGGCGTTAATAAACTTTTCTTTATTAATTCAAAGGCAGACAGTCAAATGTCATCAAAAATAAATGGGGCTTCTTTCTCTAAGAGTTGAGTAAGAGGTTTCGTGATTTTGGAGAAGTCCTTTATGAAACGACGATAAAATCTAGCATGACCTAGGAAACTTCTTATAGCTTTTACGTTCGTAGGCGGCTGCAGCTTCTCGATAACATCTATATTTACTATATCTACTTCAATCCCTCTCGCACAAATCTAATGACCCAAAACTTACCCTTCCCTCACCATAAAATGACATTTTTCCCAATTCAGGGCAAGGTTAGTCTTTTTGCATCGTTCTAAGACTTTTTCTAAATTTTCCAAACAACTATCAAAAATGTCGCCGAACACGGATAAATCATCCACAAATACCTCCATTATGCTTTCTATGTACTTGTCGAAGATAGCAAGCATATATCGTTGGAATGTAGCTGGCGCATTGCACAATCCAAACGGTTTTCTTCAGTAAGTGAAGGTGACGAAGAGACAAGTAAATGTAGTTTTCTCTTAGTCCTCGGGAGAGATGGGGATTTGAAAATACACCTAGAGGACATCGAGAAAACAATAAAAGCTATGGCTGGATAATCGTTCTCAAATTTCATCGATGAACGGCAAGGGAAAGTGATCCTTGTGGGTGGCGTCATTTAACTTATGATAATCTATACACATTCGCCACCCGATCACCGTCCGTGTCAGGATTAATTCATTATTCTCATTACTAACTACCATTATACCTCCCTTCTTCGGCACTACCTGGACTTGGCTAACCCACTTACTATCAGATATAGGATAGATAATTCCTGCATCTAACAATTTCATCTCCTCGCACATAAATACTTCTTTCATGTTGGGATTTATGCGGCGCTGAGGTTGGATTGAATTACGCGAATTATCTTCCATTCGGATTTTGTGAGTGTAGAAAGATGGGCTTATGTCCTTGATATCCGAAATTTTCCAGGTAATAGCTCAGCGATGTTTACGTAAAACTAAAAGAATTTTATCATTTTGCGTATCTGTGAGGTAGGCCAAAACTATTACTGGTAACTTTGAATCTTTTTCTAAGAAGGCATACCTAAGATGTTCGGGTAGTTCCTTAAATTCTAGGGTAGGGAGCCTTCATACAAGGTTTTAGAAATCCATTCTTTTTCAAAAGCTAAGTCCTCGTAGACTTTTTTAAATGAAAAATTAAATAAGGTGGGGCTAGCGGCCATGGCGGCTTCTTACAGCGATTCAGTTGGAAGAGTAGAGGAGGAACAAAAACCAAAAAATTCTTTTTCAATTTCAGAGAGGCGATAGGAGGATTCTTCACTTAGGTGCATTGATTGAGTTGGAAGAGTAGATGAGGAACAAAAATCAGAAAATTCTTTTTCAAATTTAGAGAGGCATTAGGAGGATTCTTCACTTAGGGCATCTACGAGAAAACAGGAGTCATCATTTGCTAGGGTGTTCTTCATCGAGGGGGTGATAGAGAAAGTCACTTCATCGTCTCCTACTCGAAGGAAGAGCTTACCATTGCTTACATCAATGATAGCTCAGGAGGTGGCAAGGAATGGTCGGCCAAGGACTAGGGGAAGCTCGACATCTTCTTTGATGTCCAAAATGTCAAAATCCACCGGGAAAATGAATTTGTCGACTTTAACAAAGATATCCTCAACAATTCTTAATGGGTATTTGATCGATATATCGGCGAGCTGGATACTCATGCGTGTGGGGTTGAGGCTACCAATTCATAACTACTTAAACAATGAGAGGAGAATTAGATTAATACTCACACCAAAGTCGGTCAATGCGTTTTTGACAAAAAGATCACCAAAGACACACGGAATATAAAAACTACCTGAGTCACTGATTTTCTTTGGTAAATCGTTTGTCAAGACTGTAGAGCACTCGAAAGTTTAGTGTGACGTGCGACAAGTTCTCTAACTTATTTTTGTTAGTCAGGCGGTCCTTAAGGTACTTAGCGTACTTCGACATCTGGGAGATCGCTTCGTGGAAGGGCAGATTAATGTGGATTTGCTTAAACATTTCTAAGAAGCTGAAGGACTGATCATCCTGACATTGCTTATTAAGTTCGGAAGGGTATGACAGGGTTGGATTATTTTTAAAGATGGGTGGTGGAGTGAGGTCTTTTTCTAAAACGGGGGTGATAACTTCCTTAGCAGAGGGTGGATTTTTTAAAACGGGGGCGTAGCATTGATTTTTTGAAACGGCGGCAGAGCTTGCCTCGGACTCTTCACTAACCATACCGGAAACTTTCTTCCCACTCCGAAGAGTTATAGCTTTCACTTGCTCTATCGGGTTGGGCTCGGTATTGGAAGGAAGAGACCCGGCTGGTCGCTCAGAAATAATTTTTTCGAGTTGCCCTACATGATTTCAAGACTTTTAATGCTTCCGGTTAAGGTTCTTATAGTTGCGTCATTAACATTCATATATTTTGAAAACATTTCCTCCAAACTTGGAAGTTTTGGAAAAATTTTGCGAGGTGGTGGTGATGCAGAAAAATTGTTTTTTGGTTGCGGGAGCATTGCATTCGAGGGATTACTCCATGAAAAATTCGCGTGATTTCTTAAAGCAGGATTATAAATATTTGGAAAAACAAAACCGGGTACAGGAAAATTCGCAGCAGAAAAATTATGAAAGCATTTCTAGGCATATTTTTTACATAATCTAATTATTCGGGGCCTGGAGTTGAAGATTCCCATACCTGAGGGGCAGAGGCAAAAGTCATCTTCGTAAATTTTTTGTTGAATATTTCAACTTGCAGAGTGAGCTGGGAGACATTGTCCACTTCAAAGATACCTGCATATTTGTTTGGGAGAGACCTAGGAAAATTCCACTGATAAGTGTTCAAGATCATGTCCTCGAAAAGCTCAAGAGCTGCTTACGGGGTCTTATGGTTTAATGTACCACAAAAAGCTACGTCTATCATTTGCTTTGTGTTTCTATTTTGCCCATTATAAAACGTCTGCACTTGTAACCATACAGGCAGCGCGTGATGTGGGCATCATCTTAATAATTCTTTAAATCTTTCCCAGGTTTTATATAAGGTTTCAGAGTCTATTTGTCCAAAATAAGAAATATCATTCCTAGGTTTTGCAGTTTTAGCTGGCGGAAAATACTTCACAAAAAATTTTTCAGTAAATTGATCCCAGGTTGTGATGCTGTTTTTAAGTAGAGTGTTCAGCCACTATATAGCCTTATTTCTAAGAGAAAAAGGGAAGAGTATTAGCCTAATAGCATCATTCGTAACACCATTGATTTTAAATGTGTCACAAATCTTAAGAAAGCATGTTATATGTGCGTTCTGTTCTTCATCTTGAAGTCCGTCATATTTCACATACTGCTGCACCATTTGAATTATGCTAGGCTTCAGTTCAAAGTTATTATTAGCTATAGTAGGACACACTATACTAGATTTTATACCCTTTAGATTCGGCAGTGCATAATTGGACATAGGCCTATGCACGACTTCCAACACGTGGGGTTCTTCAATTCTTAAAGTAGTGAATGACTCGGAGTCCTCAACCGGTACTTGGAGAGTAGGGCCTTGAAATCGCGATCTTCTTCGAAGAATACACTCAATTTCGTGGTCCAAGTAAAAAATAATCGACAGACTCCCGCGGGTCATGCACTAAAAGATGAGGAGGAGAAGAAAGAGAAATAAATAAACTAGAAAAAGAAAAGAGAAACTAATTTTTTTTTAAAAATAGATATTTTTTTTGTTTTAACTCCCAAACTTCCCAAGGGCTACCCAATGAAGGGTTCGCAAGGTACTTGACAAGATAGTGGCATTTAAAGCCACATTTCCCTTTTCAAGAGAGTTAGGTGGTGTAGAATAATTGTGAAGTGGGTTTCAATTTAGGGCGTTAGTAATTTTTTTGATTTTTAATTTTTTAGGAGGATGAGAAAGAGAAATGATAAAAGTAATAGGTTCGTGCTTTCGATATATCAACAAAAGTTGCTCCCCAGCAACAACGCCAAAAACTTTGTGATTGCTTTTCTCTTAAGAAAAGAGAGCCGAACTAGAAATCCAATTAGGCAACTATACCTATCGAACTGTAGCTAAGGGACACTAGTATCGTATTGAAATCCGAGAATAGTTGAGTAAACTTACTCACACGAAGACTATTATTTTATCGACGGAAATCTTTAGGGTTGAAGAGAAATCTAAATGCACTAAAGAAAGGAAATATTGCATAAAAAAAGAACTAATTGAAGCTAGATATAAAGCATAAAAGAAGCGATTACGATAAAAGGTTGGAACAATTAGATGGAAAGTACTCGATACAAAAATCACCTCGGCAAGAGTCGACTAAAAATATGATAAATAACCTAAACTTAATAGGTTGAAGGTCCTTGACCGTGGAGGTTCTTAAAGATTTAGCACACTTCTCTCGAAGTCGTGCCTAACTGATTTTATGATTGTCCGACAGACTCTCGTATAAATCGGAGGCCTAAATCTCGCTTTACGCGGTGAACCCCAGTATTGGATTTTACTCCAATCCCGGATATTTGGACGTCTGCTTCTCTCGAGGGGTCCGTACAACTCTCTTTACTCTTGAGTGCTCACTTCAAAATAAGAGCCTCTCGGCTAGCTAAGAGTGAAAAAAGAATTGGAAATTATATATCGATAATATAATTCCAAACGAGAAAACTCAAGAGTAATTCGAAGTCCTAAAGAATAAAAAGAAAAAAATAAATTCAAAGCATCATAACTTAATCAAGTAGAACCTCGGATCATCAAGATCGAGTACAAGGAGGATTATTTAATCATAGCGGAGTGGAGGAGGAGGGATGAGTAGATAAGCATTAAGAATACAAATATTAGAAAAGAGCACTTTTATTAATATTAAAGAGAGCTACACTTGAAATGGAAATTACAATTGCATGGAAATTAAAATCCAATTCTAGCCCTACAATTAGCAACTAGAGCAAGTGCAAAAATTACAATAAAAGCTAAAACAAAATAAGCACTAAGCTAGGGTTAAGGAAAAACACAAAAATGAGAAAGAAAGAGAGAGAGGGAAGAACACTAAAAATTACATGAAACAAAGGGGAGGCACCTCCCCCTCTCAGCCCAAACTTTTTCTGGACACCAGGGGGACCCTTGTATTTATACATTTTTCCACGAGTTGGTCAAGCCATAGATCATGCTTGGGGAGGGCGTGTCAGGGGGTGTTACACTTATGGGGTTGACCTCGGGTTCTTGATTCTGGTAGGAAGGATGAATGCTTCTGTACGATCGCTGACACACCCTTGGTCACGCCCATATAGGGGGGGATGACATGTACATCGTGTCGAATTCATTGGTCAGAAATTCTTCAGTCTTGGAAAAGGGGGCGAACACGCCCTAGGTCACAGCCGTATAGGGGGGCGTGATAGTACAATTGTCATGCTAAGGCAAAAAAAGCATTTAATGCGGCGACAGGATTCGGGCATGGGGCGATACGCCCTGTATCACGCCCTGGGACATGCCAAGGAGGGCATGTCAGGGGGACGTGACTGCTGTTTTTCCTGTTACTTGGTCTCTGGTGACACGCTAGCTTGACACGGCCAGCGACACAGCCGTGTTTAAGGTCGTGTCCTACTCTGGATGAACTCTGGAATTTCCACTGGTGGCTGACTTCCTTGGGATCGGGTGACACGCCCTATGACATGCCCAGGGAGGGCATGATATAGGGGCGTGTAAGGTCATCTCTGACCAAAATTCTGGAAACCTGCAAAAAGACAAGAAAATGTTAGTGACAATAATATTTACATAAGAAAGATAAAAATTAAGCTAATAAGACATGATTAACATGTAAAAAACTAGAAAATACCCTAATAGTTTAAACTACAAACATATTATCAATTGCTCTCGACGAAACTGGGCTGTTCGATGAAATTGAGGTAGACGAAATCCTGAGCTCGATGAAATTAGCTCGACGAAAAGCTAAGATCGACGAATTTTTCTAGAAAACTGAAATCCTGCAAAGAAAAAGAAAACATTTAGTCGTATTAAAATATATACAAAAGGAGACAAAAGAATGTTATAAAAACATGATTTACATACAAAAAGAACTAAAAATATCCTAATAGTTTAGACTACAAAATGCACTATCAAATTCCCCCAAGCTTAAGCTTTGTTTGTCCCCAAGTAAAGAAATAAAAAACTAGCTAATATAACAGTGACTAATCAGGAAAATTCTAATTATGCTAACACAAGTACCATGCGAAATTCTATGCAGGGAGAAGGTGAAACGTAAGTCTAAAACATTTATTTAAACATGATTTAACTTTTATAAACTTTACTAACGAAAATAAATCATCCAAGATTTTATAGAATTCTTTAAAAAAATTTATGCAAAGCAACAAAATGAAAAAGTGCATTGAGTTGTTACTAGATCCAAGGGACATATTATTACTTTATCAATCAAATGACCAAATTCTAAATTTAAATCCAAAACTTTACTATTTACTTTTTTTATTTACTTAGCTAATAAATAAAAATCACAAGCATGAATCAAAAGGACTTGTTATGACTGAAAAGTTTGGTTTAGGCATAAAATTAGGAGCGGAATTCAAAGATAGACAAGGATGCTTAAAATAACACTAAACAAAAATAAAGAGTTTCAAAAATTTTCATCATAAATAAAATAAAGGCCATAAATAATTTTTCTTTTCATTTTAAAATTGGCGAAACAAAAGTAAACATTTCTTTTGAGCAAACATTTTTAAAAAGATCTCCAAACATATCACAAAAACAAACCTATCATAATCATGAAATTTTTTAATAAAATTCAAGAGGTTAGTGTGATTACATAGGTTGGAAAATTTTAGCTTTGGTGTAAAATGAAAAGATAAGTGGAGCTATCAATTGAATTCGGAAAAAGGCTCAAAAGAGGCAAACTAGGGATAAAATTTTTAGGTTGGAAAGAAGGCTCAAAGTAAAACAAAAATTGCTTAAATCATTTTCATATTTCTAAATTTATTTAAAGCATAAGCTTTGAAAAATTTCAAAAAGCAAGGCTTGTGCTTTGGATCTTCATGAAATGTCTTCTTTGAACTTCGTGATGGATTCAATAGCGTGGGAGCAGGCGATCGCAGAGGCTTCAGCTTGTCGGAGCCATCCGGGGGAAAAAAGTGTAAAATAAAGAAAACAGAAAAGATAACATGGGTTGCCTCACAAGAGCGCCCTTTGTTTAAAATATCATTTGAGCTCGACGCAATAAAATAATATTGTCCAAAAATAATTTGTACAAAAAATAATAATATCCCAAAATAATATTTAAAGTTTTTTAATAAATAAAAAGTCTTAAGTTATCCTTCATGCAGAATTAAATTAATACAGTTCGGACTAAAATCACCAAAGAAATACAGTTTAAGATGTTGTCTATTCACTTTGAAATCTCCCTTATCAGGGTGTGAAATTAAAACAATACCATATGGAAAAACTTGTTTAACAGAAAATGCCCCATACCAATGAGACTTTAACTTACCCGAAAATAAATGTAATCGAGAATTATAAAGAAGAACTTGGTCGCCCGGCTTGAAGGTTTTTGGGTGCCTTAGGCGCTTATCGTGAAATCGTTTCGTCCGCTCTTTATAAAATTTGTTATTCTCGTATGCATAAGAGCGCCACTCGTCGAGTTCATTAAGTTGAAATTTTCTAAAATTTCATATAGAGCGAGGATCAAAATATAAAAATCATAAGGCCTACAAAGGGCGGTGTTCTAGTTCTACTGGTAAATGGCACGATTTTCCATATACCAACCGATATGACGTACATCCAAGGGCAGTTTTGTACGTTGTTCGATATTCCCATAGAGCATCGTCTAATTTGGTTGACCAGTCTTTCCTAGAGGTGGAAACAGTCTTTTCTAAAATTCCTTTAAGCGCTTTGTTCACTACTTCGACTTGTCAGTTAGTTTGGGGGCGATAAGCAGTTGAAAGCTTATGCGTAACGCTGTATTTAATAAGAATGTTTTAAAATTGCGCGTTACAAAAATGTGAACCCCTAGCGCTAACGATGGCTCGCGGCATACCGAATAGAGAAAATAATTTTTTCAAAAATATAATTACGACTCGGGCGTCGTCAGTAGGAAGATCTTGGGCTTCAGCCCATCGAGAAACATAATCTACGACAACTAAAATGTATTTATTCCCAAAGCTAGAAGGAAGGGGGCCAACAAAATCAATTCCCCAACGGTCAAAAACTTCGCACTCGAGGAAATAATTTTACGGCATTTCATTTTTATTGAAAATACTTCCTAACCGTTGGAAACTATCACACCTACTCATAATGGCTTGCGCTAGTTAAAACCCATGCAAAGAACTTTGTGGGTGGTGCGAGCAGCTTGATAGCGACCACAAGTCGGTCCTTCATGAAAGTGTTTTAAAATATCTAATCCTTCTTCAAAAGAAACACATCTCCTTATCACTTGTTCCGCACAGACTAAGAAAAGATGTGGGTCCTCCCAAAAATAGTTCTTCAACTCAAAAATGAATTTCTTATTTTATTGAGAGGAGAACTCTTTCGGAAGGATGCGAGCCACTAAATAGTCGACTATGTGTGCAAACCAAGGAGAAGTGGATATGTTAATTAAAAGCAGCTTCTCATCACGGAAGAAATCATTAAATGATTTTAATCTAATTTTTCTATATAAGGATTATCTGATCGTGAGAGATGGTCGGCGGCCAAATTCTCGGCTCCTCGCTTATCACGGATTTCTAAGTCAAACTCTTGGAGGAGTAAAACCCAATGAATCATGCGCGGCTTTACATCCGTATTAGCAAGATGATACTTGAGGTTCGAGTGGTCTATAAAAACAATAATTTTGGAAAGCGTAATATAAGGACGGAATTTATCAAATGCGAAAACAACAGCTAGAAGCACCTTCTCGGTTGTGGTATAATTCTCTTGTACTGATGTAAGTGTTTTACTTGGGTAATAGATGGGGTGGAAGTTTTTAGATATTCGTTGTCTTAGTACTACTCCCACCGCGAAACTACTCGCATCGCACATAATTTCAAAGGGAAGGTCCTACACCGGAGCTATCATAATAACGGCATTAAATAACTTTTCTTTTATTAATTCAAAGGCTGATAGACAAAGGTAATCAAAAACAAACGAGGCGTCTTTTTCTAAGAGTTCAATAAGGGGTTTAGTGATTTTGGAGAAGTCTTTTATGAAGCGGCGGTAGAAACCATCGTGTACTAAGAAACTTCTTATAGCTTTTACGTTCATAGGCAGCGGTAGCTTCTCGATAACTTCTATCTTAGCTATGTCTACTTCAATTCCTCTCACAGAAATCTTATGACCCAAAACAAACCCTTCCCTCACCATAAAATGTCCTTTTTCCCAATTTAGGGCGAGGTTAGTTTCTTCGCATTTTTTTAAGACTTTTTCGAGGTTTTCTAAGCAACTATTAAAGGCATCGCAGAAAATAGAGAAATCATCCATATACACCTCCATAATGCTTTCTACATACTTGTTGAAGATAGTGAGCATACATCGCTGCAATGCAGCTGGCGCATTGCACAATCCAAACGACATTCTTCGGTAGGCGAAGGGGTCGAAGGGATAAGTAAACATAGTTTTCTCTTGGTCCTCAGGAGAGATGGGGATTTGAAAATACCCCGAGAGACCATCAAGAAAATAGTAAAAGCTATGTCCGGATAATCGCTCTAAGATTTGATCGATGAATGGAAAGGGAAAGTTGTCCTTATGGGTGGCGTCATTTAAATTATGATAGTCAATACACATTCGCCACCCCATCATTGTCCGTGTCGGGATTAAATCATTATTTTCATTTACAACTATAGTTATCCCTCCCTTTTTTCGCACTAATTGGATAGGGCTAACCCACTTACTATCAAATATAGGATAGATAATTCCTGCGGCTAATAGTTTTACAACCTCGCCCTTTACGACTTCTTTCATGTTTGGATTTTTATGGCGCTGAGGTTTGATTGAGCTACACGAATTATCTTTCATTAGGATTTTGTGGGTGCATAAAGACGGGCTTATGCCCTTGATATCAGAAATCTTCCAAGCAACAGCTCTGCAATGCTTACGTAAAACTAGAAGGAGTTTGTCATTTTATAGTTCAGATAGGTAGGCTAAAACTATCATTGGCAGCTTGGAAACCTTTTATAAGAAGGCATACCTAAGATGTTCGTGTAGTTTCTTTAATTCCAGGGTAGGGGGGGCCTTCATACAAAGTTTAGGAAATTCTTTCTTTTTCAAAAACTATTTCTTCGTATACTTTTATATATCGAAAATTAAAAGGGGTGGAGCTAGTGGCCATGACGACTTCTTCTAGAGATTCCATTGGAAGAGTAGAGGGAGAACAAAAATAAGAAAATTTATTTTCACTATTAGAAAGGCTGTAGGAAGATTCTTCACTTAAGGAATCTAAGAAGAAACAATAGTCATCATTCTCTAAGGTGTTCTTCATTGAAGGGGTGATAGAGAAAGTTACTTCTTCATCGTCTACTTGATGCAAGAGTTTACCATTGCTCACGTCATTGATAGCTCGAGAGGTGGCAAGGAAGGGTCAGCCATGGATCAAGGGAACCTTGACATCTTCTTCGATGTCCAATTTGACGAAATCCACTGGGAAGATGAATTTGTCGACTTTGACTAGAACATCCTCCACTATTCCTAACGGGTACTTAATGGATCAATTAGCAAGCAAGATACTCATGTGTGTGGGGTTGAGGATACCAATTACTATCTTCTTGAATAACAAGAGGGGCATAAGGTTGATATTCGTACCTAAGTCATCCATTGCGTGCTTGAAAAAAAAGATCATCAAAGACACACGAAATAGAAAAACTACCCGGATCACTGATCTTCTTTGGTAAACCGTTTGTCAAGACCGCAGAGCAGTCGACATTCAGTGTGACATGCGATAAGTTTTCTTACATATTCTTATTAATAAGGAGGTCTTTAAGATACTTAGCGTACTTCGGCATCTGGGAGATTGCTTCGTGGAAAGGCAGATTTATGTGTATTTGCTTAAATATTTCTAGGAAGCAGGAGAATTGATCATCTTGACGTTGCTTATTAAGTTCGAAAGGGTATGGTGGAGTTGGAAAATTTTTAAAGATGGGTGGTGGAGTGAGATCTTTTTCTAAAGCAGAGAGTGGGGTTATAACTTCTTTTTCAGTGGGTGGTGGAATGATAAAATTTTTCTAAGTGGAGGCTTGATTTTTTAAAATTGGGGTGGAGCTTGCCCCAGGCTCCTCGCTAACCATACCAAAAACTTTCTTCCCACTCCGAAGAGTTATAGATTTCGCTTGCTCTCTCGATTTGGGCTCGTTATTGGCAGGAAGAGACCCTACGGGTCGCTTAGAAATATTTTTTGCGAGCTGTTCTACTTGATTTTCTAAACTTTTAACGGTCCCGGCAAGGGTTCTTATAATCGCGTCATTTATGTATATATATTTAGAAAGTAACTCCTCCAAGCTTAGAGGTTTTCGATAATTTTTAAGAGGTGGAGGTTGTGCAGAAAAATAATTTTGTGGTGGCGGGTGCATTGCATTCGAGGGATTACTCCACGAAAAGTTCGGGTGGTTCCGTAAATCGGGATTATAACTATTCGTAAAAGTGAAACCCGGAGCAGGAAAATTCGTAGCAGAAAAATTATTAAAAGCATTTCAACTCATATTACTAACATAATCTAATTATTCGAGAGCAGGTGTTGCAGATTCCCATACATGAGGGGGGGGGGGGAGGAACCAGTCATCTCCGTAATTTTTTTACTTAAAATTTCCACTTGCACAACTAGCTAAGAGACGTTGTCCACTAAAAATATACCTGCAGGTTTGTTTGGGCGGGACCTAGGCACATTCCACTGATATGTATTCATGGCCATGTCCTCGAAAGGCTCAAGAGCTACTTCTGGGGTTTTGTAGTTTAAGGTACCACCGAAAGCTGTGTCTATAATTTGCTTTGTATTTTGATTTAGCCCATTATAAAATGTCTGCACTTGTAACCATACAAGCATCGTGTTATGGGGCTTCATCTTAATAGTTGTTTAAATATTTCTCAGGATTCATATAAGGTTTCAGAGTCTATTTGTCCAAAAGCAGAAATATCGTTCCTAATTTTGCAGTTTTAACTGGCAGAAAAAACTTCTTCAGAAACTTTTCAGTTAGTTGATCCCAAGTGGTTATGTTCCCTCTTGGCAGAGTCATCAACCACTATTTATCTTTGGTTCTTAGGGAGAAAGGAAATAATCTTAGCCTAATAGCTTCATTTGTAAGACCATTGATCTTGAAGGTGTCACAAATCTTAAGAAAGCTTGAGCGTGTTCGGATCTTCATCTTTAAGTCTGTCATATTGCACATACTGCTGCACTATTTAAATTATGTTAGGCTTAAGTTCAAAATTATTATTGGCTATAGCAGGGGGAACAATGCTTGATTCTATTCCCTCTAGATTCGGTCATGCATAATAGGACATAGGCCTATGCATGGCTTCCTCCACATGGGGTTCTTCCATTCTTAAAGTAGAAAATGACTCGGTATCCTAAACCGATATTTGGAGAGTAGGCCTTGAATTTGCGATCTTCTCCGAAGAGTACGCTCAATTTAATGGTCTTAGTCCACAATAACTGACAGATTTCAGCGAGTCATGCATTAGGAGAAGAGAAGATGAAGAAAGAGAAAATTAAACTAGAAAAAGAGAACTACTAAATTTTTTTTGGAATAGATTTTTTTTAATGCTTTAACTACCGAACTTCCCAAGGGCTACCCGAAGAAGGGTTCGCAAGGTACTAGAAAAGATAGTGGTATTTAAGCCACATTGCCCCTTTTGAGAGAGTTAGGTGGTGTAGAAAAACTATGAAGCGGGTTTCTATTAAGAGCGTTAATAATTTTTTTGAATTTTTTATTTTTTAAGAAAGAGGGTGAGAATGAGAAGAGATAAGGGCATTAGGTTCATGTTTTCAAATTATCAACAAAAGTTGTTCCCAGGCAATGATGCCAAAAACTTTGTGATCGCTTTTCATTCTAGAGAAAAGAGAGACAAACTAGCAATCCAACTTGGCAAGTATACCTATCGAACTATATCTAGGGGACATAAGTGGCGTATTGAAATCTGGGAACCGTTGAGTAATCTTACTCACACAAAGACTATTATCTTATCGAAGAAACTTGGTGGGTTGCTAACTAAATTAAAAGAACAAAAACTTGCATAAAGAAAAGCACTTGCCCTTAACAGAGAGAGCACAACTAGATATTAAAATGGGAGGTTAAATGATGATAAGAAAAGCACTCGATTGAGAATCACATCGACCTAAGTTGATTAAAACATGCGATAATAAACTCTAACTAAATAAGGCAATGGACCTTGACCGTGGAGGTTCCTAAAGCATAAACACGCTTCTCTCGAATTCGTGCCCACCTGAGTTTAGGAAGGTCCGACCAAACTCTCGTCCAAATCAGAGGCCTAAAGCTCACTTTACACTGTGAACCCAACTATTAGATTTCACTCCAACCCGGTAGATTTGCACATTTGCCTCTCTTGAGGGGTGCATGCAACTCTCTTTACTCTTGAGTGTTCACTCCAAACTACGAGCAGCTCGGCTAGCTTAGAGTGGAAACAAAAATCGAAAATATACATCGATGATATATCTCCAAATATGTTTATTCAAGAGTATTTCAAGGTCTAAACCTTAAAAGAGAAAGAAAACTATGGAATCATAACCAAATAAACTCGAACCTCGAATCATCAAGATCGAGTACAAGGAGGATTAGTTACCCATGGTGAAATGGAGGAGGAGAGATGTATAACGCCCCGAAACTCAAAAGGGGGACGGGTGACGTTTTTAGCCATATATGGGTTTTGCTAGAGGTGACACGGCCTGGGACACGGGCGTGTCCCAGGGCGTGTCGTTCTCGGGTCGGTGTTAGTCGCGTGGTCGACGATTTTGGAGTCAACGGTCGTGAGGGGGGGGTGAGCATGCCCTGGGACACGAGCGTGTCCCAGGGCGTGTCCGCCACTCAAGGCCTTACACTCAACGATTGTCCGGGTAATGTCTAGCACACAGCATATGACACGAGCGTGTCACATGGCCGTGTCCTTCTCGGGGGAATCATGCATTTTGCACACGGGCCGTGAAACGGGCCATGACACAGGCGTGTCACATTGTGACATGGGCGTGTTGGTGGCTGTGTTAGAGGACGTGTTCTGGTCGGGAATTTCTGGTGATGGCGAATGAGGGACACGGCCATGCACACGGACATGTTGCAACCCGTGTTTGGCCCAGATTTTCCATTTTCAACCTAAATCGTGGCCGTCTGTTTCCTTGGCTTGGGATCCAAGGGCTGGGGTTTTTTCTGATGAGGTTATCTATCTCTAAAATCTAGAGAGAAGGGAGAGCAAGAAGGAGGAGGAGGAGCTAGATCCGGTCACCGGCGGAGCGTCGAAGCTCCAAATCTCGAGCTGACTTCGGATCCGTAGAGGAAAGGAGATTGCGGTGCTTTCCATCGCATAGATTTCCATGGCACTGAGGAAGAACGCTAGGGTAACGATTCTCATCCTATGATATGTGAAGTCCTCTTTTCCTTTGCATAGGAAGCCCTCTTACGCGAGTGTGCGATGAGTTGAGGCGTTCCTTGGGGTAGATATGTAAAGTCCCCCTTTTGTAGAGTCCGTATGCGAAAACGGACACAGGCATGTTGTATGAAGCCTATCCGGACATGTTGGTCTGGATCAGTGATGTTGCATTGCATAATAACTGGAGAATACTCCGGGTGAAAGTTTGTTTTTCGAGTTTTCTACGAGGTAGATTGCAAAAGGGATCCTTGGGGACTAACTCCAAGGTGCACCCGGAAAATTGGGCAAATACAGGATGTTACCAATATGGTTGCTAGGGAGGCAACTTGAACATAACCGGGTTATGTGTATTGTGTGATGGAAATGGGACTCGGGGAGTCTTGACCCGCGCATATGGCTTAAATTGTCGTTGTAGTATGAGCACGGGTCAGGAGGAACCGTACCCGATCTATGTCGTTCGGCGGAACCGTTGGCATAGATGAGGTTCTTGGATGGTCTATGGCTTAAATTGACGTGACCAATGACAAGGAGACAAATTGCTCATATGGATGGCCGTCCAAGGTACGGTGGTGAGATGGGAACGTCTATGGCTTAAATTAACGTGACGTTGGCCAGTTCGCCATGAATGTGCCCTGAGTGTACGAGGTGTGTGGTCGTGCGTGCCTGCACCTGTGATGAAGTGTGTGTTTTATACTATACCGCTTGTTTATGCTAACAAAATGCAGGGAAGAGCATCACCGCCCCGAGTTGGGGGAGGGGTGGTTATAATTTGGTCAGCATAGCTGACCGTTGCTTTTGTTTACAACCGTGCGGTGGATTGTTGCTTGCAGGTGCTGCGGAGCTGAGTAGAAAATTGCGGGCTAAAGCCCAATTTGCTGTGCCGGCCCTCCAAGGCCAAGTTTTGAGTGTTTTATTTTGTACTCATGTATGATCGGCCTATGTTTCGAGGTTTGGAAGACACTTTTATTAAGCAAACACTTAAAAGGCCATAAGGCCATCGTTTATTGTATTATACATTCCTATGGGTCTTTTGTAGGTGACATTCATGCTTTGGCTGGGTTCTTTTATCTTGCAACTTAATAATTTGCTTCTGCTAGGTGCTCTGTGTAGGACATTGTAATTGGTTGAATGGTTTCAATAAGTAACCAACCGGTCTGTCCGTATTATATGGCGTCGGGCCCCGGCCGGACCTACTGCTATATGCTATGTGACAGATAGGGGTGTTACAAATTGTTATCAGACTATCGGTTTCGGTCTAGCTTAAATTAATTCGTGGGCGAATTCACTTTAAGGGGTGGCGAGCACAAGTGTGCGTGTCATCGTTATAACATGAAAAGAACCCATGAATGTCCACTTAGGAATAAAAATACACATGTTTGAGGAACCTGTGTGTTCCTATAATTGCTGTTTGTTATATTGTTGGTCGCTTATCAGTGTTTTGGACGATTACAGGTGACAAGAAGTGGTGTTGGACCGTCGGAACGGCCAGGTTCTAAGGCAAGCATCTCATAAAATGATGCCCCTGCAACACATCCTTCAGCCGAGACAATTAGATTGGTGGCGGAAGTTGTACATGCAATGATCAATACGCAACCTGCGAGGCAGGTGCAGCAGCCTTCTCTTGCTATAGAGCAAGTACCACTCCAAGCGGTAGATCCTAGGAGGGTAGAAAAGGTGATGGTGGAGCCGGAGTTGCCTCGGAGAGCAACTAAAAAGCAACTTAAGCATGTGATGGGTTTCCATCCGCCAGTGTTCTAGTGAACGGGAACCCCGACTCAGTCAGAGGATTGGCTATCGAGAGTCAAGAGAGTGCTGACAGTAACGGAAACTGAAGAGTGGTAGAAGACCATGATTGCGACGTTCTTGTTGGACGGGGACGCGAGGTTATGGTGGGAAGGGCTGGAGCTACACCACCTGAGAGGAAGGCAGTTGGCTGATGTCTCTATATAGGAATTTTCGAGGTTGTTTATAGCTCGATACCTCCCCTCAGTGCAGAGGATCGCATTGGAAAATGAGTTTCAAAAGTTGGTGCAAGGAGATAGACCCGTGGACGAGTATCTCCACGAGTTCACTCATTTGGGAAGATACGCTAGCGCTACCTTTGCTGATGAGGAGTGCAAGACGAACCGCTTCTATGAAGGGTTAAGAGATGATCTGAGATTGTTACTTTCGGGGCCTATGGCGCAGGGTTTCATGACCTTTGTCAACTCGGCCCGGTCCTTGGAAAAGGACATGAGGAATGTTCAAGCGATTAAGGAATCTGGTGGCAAGAAATTGGATTTTAGAGTGCCGACTACTTCGAAGTCTAGATATCGCAAGTTCTACAAGAAGGCTAAGACATCGGGTCCAACCCCTTCTTAAGGTGCCTCGGGGGCATCTACCAATCGAAGCCGGGGCGCTTGTTATACTTGTGGAATGACGGTGCATTTTGCCCGCGAGTGTTAGAGCGGACGTCCGAAGTCCGAGAGAAAGAAAGGAGCCACCTATGAAGAGAAGGGCAAGGCGGTGGAGTCAACCGCATCCCACTATGCTCCGACTCAACCGAGAGTCTATAACTTGGGCCAGTAGGAGGCCATCAAACCGGCCGACGTGGTGATAGGTACGGTTTAATTTATAGCAAGTTAGCTTTAAATACTGTTACCCAGTGCTTTTTAGCTTAATACTGTTGTATAGGCTTTGTTCTGATTGGCAGTAGTCCGGTACGAGCACTTTTTGATATGGGAGCTTCACACTCCTTTTTGTCCGAAAGTTTCGTAACACGCATCAGAGTCCCTTCTTCGATGGCGAAGGACAGATTTGATGTATTGCTACCGAATGGGTGTTCGATGCGTGCGGATAGAGTTTGCGCCATGAAGGTTCTTATTGGAAGCCAAGAGTTCGACTTGCTAGAGTCGTTGCTGCCGCTATCAGAGTTCGACGTCATCTTTGGTATGGATTGGCTTTCGGAGTAGAAGACTTGTATCGATTACAACCGTAAGGAGGTCAAGTTGGGTGTTAGGTAGGAGACGATGTTTACGGGACTGAAGGGGTCGAGCAAGACATTGATGTCTTCTCTTCAGGTAGTTGAAAGAGAAGGGATAGATACTACTCTAGAGGGGGGGTGAATAGAGTAATCAAAAATTGCACTAGCAAAGTTGACTTTCTACTCAACTCCCTTGGAGTTAAATGCGGAATGAAGGTTATAGATATTTGAGATTTAACCTTAAAGCCTAACACAAGTGTTGTGCACAACAAGGCAGCCAACTGTAGTTACAGTTAAGACTTGGAAACCTAAACAGCAACTAGCAAACCTAGTTAAGATCTAATCACAGCCACAATACAAGTAATTAAATAAAGCAATCCAGACGACACAAGGAATTTATAGTGGTTCCCCAAACAACTTGGGTACGTCCACTCTTCTACCAACAAAGTAGGAATCCACTCAGGTTTTTTTATCAGGTGCCCTGCCACCAACAAGATCTGCTTCAGGTAGATCAAGAAACCCTTTAAACTTTTGATCAGGTGTCTAAAAACCAACACATGTTTTTGATCAGGTGCCCTGCCACCAAGGGATACTTTTGAAGGGAGTAATAACCCTGTACAGGAGGGGGAAAGGAGGTTAAGGTGTCTTCTCTATTTTATAATAGATTAGAGAAGCACAAAAACTTGCACTGAGCTAGAAAGCTCTAAAAGAATCAAGGCTCCCCCTGGCTCAAAGAACGTCCAGGTGAAGTCTTGCTTCAGTGCAGAAACACTTCAGAAAATACTGAAGGAAAAAGCTACAAGAAGATAAATAATATTAAATAGAATTTCTTCTTCAGGCAGATATCTTCTTCTTCTTCTTCAAAAGGCTCTGAGTTAAGATCTTCCTGTAAGCAGGAGAACTCGGGTTGAAGAAGAGTGAAGAACTAAAGCTTCTTCTCAGTTAGATGTGAATGAGCTGAGAGCAGTTGGAGACGGTAAGCTTTTTGTTTGAATGCTGCAGTTAGCTTTTTAATGTGTGAACTAGTTGATTTCTTCTTCAAAGAAGTCTTTATATAGCAGTAGCAGCAACGGCTCTTAACTGAGTTTGAATCTTGTCTTCTTCTGAACTCTGCAAGCTGGGCTGCAAAAAGCATAAAGCAAAACAAAAATACTGCAGACAGATATCCTATAATAGGATAAAGCTTTCTAAGAAGCTGCAAATTACTCGGATGAAATAATATAAGAGAAAGTCACATCAGAAGAGACTCTTTACAGCCAAGGAAGACTTTTTGAGTCTAACGGCTATAAACGACAGCCTGGCAAAGATCATATCTCAGCTATAAGACAAACACTTTTTGTCAGAAAAGATTAGCTCATGCATAAAGAATAGAATAGATATTGCATGGAAGTGTTATCACAATTTACTCAGATAATCTTTTATAAAATATGCCAAAATAATTATGAAATTAGTCACATCACAGAAGACGACAAAACTATTTAAATCATACAGCAAAACGTCGAACGACCCTCGGAGATCGTCGACTGACGCACGGAGATCGTCGACCTATCAGACAGATAGTCGAACGATCCAGATAGTCGAACTATCAAAGAAGATAGTCGAACTACCTCGGCAGATAGTCGACCTATCAGAACAGATAATCGAGCTATTAGATAGTCGATCTATCCGGACAGATAGTCGAACTACCAAAGCAAAACAGATAGTTAACCTATCAAACAGATAGTCGACCTATCACAGAAAAACAGATAGTCGACCTATCAACAGATAGTCAACCTATCAAAACAAAACAGATAGTCGACCTATCAACAGATAGTCGAACTATAAGATAGTTGAACTATCCAAGCAGATAGACGCACTATCAAAGCAATACCGATAGTCGACCTATCAACAGATAGTCGAGCTATCAGATAGTTGAACTATCAGGACAGATAGTCGAACTATCAAAGCAAACAGATAGTCGACCTATTAACAGATAGTTGAGCTATCAGATAGTTGAACTATCAGGACAGATAGTCGAACTACCAAAGAAAACAGATAGTCGACCTATCAATAGATAGTCGAGCTATCAACGCAGACAGAACGTCGACCAACTGATAGACGATCGTCGATCAGCCGATAGACGATAGTCGAGCGACGTTCGACTATAGTCGAGCGACGTTCGACTATAGTCGAACGAAAAACTACTTAACCAAATATTCATCTTGAAAAGCAATTCTACACAACTAGAGAATCTAAACTATCAACTAACCTTTGACCATAGATAAATCTTGGGTCAAGAGACAGAAAGAGAGGACTGAACTCAAATCAAAACCTAGGGTTCCAACAATCTCCCCCTATTTGAGTTAAGTCTCTCAACCATTAAAGCATACAAAACTAATTACTGAAAGTAAAATAAAATACATAAAGAGAAACAACTAAGCAGATATCATCAATCAATCAGATAAGAAATTAACTATCAATCAATGAAAAATTAAGGTGCTTCAGAGTTAGATTCAGGATTAGAAGAGCTAGAAACATAAGTAATCTTTCTTGTAGTATCTAGAGCTTCTTTTTTCGATAGCTTCAAGTCTTGCTCTCCAATAATTTTCAATTCTGTCGTCCTTGGGACCACTACCTCAGGATGCTTTTCCATATACTTTGAAGGATCAAACATCTCAGGTCTGACCTGGAATTTTTCGAGCTCCTTCTTTCTAAATTTAGACATTGTGGTTAATCCTGTAGTGTCCTTTCCTTCTGCTTTTGCTTTCCTAATCTGCGCTGCTCCAACCAGTTCAAGAAAACGAGCTATCCTAAAGTTAGGATCAAGCTCTGGGCTTTCATAAACAATCTCAGAAGAAGTGTCAACTGGTTCTTTATCCTGATTAACTAGATAACAATAGAGAGAAGACTTAGCAAAGTTCTTGCTAGAATTTTCAGTTAAAAAATAAATCACTTACCTTTTGGAACATCTTTCTTAGTATGAACTGGCTTTGGAGATGAAACTTTTTTCTTTGGAGAAGGAGGAGGGGAAAACGTTGGTCTTTGATACACTACCTCCTTAACTTGTTCTTTAACAGTATCTGGTCTTTGATAGCCAGTTTGGCTTTTACCTTGGAATCCTTGTGAACTTCTCCTTTGAGCAGACTGAGATGGATTTGATCTTTCGTATTGAGCAGCAGGTTTAGAGGATAAATTTCCTGAGGCTCCTGCACCGGGAGGTAGAGGAGGAGGACCTCTAGGATTCCATCTAGGAACAGGAGAGTCATACCTCTTAGACTTTTTCCTTTGCTTTTGCTAGTTCTTAGAAAACAACATCCAATGCTGGAAGTCTTTTGACTTTGGATCAATTCCTTTCAGTATATAATATGGTGTATCATTATCTGGATTAGCAGGAGGAGGGGCAACATCTTTTCTTTTCTTTTTAGCAATTCTTTTTCTTTTAGTCTCAGCAGACTCATCAGAATCGATCTCATCCTCAGAATTTGAGGAGATGGGTAGATCATATGGGTCAATAGCATCTTTTATAGCTCTTTCTTTTTCCTTTCGAGCAGCTCTTTCTCGTTCTTCTTCTATGGCATCCTGTGCCAATAGAGCATCTAAATCCAAGCCTGGGGAATCATCCCATACAGTAGATTTTTCAATCTGGGCATCTGCAGCTGATTCTTGAATCTCAGAAACTGTCATAGTGACCAGTTCTGGTTGCACTTCAGGCTGAGCAACATCAGAAATTTGAGCCTCTGGTTCTGGTTGAACTTCTGGAGCAGGTGGGATAACAGACTCTTGAACTTCTAGAATTTCTTCCAATTTATCTGTAGTTTTATGAATAAAATTGTTCTAAATGACATCTAATCATGCCTTCCAGATATTCCCAAACTAGCATATCAGTTAACAAGTCTAAAAAGTAAGTAAAGGGAATACCTTCAGAATCGACCACAACATGTCCTAACTCCCACAATTCATCTAGAAAGGAGGTGATGATTCCTTCTAGGTATAGGGCAACTAAGGGAGTAGAACTTTCTTCTAAACAAGCTTTAACAATGAATTTAGATTTTAATACTGCATCAGAAATTTCCTTTTCAGATAGAGGAGGAGGAGTTGAATCTTCTGTTGCTTTCTCTGCTACTGCAAGATGAACTAATGGAGGAGAGGCCAAGGGCTGCTCAGAGACATCTTCATCAAGCATCTCCCCCTGCCTGATTTCAGTAGACACTGAAACCAGGCCCCTAGAAGAAGAGGGCTCAGCAGACTTTGAGAGTTTCAGAATAGCAGCAGTCAAAGATGATATAGAAGAAGCAAGGGGAGCAATTGCCTCTTCAATTATAGTTCTGATTGAGGGGGTAATTAACTCCACAATGCTAGAAATAAAATCTGGAGTTATTTCAAAAGAAGATGATGAAGATGATGGAGGAATTTCAGAGTGTGGAAGAGAAGCAGTGATGGTATATGCAAGATGAGCTGGAGAATGAGCTGGAGATGGAACTGGAGATGGAGCTGGAGAGGAGATGTAACTTCAAAAGAGGGAATTGGTGACTGAGGAGGAGTGGGAATCTCAGACACCAATAAATCAAAACTGGGTTGAGATATCCCAGTAAGATGTGTCGGGAGAGGAGATGCAGGAGGAGAAGCAGAATGTCGTACTTCAATTGAAGTTGAAGGAACTTCAACTGAAGTAGACGGCAGAACTGATGAAGAAGATGGAAGAGATAAATTTGCTGAGCCAGCTGCTAGAAGGGGGGGAGTGACTGAGACAGTCCTAGTGCTCTCAGAAGTAACTGGAGCAACCCCTACGGGAGCGGGCTTCAGGAAGGTCCTTTTCCATTTTGTGAACAAGGATGGATCCATCTTCTTGCTTGCGTTGATGGAGGTGGCGGCTGACACAAGCAGGTGGGGGAATTTCTCCTTCAGAAAAATTCCAACTACCCTTCCTAGGGTAAATTCTTTCTTTCCATTCTTTTTCCTGATTAAATCGAACATAATGCCTGCCCAATTTATCTTCTTCTTATTCACTATTGCACACATTAGTGCAAATTGCTGCCTTGTAATATTATCGTGGGCGGAGTGCTTTCCCAGTAGCACTTTTCCAACAATTTCCGCAAGAAACTTAATCTTAAACGGGAAATTCACTTTGAGCAGCTTAGAGGGAATGTCTTCGGCATGTCCCAGATCAGTTAACATTCTTCCGAACTCAGAAGTATCTTTCTCATACTCTTCTTCACCATTAATCAATCCAAAAATTTCAGTCAGAATAGCGGGAGTCAATATTACCTCTTCTCCGCTAATAGTTCCAGTCATCGAGTCATCAGTTTAAGACGAAGAGAAAGCCCACTCTTTGATCTCTTGAGTGTTTATCTTTATTCTGTAGGACATGAGTTTCTCTAATCCTTGATCTTTGCAAATATTCAGAATCTCCACAATTCCTGGTTCGCAGCAGCTGAAGGCGTCGAAATCTACGCTGAAACCGGCATCAAACTTCACTACTACAAGATGCTCTGGAGTAATCGCCATCGAGAAAGCTGGAGAAGACGAGAGAGAGACGGCGAGGACGGAGCGGCAGAAATCGCAAGACAAAGAGCAAGCGGGAAGACGGAATGCGAAAAGACGCTCTCCATTGACGATAAGAGCAACTATCTTTTAACCTAGGTCGACCATCAGCTTTATATTAAAACAGCGATCGTCGATCTATTTAAAAGATACTGGAGACGATGGTCGAACGGTCGTTCGACGATCGGTCCTGAAGTAGAGTAGTCGATCAATCGTTCGACTATTCCTGTCTTCACAAACAGCAAGTTGTCGTCAACCATAGATCGAAGATAGGCTCGACCTGTTCGACTATCTTCGAACACCGGTCGACGATCTTCAAGCAGACAAGCTATCTTCAACCATAGGTCGACGATAGACTTGATCCGTTCGACTATCTTCGAACAAGTTTCAACAAGGCCGATGTCACACTTAGTCTCTTCCATTAATCATGCCTAGTTGAACTAAAAAGAACAGATGCTTCTGTTCATCTAAGGGCTTGGTGAATATATCACCTCTCTGAAGGTTGGTGGATATGAACTCAAGGCTGATCTTGTTCTTTTCCACACAATCTCTCAGGAAATGGTGTCTAATCTCAATGTGCTTCGTTCTAGAGTGGTGCACTGTATATTGTGCAATGGAGATAGCACTTGTACTGTCACACATGATTTTAGTGTTCTTGTGTGAGTACCCATAATCCAAAAGTTGATTTTGTATCCACAGGATCTGTGAACAATAACTAGCAGCTGCTATATATTCAGCTTCTGCAGTTGAAGTTGAGACAGAGGCCTGTTTCTTATAGAACCAAGAGACCAATCTCTCTCCCAGGAACTGATAAGTTCCTGAGGTACTTTTCCTGTCAACTCGACAACCAGCATAATCAGAATCAGAATATCCAATTAATTCAAATTCTGACTCAGCTGGGTACCAAAGTCCTAGATTTGGACATCCCTTCAGGTATCTCAAGATTCTCTTGAGAATAATAAGATGAGATTCCTTGGGGTTGACCTGGAATCTAGCACAAAGGCATGTAGCAAACATTATGTCTGGCCTACTTGCAGTTAAATACAATTGGGAACCAACAATGGCCCTATAATTCTTTTGATCAACAGGCTTTCCCTGATCATCAGAATCAATAACTACATTAGTAACCATAGGTGTATGCATTGCTGAAGCATCTACCATCCCAAACTTCTTTACCAATTCCTTGGCATATTTGGATTGGGAGATGAAGATGCCATCAGCATCTTACTTTACATGGAGACCAAGAAAGTAAGACAGCTCACCCATACTACTCATCTCAAACTTAGAATGCATTAAGTTGGAGAACTTTTTGCATAGTTTGGGATCTGTGGAACCAAAAATAATGTCATCCACATACACTTGAACTAACAGGATTGTGTCCTTGTGGTGCTTGACGAAGAGGGTTCTATCAACTACTATCCTAACAAAGTTATGCTCTAACAGGAAAATAGCTAGAGTCTCATACCAGGCTCTTGATGCTTGTTTTAGTCCATAAAGAGCTTTCGACAACTTGAATACATGAGAGGGCTGAGTTGAAGAAACAAAACTGGGTGGCTGTTCAACAAATACCTCTTCCTTTAGCTCACCATTAAGAAAAGCACTTTTGACATCCATCTGAAAAACCTTAAACTTCATATAGGCTGCATAGGCTAAGAAGATCCTTATTGCCTCTAGCCTTGCAACAGGAGCAAAGGTTTGGTCATAATCTATACCTTCCTCCTGTCTATAGCCCTGAGCTACAAGCCTAGCTTTATTCCTTACAATGATTCCATTTGCATCCAACTTGTTTCTATACACCCACTTGGTGCCTATGATCAGTTGGCCTTTAGGTCTTGGAACCAAAGTCCATACTTTACATCTTTCAAACTGATTGAGTTCCTCTTGCATAGCAATGATCCAGTGGGGATCTAGCTCAGCATCTTTAATTGTGAGGGGCTCAATCTGTGAAAGGAAACAAGCATGCATCACATCCTGTCTTATCTGATGTCTTGTTTGAACACCAGCTGATATGTCTCCTATCACTTGAGATGTAGGGTGATCTCTAAGTGTGACAACATCAGCAGGTGGGATGTGATCTTCAGCAATAGTTGGGATTAATTCCTCAGGAGGAATTTGATCTACTATTGGTGGTACAGCAACAACTTCTGCAATGTCTTCATCACTGTCTGATTCAGTGATATGAAGAGTTGAAAGATGGAGGATTTCTTGAGTGACATCTTTGGAAGATTCTTGTACCTGTAATGAACTTGAGGAAGGGGAAGTTTCCTTCTCCTTGTAAAACATTTGGGATTCATCAAAGGACACATGAACAGACTCTTCAATTTTAGAAGATGATTTATTAAAAACCCTATAAGCTTTGCTTACTTGAGAATATCCAAGAATAATTCCCATTGAAGCCTTTGCTTCAAATTTTCTAAGGTATTCTTTATTGTTATTATAAATATAAACAACACAGCCAAACACTCTAAAATAATTTATTTTAGGTTTCTTTCCTTTAAGTAACTCATAAGGAGTTTTACACTTAAGTTTGTGTATCAAACTTCTATTCAAGACATAGTTTGTTGTACTAACAGCTTCTGCCCAATAGGAAAGAGGCATATTAGCATCTGCCAACAATGTGCCAGCAGCTTCAATTAGTGTTCTGTTCTTCCTTTCAACTACCCCATTTTGTTGGGGAGTTCTAGGAGCTGAGAAGCTATGTTTGATACCTTCTCTCTCACAGAATTCTTGCATGAGAAGAGAGTCAAACTCAGTACCATGATCACATCTGATCAAGGCCACATGAGTAGAGTACTTAGTCTACACACATAATAGAAAGTCTGTAAGGGCTTTGAAGTTATCAGCCTTAGTTCTCAAAAAGAACACCAAAGTGAACCTAGAGAAGTCATCTACAATGACTAGGGTGTAATACTTCCCTCCTAAACTCTGTACATTTATTGGGCCAAATAGGTCCAAATGTAATAAATACAGGATTCTAGGAGAATAACTTTTATTTACAGATTTAAATGAGTTCTTGGTTTGCTTGCCTAGTTGACAAGCCTTGCATAGGCTCTCCTTCTTATAGGGGAAAGAAGGTAAACCTCTAACAAGGTTGTGTTTAGATAACCTAGATATATTCTTGAGGTTAACATGGCTAAGCCTTTTATGCCGTAGAGAATTGTTATTGGTTACTTCATTAAACAAGCAGATTTTAGAGTGAGTTGAATTAAAATCTACTAAGTAAATTTTACCTTGTCTAATGCCTACTAATACAACATTATTATTTAAAGTAATATTACAAAGAGAGTTAGAGAATGATACCTGGTATCCAGCATCACATAACTGACTTACTGAAATTAGATTATGCTTCAGTCAAGTTACATAAGCAACTCTCTTGAATGTTACAGCTCCAATTGTCATCCTGCCATAGCCTTCAGTTTGACCACAGCTTGAATCTCCAAAGATTTCCTTTGGGCCAAGCTTTGCCTTGAACTTTGACAGATGTTCTTTATTTCCTATCATGTGCTTGGAGCAACCACAATCCAAATACCATTTATTTTGAGTTATAGGATAGGTCTTCACCTGCAAATAAATCAATTTAAACAATATGGACACAGGTAACCTTGGGTCCCTTGTTTTTCACATAAGAAAAACTGGAAATAAATGAATAAGCAGGCTGAGGGTGATAACCTAATGGGTAAGATCTCCTAGGTGGGATTCTCCATGCAGATGATGGGTCAATGAACCTAGGGTTTCTATTCATATTCGGGTTTCTAAAGTTCTGGGTGTAATTTTGAAATTCATATTGGAAACGTCGACCAGCGTTCGACGATGGCTGCTTAGATCGTCGATCTCCGTTCGACCACTGAGCTTGCGATCGTCGAGCAGCGTTCGACGTTTTTTGTAATTCCTTAAATTTCTGTTTTCTTTTCTCTCTTTTAGCTTTATTTAAAGCTCTATTTACTTGATTGACTTGCTCAGTGTTTTTTATTCCACTAGATGAAATAAAATTCACTGGAGTTGAAAGTTGGTTTTTAAGAATGATTGGGGGCTCACTAGAAGATGCTCCTAAGCCTAATTTGTTATTGCCTGACCTAGTGTTAGACATGCTGGTTATTTCAAGCAACTTGAGACTTCTACCATTCAGAGACTCTTCTAACCTTTTGGACTTGGCTAATTCATTCTTAAGAAATTTAATTTCTTCACTAGAATTAGTGAGATCTTCCTTTAACTTAATGTTTTCATTAGCAATCAATTCAGATTCAGCTAGTTTAATTCTAAGTTCTTTTATTTCTTTTTCAGAACTAATTAAATCTAAACATAAAGATTTAAAATCAGATTTAAATTCAGTAGATGTAAAGTCATAAGAAGATAATACCTCATCTTCTGTTGGCATCTCTTCATCAGAATCTGAATTCTCTACAGCTGAGTGAATGCTGCAGGCATCAATTCCCATTAGGCAAACTTCCTTTGCCTTCTTTTCTTCTTCATCCTCATTGGAGCTTGAGGAAGAGGATTCCTCATCAGAATCGCTCCAGGTTTCAGCAACAAAGCCTCTCTCCTTCTTTTTATTCTTGTAGGAGGATGGCTTGAAGTGCTTCCTGTGCTGATCCTTGTCTTTTCTTTTATCTTTGTTCTTTTCCTCTGGACAATCTGGAAGAATATGTCCAGGCTTCCTGCAACCATAACAGATTATTTCTTTAGAAGGGGTACGATCATACCTTGGTTTATCTTCATACTTTGAAGATTTCTTTCTGAATTTCTTCCTTCCCATCTTGAGAAACCTTTTGGCAAATAATGCCATCAGTTCCTCATTGGACTGGCTTCCTTCAAAAGCTTTAGCACCTTTAAGAGCAAGGGTTTGCTCTTTTCTTATAGGAGTTGGGGTCTTTGCTTCAGCTTCAGCTTCCCTGGACTTCAGCACTTGCTCAAAAGACTTGAGCTTGCCGAGAAGGGCTTCTGTTGAGATTTCTGTTGTGCTTCTGGCTTCCTTGATAGGCCAGATCCTTATATCCCATGTGCTTGGGAAGCACATAAGAATCTTATCATTGACCTCTGTCAATGAAATATCCTTATCAAGGGTCCTCAGCTCATTGATGATTGAGCTAAGCCTTGTGTACATAGCTTCCACTGATTCAGCATCAGTTTTCTTGAAATTCTCATACTGTGAGATAAGGTTGGACCTCCTGTCCTTCCTTTCATCAGCTAAACCAGCTACAATCTGGATCAGTGTATCCCACATAGCTTTTGCTGAGGAACAGTCAGCAACCTTCTGGAATACTTCATCAGACATTGTTTGAGCCAGAATGTTCATTGCCTTGGCATCTACTATCTTTGCCTTTTTGTATTCATCATTGTAGTCTGGAGGAGGCACTGCACTCATATCAGATGATGATGAGGCAGTAGCTGCAGCAGGTGCTCTTGGGGGTCCTGTCAAAATAGAAGCAAAGATACTTTCATCAATAGAGTTCATATATAATTTGATCCTTGCCTTCCAGATGCCAAACTTATCCAAGTTGCATGCTGGAGGTCTGGTGCTAGAATAATCCTTGGACTGGGCCATGATAGTGAAAGTGAATATCTATAAACTTTGGTATCTATCAGGATCTTGTGACTTAGGTGTAAGCCTATTCAGTCAGTAAACCTCCCTCTGATACCAATTGAAGGAGAAGGGATAGATACTACTCTAGAGGGGGGGGGTGAATAGAGTAATCAAAAATTGCACTAGCAAAGTTGACTTTCTACTGAACTCCCTTGGAGTTAAATGCGGAATGAAGGTTATAGATATTTGAGATTAAACCTTAAAGCCTAACACAAGTGTTGTGCACAACAAGGCAGCCAACTGTAGTTACAGTTAAGACTTGGAAACCTAAACAGAAACTAGCAAACCTAGTTAAGATCAAATCACAGCCACAATGCAAGTAATTAAATAAAGCAATCCAGAAGACACAAGGAATTTATAGTGGTTCCCCAAACAACTTGGGTACGTCCACTCTTCTACCAATAAGGTAGGAATCCACTTAGGTTTTTGATCAGGTGCCCTGCCACCAACAAGATCTGCTTCAGGTAGATCAAGAAACCCTTTAGACTTTTGATCAGGTGTCTAAAAACCAACACAGGTTTTTGATCAGGTGCCCTGCCACCAAGGGATACTTTTGAAGGGAGTAATAACCCTGTACAGGAGGGGGAAAGGAGGTTAAGGTGTCTTCTCTATTTTATAATAGATTAGAGAAGCACAAAAACTTGCACTGAGCTAGAAAGCTCTAAAAGAATCAAGGCTCCCCCTAGCTCAAAGAACGTCCAGGTGAAGTCTTGCTTTAGTGCAGAAACACTTTAGAAAATACCGAAGGAAAAAGCTACAAGAAGATAAATAATATTAAATAGAATTTCTTCTTCAGGCAGCTATCTTCTTCTTCTTCTTCTTCAAAAGGCTCTAAGTGAAGATCTTCCTGTAAGCAGGAGAACTCAGGTTGAAGAAGAGTGAAGAACTAAAGCTTCTTCTCAGTTAGATGTGAATGAGCTGAGAGCAGTTGGAGACTGTAAGCTTTTTGTTTGAATGCTGCAGTTAGCTTTTTAATGTGTGAACTAGTTGATTTCTTCTTCAAAGAAGTCTTTATATAGCAGCAGCAACAACGGCTCTTAACTGAGTTTGAATCTTGTCTTCTTCTGAACTCTACAAGCTGGGCTGCAAAAAGCATAAAGCAAAACAAAAATACTGCAGACAGATATCCTATAATAGGATAAAGTTTTCTAAGAAGCTGCAAATTACTCTGATGAAATAATATAAGAGAAAGTCACATCAGAAGAGACTCTTTACAGCCAAGGAAGACTTTTTGAGTCTAACGGCTATAAACAACAGCCTGGCAGAGATCATATCTCAGCTATAAGACAAACAACTTTGTCAGAAAAGAATTGCTCATGCATAAAGAATAGAATAGATATTGCATGGAAGTGTTATCACAATTTACTCAGATAATCTTTTATAAAATATGCCAAAATAATTATGAAATTAGTCACATCACAGAAGACGACAAAACTATTTAAAACATACAGCAAAACGTCGAACGACCCTCGGAGATCGTCGACTGACGCACGGAGATCGTCGACCTATCGGACAGATAGTCGAACGATCCAGATAGTCGAACTATCAAAGAAGATAGTCGAACTAACTCGGCAGATAGTCGACCTATCAGAACAGATAGTCGAGCTATCAGATAGTCGATCTATCCGGATAGATAGTCGAACTAACAAAGCAAAACAGATAGTCGACCTATCAAACAGATAGTCGACCTATCACAGAAAAACAGATAGTCGACCTATCAACAGATAGTCGACCTATCAAAACAAAACAGATAGTCGACCTATCAACAGATAGTCGAACTATCAGATAGTTGAACTATCCAAGCAGAGAGTCGAACTATCAAAGCAACACAGATAGTCGACCTATCAACAGATAGTCGAGCTATCAGATAGTTGAACTATCAGGACAGATAGTCGAACTATCAAAGCAAACAGATAGTCGACCTATCAACAGATAGTCGAGCTATCAGATAGTTGAACTATCAGGACAGATAGTCGAACTACCAAAGCAAACAGATAGTAGACCTATCAACAGATATTCGAGCTATCAACGCAGACAGAACGTCGACCAACTGATAGACGATCGTCGATCAACCGATAGACGATAGTCGAGCGACGTTCGACTATAGTCGAACGAAAAAGTACTTAACCAAATATTCATCTGGAAAAGCAATTCTACACAACTAGAGAATTTAAACTATCAACTAACCTTTGACCATAGATAAATCTTGGGTCAAGAGACAGAAAGAGAGGACTGAACTCAAATCAAAACCTAGGGTTCCAATAGTGGTGAAGGGGGTTCTAGCTGGAGAATAGCTATTCTTCGCGTTAGTGGAGGCTGTAAAGCCTAAGGCCACTTTGGATAGTATCTCAGTGGCATATGAGTACCCCGACGTGTTCCCGGGCTGTCTTCCTGGAGCCCCACCGCAGTGAGAAAATGATTCAACTATAGAGCTAGTGCCAGGTGCCAAACCTGTGTCACATTCTCCTTATTGGTTGGCGCCTAAGGAGATGGCGGAATTGAAGGTTCAACTAGAGGAGTTGATGGAGCAAGGGTATGTGCGTCCGAGCTCGTCGCCTTTGAGCGCACCGGTCCTCTTTGTTAAGAAGAAGGACGGGAGTTTGCGGTTATGAATCGACTATAGGGAGTTGAACAAGCTAACGGAGAAGAATAAATACCCGATCCCAAGGATTGATGATCTCTTCGATCAGTTAGTCGGATCGTCGGTATATTCCAAGTTGGATCTGAAGTCTGGGTATTATCAGCTGAGGATAAGGGAGTGTGATATCCCGAAGATGGCATTCAGCATAAGGTATGGGCACTTCGAGTTCACGATCATGCCGTTTGGACTGACGAATGCGCCTTTAGTGTTTATGGATTTGATGAACAGGACGTTCCGAGAATACCTAGACCATTTTTTGATCGTCTTCATTGACGACATATTGGTGTACTCGTAGTGCGAAGAGATCACTTCAAGCATCTGCATCTAGTCTTGGAGACGCTGAGAAGGAATGAACTCTATGCAAAATTCTCCAAATGTTAGTTCTGGCAACCCTCAGTAGCGTTCCTTGGTCATATTTTAAGTGGGGAAGGTATAGCGGTGGATCCGATGAAGATTATTGCGATACGGGAGTGGACTGTGTTGTCTTCGGTAGCGGAAGTCCGTAGTTTTCTTGGGCTTACCGGATATTACAGGTGCTTCGTAGAGAACTTCTCGCGGATTGCGTTACCTCTCACGAAGTTGACAAGTAAGGATCAGAAGTTCTTGTGGACGCAAGAGTGCGTGCAAGCGTTTGAGGAGCTGAAGGGATGGTTGACCACGACGCCAGTGCTACGTTCACCATGTGGGACCGAGGGCTTCGAGATTTATAGTGATGCCTCAGGTAGTGGTTTGGGTTGTGTGCTGCTGCAGCATGGTAATGTTATAGCTTATGGATCGCGTCAGCTAAAAGTGCATGAAAGGAATTATCCGGTCCACGATTTGTAGTTGGTCGCCGTGATATTTGCGCTTAAGCTGTGGAGACACTACTTGTATGACGTTAAGGTCGATATTTATACCGACCATAAGAGCCTGAAGTACCTGTTGGATCAGAAGGATCCGAACATGAGACAGGGGAGATGGATAGAGTTCCTGGGGGACTATACGTTCAAGATTCATTATGTACCCGGCAAAGGCAATGTAGTTGTGGATTCGTTGAGTCGCAGGGCTCCTACCCAAGCCAACTAGTTTTCGGTGCACAATGAGAGTCTAATTCGAGAGTTGGAGGCTTTGGAGATCTGTTGCGTGGACAAGCAGTCTAGCGCTAAAGCATTGTTGAACTAGACGGAAGTTCAGTATGACCTGGCTGATCGCATTCGGCAGGAAATGGAGTTGGATGGTAGAATGAATGAGCTTATGGATGGAGCATTGGATGGGTCGAATTCCCAATTTTCAGTCAAGGAAGGGCTGTTAAGGAAGGACCATCGTTTGTGCGTCCCAAGCGGGGAAAATCTTCGGGCGGAGTTTATGTACGAGGCTCATAATACCAAGTACTCAATCCACCCAGGGAGCTCGAAGATGTACCGGGACCTAAAGAAGCTATTTTGTTGTCCAGGGCTCAAGAAGGATGTGGCACTGTTTGTGGCTATGTGTCAAACCTGCGCCTTGGTAAAGGCGGAGTACCAAATGCCTGGAGTATTCTTGAAATCCTTGCCTATTACGGAATTGAAGTTCGATGACATATCGATGTACTTTGTGCATGGCTTTCCAAAGTCGCAGAACGGGAATGACGCCATTTGGGTGATCGTAGACTAGTTAACAAAGGTGTCGCACTTTATTCCGCATAGGAAGGATGATTCAGTGGAGAGACTGGCGAAACTATATGTGGATAATGTAGTCAGACTGCACGGTGTGCCCCGCGACATCGTGAGTGATCGCGATGGGCATTTTTCGTCCAATGATTGGAGGTTGGTGCAACAGATGCTGGGGACTAAATTGAAGTTCAGCACAGTGTTCCATCCGCAGACGGATGGGCAGACCGAGAGGGTCAATAGAACTATGGAGCACATGATCTGCATGTGTGTTCTAGACTTCGGGAAGCATTGGGAAGACCACCTATATTTGGTGGAGTTTGCGTACAACAACAACTAATAGACGAGTATTCAATTGGCGCCCTTCGAGGCCCTGTATGGTAGGAAGTGTCGCATGCCGTTATCGTGGCTAGAAATAGGTGAGGCAAGGTTGTACAAGAAGCAGGAGGTGGATAATGCTACATCTTTGGTGCGGATCATTCAAGAGCATTTGCTGATCGCTAAGTACAGGCAAGCTAAGTACTACAATACCAAGAATCGGAACGTGGAGTTCGCGGTCGGTGACTGGGTGTACTTGAAGATAAAGTCGTTCAAGGGTGTTTTGCAGGGGAGAAGCTTGAAGAAGCTGAGCCCAAGATACCTTGGACACTTTGAGATTATGGAGCGGGTCGGCGAAGCGGCTTATCGTTTGAAGCTATCGGTGGAGTTGTGTGGACTACACGATGTGTTTCACATTTCTGTATTGCGGAAGGCGGTGCAAGAGCCTTCGTAGGAAATCGCAGTGGATCAAGTGCCGGTGGACGAAGGGTTGACGACAAAGGTCAAGCCCGTTCGTATTGAGTACATTGAAGTTAAACGACTCCGTAATAAGGAGATCTGGATGGTCAAGATCTGGTGGGATAATTGCGGTCGGGAGGAGCTCTCTTGGGAACGGGAGCAAACTATGCTTGAGGAGTACCCAGAGTTATTCCACTCAGGTACCGCTTAATGTTTTTCGTTATCTTTCCTTTGATAATTTCGTGGACAAAATTATTTTAAGAGGGATAGAGTTGTAATGCCCCGAAACTCAAAAGAGGGACGGGTGACATTTTTAGCCAGATCTGGGTTTTGCTAGAGGTGACACGGCCTAGGACACGGGCGTGTCCGAGGGCATGTCATGCTCGGGTCGGTGTTGGTCGTATCGTCGACAATTTTGGAGTCAACAACCGTCCGGGGGGGTGAACACGGCCTGGGAACGGCCGTGTCCCAGGGCATGTCAGCCACTCAGAGCCTTACACTCAATGATCGTTGAGTGAGGGGTGAATGGCCTGAGCCTAGGCATGTTCGGGTCTGACACAGGCGTGATCAATTCGACACGGGCGTGTCGAATGTCGTGTCCTCCTCAGCTCATGCGGAGTTTTGTGCTAAGGAGATCATACGGCCTGGGACACGGGCGTGTCCCAGGGCATGTCTAGCACATGGCATGTAACACGGGCGTGTCATATGGTTGTGTCCTTCTCAGGGGAATTGTGGATTTTGAACACAGGCCGTGACACGGGCCATGACACGGGCATGTCACATTGTGACACGGGCGTGTCGGTGGCTGTGTTAGAGGGCGTGTTCTGGTCGGGAATTTTTTGTGACGGCGAATGAGTGACACGACCATGCACACGGCCGTGTTACAACCCTTGTTCGGCCCAGATATTCTATTTTCAGCCTAAATAATGGCCGTCCATTTCCTTGGCTTGGGATCCAAGGGCTGGGGTTTGTTCCTGATGAGGTTAAACCGAGAATTGGGTTGAGAAACCATTATTTTTACTTGGGTTATCTCTCTCTAAAATCTAGAGAGAAGGGAGAGCAAGGAGGAGGAGGAGCTAGATCCGGTCACCGGTGGAGCATCGCAGCTCCAAATTACGAGCCGACTTCAGATCCGCAGAGGCAAGGAGATTGGGGTGCTTTCCATCAGCATAAATTTCCATGGCGCCGAGGAAGAACGCTAGGGTAACGATTCTCATCCTAGGACATGTGAAGTCCTATTTTCCTTTGCATAGGAAGCACTCTCACGCGAGTGTACGATGAGTTGAGGCATTCCTTGGGGTAGATATGTAAAGTCCCCCTTGTGTAGAGTCCGTATGAGAAAACGGACATAGGCATGTTGTGTGAAGCATATCCAGACATGTTGGTCTTGATCGATGATGTTGAATTGCATAATAACCGTAGAAGTCTCCGGGTGACTGTTTGTTTTTCTGGTTTTCTACGAGATAGATTGCAACAGGGATCCTTGGGGACTAACTCCAAGGTACACCCGAAAAGCTGGGCAAATGTGCGAGGTTGCCAACATGGTGGCCGGGGAGCCAACTTGAACATAACTGGGTTTTGTGTATTTTGTGATGGAAACGGGACTCGGGGAGTCTTGACCCGCGCATATGGCTTAAATTGTCGTTGCGGTTTGACACGGGTCAAGCGGAACCGTACCCGATCTATATCGTTTGGCGGAACCGTTGGCATAAATGAGGGTCTTCGGCGGTCTATGGCTTAAATTGACGTGACCAATGCCAGGGAGACAAATTGCTCATATGGTTGGCCGTCCAAGAGACGGTGGTGAGACGGGAACGCCTAAGGCTTTAATTTACGTGACATTGGCCAGGTATCCGTGAATGTGCCCTAAGTGCACGAGGTGTGTGGACTTGCGTGCCTGCACCTGTGATGAAGTGTGTGTTTTTACACTATACCGCTTGTTTATGCTAACAAAATGCAGGGAAGAGCATCGCCGCCCCGAGTTGGGGGCGGGTTGTTATAATTTGATCAGCATAGCTGACCGTTGCTTTTGTTTGCCACCGTGCGGTGGATTGTTGCTTGCAGGTGCTGCGGAGCCGAGTGGAAAATAGCGGGCTAAAGCCCAAGTTGCTGCGCCGGCCCTCGAAGGCCAAGTTTTGAGTATTTTCTTTTGTACTCATGTATGCCCGGACTGCGTGCCGAGGTTTGGAAAACACTTTTATTAAGCAAACACTTGTAAGGCCATAAGGCCATCGTTTGTCGTATTTTACATTCCTATGGGTCTTTTGTAGTGGACATTAATGCTTTGGCTGGGTTCTTTTATCTTGCAACTTAATAATTTGCTTCCGCTAGGTGCTCTGTGTAGGACGTTGTGATTGGTTGAATGGTTTCAATAAGTAATCAACCGGTCTGTCCGTAGTATATGGCGTCGGGCCCCGGGGACCTACTGCTATATGCTATGTGACGGATAGGGGTTTTACAAGATTAGTAGGAGAGAATAAAAATGTAACAGAGAAAAAAAAAACAATGAACAAGCTTTATATTTGAATAACAGAGAGTTACAACTTGCAATAAAAGAAAAATTCACTTGCTAGAAAAATAAAACTAAGCTAAACTGAATAGAAAACTAAGACAGAAAAGTAATTCAATAAACAGAACTATTACAGAAGAGTAAAGAACAAGAGCTTAACAGAAAAACTAAAATAGAAACAGGAGAGAGGAAAAACACTAAACGAAAATGGCAGCACTTCCCCTCTCCCAAAATTTTATATCTTTTGCATAGGGGTTGGGGATCTATTTATAGATTTCTTCAAGCAACAGGAGATTGCCCATGCAACCATCCATGCAAAGAACTTAACCTTGGTACGAGAACAGGAGGGAAAATAATGATGGCCTCAGGGTTTGTGCGTGCATTTAAATGCGGCAGTAGGCTTTTGTTATAAAGCTGGATTTGTTCTGGCAGCAGGGAGAAGCTCGATGAATTATAGCAGAACTTAGACAAATTAGTGAAGAACTTCGTCGAGCGAAGAAAGCAAAAGAGGAGAGCTCGACAAGATGATGAAATTTTGTCGAACAGATAATAGTGGGAGAGAGCTCGACGAAAGAAGGAAATCATCGAACGTAGAATACAAAAGGAGAGCTCGACAAAATAGGGAGAGAATTTACATCGAGCGGGGAAAGCAGAAAGGAGAGCTCGATGAAATAGATAATTTGGTCAAACTGAGAAAGGAGAAGGGAGAGCTCGACGAAATAGAAAATTTTGTCTAACGGAGGAAGCAGAAGGGAGAGAGAGTTCGATGAAATTTTAACTGAAGGCGAGTTCGACGAACTTTGGGCTTATTGTGCTCGACAAAACTGGGCCGTTCGATGAAATTGAGCTTGATGAAATCCTGAGGTCGACGAAATTAGCTCGACGAAAAGATGAGATCGACGAATTTTTTTGGAATACTGCAATCCTGCAAAGAAGAAGAAAACATTTAGTGGTATTAAAATATATACAAAAAGGAGATAAAATAAAGTTATAAAAACATGAGTTACATACAAGAAGAACTAAAAATATCCTAATAGTTTAGAATACAAAATGCACTATCACAGAGTTAAATACTAATCCTTTTCCAAGGTAGTTACCATTTCTAGGGAATGATCCAGCTGTTCAGAATGGATTCAAATATTTGAATTCCTCAAGCATTCTTGATATATATGTTCAGAAGTTTTCTTCCTAAGGGATATAGTTTTTTTTAGATACATAATTGTTTACAGATTTCATATTATGGTAGTTTTGCATTGTTCTTCATCATCTGCTTCAAGCTTTCAAAAGAAAAAAAATCAAAAATTAGTCTAAAAATTTTTGAAGGCCTACACCCTGAAGCACAGCTTCCACTCATGATTAGATCCATACAACTCAGGAGGAGCATTGACATCATCAACAAATCCACTAGTCTTCTCAGATATTTGAGACAGAGAAGACAACATCTTTTTACATTTTCCTTTCACTGTGTACAGGGTTCTAACTCCCTTCAAAAGTAAACCTTTTTGGTTCACAAGTCACCTGATCAAAAGACTTGAGATTGGTATTTGGGCACCTGATCAAAAGCTCAAAGGGTTGCTAGATCTCCCTTAGAAAAATTAATCTTGTGGTGATAGGGCACCTAAGCAAGAACCTGTGGTGGCAGGGAACCTGATCAAAAACCTACAGTGGATTCCTACCAGGGTGGTAGAAGAGTGGATGTACCCATATTTATTTGGGAACCACTATAAATTCCTTGTTTCCAATAGAATGCCTTTACCTTTTCTATTTTTGTGCTGTGATTTATTTCTTATACTTATATATATCACTAACTTTTAATCCGCTATAAAAATAATTGAATAAATTTAAAAATACTCTATTAACCACCCCTATAGAGTTAAGCTAGATATATCCCTCACTTTCAATTGGTATCGCGGGATAAGGTTATTGTGTTTTACACTCTAACACCTAAACAAAAAGATCCTTAATAGATCTAATTTACTCAAGTTTTCTCCCTTTCTCATAGCACAAAACAAATAGTTCTCAAGCACCAGACCTCTAGTGTGCAATCTGAATAAGTTTGCACTTTGGAAGGCAAGGATTAGGCTCTACAAGAATTCTATTGATGAGGATATATATAATTCCATTTTGACAAGACACCACTACTAGTGGCAACTACAAGCACAAGTGCAGTCCCACCACTTGACTGGATAGAGGCTCAAAAGAAGCTAAAAGTTGTAGATGCCAAAGCCATGAACATTTTAGCTCAAACTATGTCTAATGACATATTCCAGAAAGTTGATAAATGCACTTCAGCCAAGGATATCTGGGATTCAATAAATGGGATAGTAGCAGGATCTGCTGATGAAAGGAAAGATAGGAGACCACACATGATCTCTCAGTATGAGAATTACAAGAAGAAAGAGTCAGAATCAGTTGCATACATGAATAACAGACCAAGTCTCATAATAAATGAGCTGAGAACTCTAGACAAGAACATCTCATTGATAGAGATAAATGACAAGATTCTTATGTTCTTCCCTAGCACATGGGACTCTAGGATCTTGCACATCAAGGAAGCTAGAAGCCTAAATGAAATCTCTACTGAAGCTTTGTTGGGCAAGCTAAAATCCTATGAGAAGCTCATCAAGACAAGAGAAGCTCAACAAAGAACATCTTCTTCAGCAAGGAAAGAGCCAAGCATTGCTTTTAAAGAAACTAAAGAAACATAAGCCATTCCAGACAATGATGTTTTATTGAGTCCCTTGGCTAAGAGATTCTACAAGATGGCAAGGAAGGACTTTAGGAGAAGATATTCCAGAAAATAAGATAAGCCAAGGTATGTCAAGACACCAACTAAAGGAATAGTTTTCTATGGATGCAGGAAACCTGTACACATACTTCCAGAATGTCCAGAGAACCAGAAAAAAGACAAAAGAAAGGAGAAAGACTCCAAGAAACATCCAACAAGCCCTCTTCCAGCAATTACAAAAAGAAGGAAAATGGATTTGTGGCTGAAACATGGAGTGAATCTGAGTCAGAATCTTCATCTAGTTCCAGTGAAGATAAAGAAGAAGCAAATGCAAAAGAAATTTGTTTGATGGCAATCAATGCCTTATGCAATAATTCTGAAGAAGAATCTGAATCTGAATCAGAAGAAGATCAGGTAATTTCAACCTTTGATTCTCATTCAGAAAAATTTAAAATTGATTTCAAATTATTATCTAAAGATTTTATTAAATCTGAGAAGGAAACCAAACTTCTCAGAGAGAAATTAATTGAATTTGAAAATATTTCTCATGAAAACTAAAAACTTAAAGAAGATTTAAAAACTTCTAATAATCAAATATTTTCCTTAGAAACTAAATTATCTAAGGCTAAGAGATTTGAAGAATCCCTTAATGGGAGAAGTATCAAATGGATGAATATCACAAGTACAGTAAATGCCAGGCTAAATGGCAAATTGGGTTTGGGAGCTTAATCAAATCAGCCTTATATTCTTGAGAAAATATCCTATCTAAACCAATTAAATTCATATTTGTTAAAGGAAAAGTGAAAGAAGTATTAAAATTTACAAATAAAGATACTAAAACTTGACCAAAGACTATGTCAAAGAAAAATAAAAAATCTCATAAAAATAATGTTCAACAAAATTCGTCGATCCGAGATCGACGAAATTAGCATTATTCATCGAATAGTGATCGACGCTCTCTGAAACCTGAATTTGGGTATGATTACTCAACAAAGGGTGGTCGAAGAAATCAACATGTTTCGTCGAATAGAGATTGACGATCGTGGAATGCAGGGAATGAGTAGTATTATTATGAGAACTGAGATCGACAAAATCAATACTTTTTGTCAAACTTAGATCGACGAACCAAACTAAATTTGTCGAACTCACATTTTCAAAACAGAAAATTAAATCCTTTTCAAAATAATAATCAAATACCAAAATTTGTTAATCCTTTTATTCAGTGGATAATACCTCATAGAAGATATCATCCATTAGGTTATAAGGATCAACCTGATTGCTCTTATATTTCTTGTTATTCTTTTGAACGAAATCAAGGACCCAAGGTTATAACGCACCAAATCTCGATTTTTGAGTGGGCTGTGTAGACTGAGCAACACGGCCTTGGACACGGACATGTCCAAGACCGTGTCTTGCTCTTTGTACTCGAGTGTTGCGCACGACGGTCTCGAGTGGGTCTCGAGTGGTCCTCGAGTGAGGCACATGACCTATAGCACGGGCGTGTCAATGCCCGTGTCCTTCTCTATGCATCGCGGTCTCGAGTGTGGAACAGGGCGATCTCGAGTGGGGCACACGGCCTGTGAAACGGGTGTGTCCAAGGTTGTGTCCTATGAGTTCGAAGAAATGATATCGACAAAATACACTCGACAATCCTTGAGAGGCAAGTCGAGTTGGGCACACAGCCTGTGACATATCCATGTCAATGGATGTGTCCTTCTCTGTTTGCGGCCAAGTCTATGAGGACTGTTTAACACGGGCTGGACACGGGCGTGTCCGAAGCCTTGTCAAGGAAGACGGCCAGTGACACGAGCGTGTTACACAGACATGTCCTGGTCTGGTCAAGTCTGTTTCCTTGCTACTTAAGGCACACGACCTATGACACGGGCGTGTCACAGGCCTTGTTCGGACAAGGAAAGTCATTTCAGGGCGATTCGTGGCCGTTCATTTCCTTCAATTAGGATCCAACGGTCTAGGGTAATCAGTGGAGGATCGTCTAAACAGTAAAGTAACTCATCGTATAAGAGTGCCCATACAAACTTATACGATGAGGATCTTCTGTATGCGATGTTATACAATTCCATGAATGCTATGCAATAACTCACCCATGATCATGCACATGGAATTGTTGTGTCGACACGGACTCTTAGTTCCCACATTTCGATTAGGTAGCTAACCTTTCAGGCATCATCCGTCGTGGCCAGACGGTGATAGTAGAGCGGGCATCTCCACTACTAGGAGTGCATCCATACTACCTGTCCTAGTCCTCCGTATGCCTCAATGCTAAGAACACAACAGCGTAACTCACACGTATACTACGGCTCAGCGGGTGTCTCGGGTAGAAGTGCATCGAGAACCTAGCCCCGAACTGGCCTATGATGTGACCCGGAAGGAGCCTCAGAAATGAGCCGAGGACCAAGCCCAACCATTCACTTGGCACGAAAGGAGCCCCAGGACGTCAACACCGAGGACCAAGCCCAACCGATCAAAGTCTATCTGTCAACTCCCATCGTTGTGATGATTGGTGAGCCCGTAGACCTGCCACACTATCCTTAACCCTGTATTAGGACACCGCGTGTCGACTCACACCACATGCAATACCACATCATTGTGGCATGGAAGGAGCCTCGAATCAAACATGAGTACAAAGCCCAACTGTCCACTTAGCATGGATGGACTCTCGGGACATGAACACCGAGGATTAAGCCCAACCGTCTATTTATAACTCTTCTCAACATTACTAACCAGTGTGATCAGACACCCGCACACACACCCTTTCACAATCTTGTGCCCAAGGAACCTTAAGGGTTTAACACAAACAGAGGTGGCGAACCACCTCATAAAATGGACCATCTTAGACTTCCCTATATGACAAGCCTCATGACCATGCATCACTCTTTCGGCCAACAAGATTATGACTAAACTATGGTCACAAAAATTTAACATCACCGATTACAACTCTTCTACCAAACTCAATCATTCGTGCGCACATGAGTTAATCATCTAACTATCAACAACACATGTTCATTACAATCAACACCGACAAAATACACAAGTTCAAGTCAATCTTGTTATTAATCGATGAATTACCATTCATTCACTAACCCCCACCAAATCGTTTCGTTCAATTACATTTCATTTCACCATTTGTTTACGTGGGGTCTATCAAACAATTTCATCACTCATTGAATTATCACGGTTAGACATATTATAATTCGCCAAAACCTCAACGTCGATTTATTACAAGACCTCTACCGAGTCCAAACCCAATTCTACACCAACCCAGGAAATTCTTGTATAGAACACCTTCTAGACAACAACTTCGACTAGAGATTCCTAAGGCTATATTAATCCAGTGAATGCGTGTAACCACTCGATGGAAAGGTCTTCCCATGGGTTACAACTATCATGTGCAGTCTACAACCCAGATTTGACTGTATCTCACATGAAATTTGCTCTAAGTCCTGTTGCGTACAGAATATGGTTTCTGCACGCTTAGCCTGTTAGCCCACTACTTCGATTAGACTTTCCCATGACTATAGACATCGCTTGAAGATGTGTAACCACTCATTAGAAAGGTATTTTCAAGGTCTATGAATTTCTTGTTTAGTCGATAGCCTGGATCTGGCCATGTCATTCATGAAAATAGACACGAAGATCGTTGCGCGCAGAAAGCAGATTTCTGCGCGCGTCTTACGGCGGAATAAACAGCGTCAGTCCGACTTCCTTCGCTAGCCTATCTTCCCAATTCACATCAGAAATTCCTCCACCCTTATTCACCCTCATAAGGCCATTTCTCTTCACGAGACCATCCACATCATCCCATTGAATGAAGGAGAGGTTGAAGATGACTAAACCCTAGAACACAAGTCCTAGCATGGCCTCTTCCTATAAATCTTCATCTCAAACATAAATACTCATTTGAGTCGATATCTCGCCTAGGAATAATTAGGGATCTACTACCAAGGGTGAGGGGAGGAAGCTCACCTCGTTTCTGGCATTTCCACCATTTCAAGCCATGGATCTCGTCACCCTTCGTGGCAACATCCTCTTCTCCTTGGCGGCGGCAGTTCTTCACGGATTATAGCTGATTCCAGCAACTCCATCCCTCGTACAGTACTTTCTCCATAGAAAAATAAGGCTTGGGAAGAGGATGAAAAACAGCCAAGGTTTCAGCAAACCTTTTTATATGGAACTAACATTGGTAGGGACACGCCCGTGTCCCTACCCGTGTCCCGCTCGGAAGAAGCGTCGTCGGTGGTTCGTCTGCCATTTGGACACACAAACATGGGTAGGGACACGCCCGTATCTCTACCCGTGTCTAGGTGATACGGTCGTATTTATACCCGTATCCTTCTCGGGATACTCTTGGACACAAGTACATGGGTAGGTACATGTCTGTATCTCTACTTTTGTCCTGCTCGGGATATACGGTCGACGGTTGGTCGAGCTTTGCTTGAAAAATGCACACACACGGGTAGGGATACACCCGTGTCACTACCTGTGTCACTACCCGTGTCACTACCCGTATCACTACCCGTGTCATTACTCGTGTCACTAACCGTGTCACTTCTTGTGTCACTACAAGTGTCCTACCCGTGTCCTTCTCTAGAAATTTCACAAGGGATATAAAAAGACACCAGAGTATCATACGGGTATAGACATACCCAAGTCAGCTCTCCTGACATAAAATTGCGCACGAGGGGCCTAGAGCAAATCGGGACGTTACACTTATCACTTGTGGAATTTTCATACAACAACAATCATCAAGTTAGCATCGGGATGACACCCCATGAAGCACTTTAATTATGGGCGAAGGTAGAAAACAACTTGATCATGGGTGCAGGATGAAGACCCGAGAATTTTTCGGATAGAGTATATTGAAGACAATGATGTTATGGTTAGATTGATATGAGAACGCAAGTTGTAGGCTAAAAGTCGACAGGAAAAGTATTATAATGCAAAGCATCGGGTGGTTGAGATTCAAGAAGGTGATGGGGTGTTCTTGAAGGTCAGGTCGATGCATGGAGTGTCACGAGTACGTGTTAGGAAGAAGCTCCGCCCGAGATATGTGGGCCTTATGTTATATTGGAAAAATTTTGCCTATTTCCTGAAGCTACCACCATAGCGGGAACACTTGCATGATGTCTTCCATGTGTCATCACTTTGATAAGCACTACGACGACACGATAAACATGTATTCGCTACAAGTGGAGTAATGGAGATTGATAAGTCTATTCTACTAGACTAGGTGCGATAGTGGACACTAAGACAAGGAACTTGCGTCGAAAAGGCATTCCTTCGGTCAAAGTCCCGTGGTCTAATCATGGGAAAGGGGAATATACTTGGGAGCCGGTGGACTTGATGCAGAAGTGCTACCCGGAGTTGTTTTCCCAAGGTAAACCTAAACGCATAACTTATATTCTTTATACCTTGTCCCCCCTAAAGCCTTAGTCTTATTTCGGGGACGAAATCTTTTATTTTGTTTATAGAATTTGTAAATGACCGATTTGATCTAGACTCCTTGAGCGTGTTTTGAGTCAAGAAAGTTGACTCAGGCTCGGGGTTCACTGGTAACAGGCGTCGAGTGCGTTGATTGGTGGGCTAGAGTTGAGTGATACTCGACACAAAAAGGGAATTGGACTTGGAATAATTTCGGATAAAGGGAATTCATCAAGTATCGTCGAGTGGTCATGACACCTTTCGACAAGCATTGAGTGATACTTGACGCATACGATGTTCTTGACTAAAGGAATTTTCATGCAAGGGAATTCATAGAATTTCGCCGGATATATCTGGCGAATTCGTCGAGTGATACTCGGTAGATTTGTCGTGAAGGACTTTGAATATTCGGCGGAATGTGTGCTAATTAATCGAGTATATATGACGAATTATTCTTAGAATATTTTTGGTCTGTCGAGTGGTGAAGGATTCGTCGGACTAGGATGAGAAGATTCGTCGAGACTATACGGGTAATTTCTCCAAATCTTCGAGTACGAAGTGGGATACCTGACGAATTTGACTTGGAAGGTTTTGCGGCCCAGGCTGTGTTCACTGACTTGTACGTACGAGCTAAACCGGGTTTCGTAATGAGTGCTGGATGGCTCTTTGGACTGGTCTTTTCAAGAGGACTTAGTTAATGTGATGATGGGAAGTCCAATGAGGAAGCGCCACATGACGGCATGAAATAAACCCTAACCCTCCCTATAAAAGAAAAGGAGACATACAAGAAACCTAGCTGTCACTCTCCTTGCCGAATCTTTACTTGTGCCGAACCTGACGGAAGAGAAGAAGTCGCCGGAGTCAGATTTTCTGGAGGAAGAATTCTCCTTCTCCGCGTAGAACAATTCCTCCACAAAGGATAACCTGATTTATGGCCGGAAACGAGGTGATCTTCCTACCCTCTTCCTTGGTGCTCGATCTTTAGATATGATATAGGAGAGATTTCAACTCAAAAGAGATTGACTTGATGCGAAATGAAGATCTCCTAGGAAGATACCATATTAGGACCTTGTCCTAGGGATTTGTTGTCTTCAATCTCTCCTCTCTTCATTATGAATATGGACTCAGTTTCGTGAAGAGGAATGGTCTAATGAGGGTGAATAAGGGAGGTGGAAAATCGTATTGTAACTTTGTAGGGATGGCTAGAGGAAGAAGACGAACCGATGTCATTCGTTCGACTTTAAGATGTGTGCAGGAAATCTGTTTTTTATGCCCAGTGGACTTCAAGGCCATTTTCGAGTGTGATCCAGCCAGATCTAGGTCTTGGTTGAACACGAAAGTTGTATTCCACAGAAAGACCTTTCTAATGGATAGTTAGACATTTTCATATGAGGTTTGTAACTCCGAAAATCTCCAGTCGAAGTTGTAGCACTGTAACAACTTGTGTGCATGTAGATTTATGGTTAGTGTTTATTCAGATATTGAACTCGATAAAAAGATCACAGTAAGATGAAATTGAGGATGAGCGAACCTAATTATATGTAACCATGATAAAAAAATTGTTTGATGGAATTTGGTTGTGCAAATAATTTATTAATGAAAATCGGTAAAGATGCATCGTAACAATAATACGTGAATGGGTAATCTATAACTTGCAGTGATCAAAATGGCTGGAAGAACATGAGATGTATTCCTTGTATGTTATGTTGATTGTGTAAAAATATATATATATGGCATGATGAATATAGTATGATATGGAATCTGAAAAATATGTATGACTTGATATGTAGGTTCTGGTTGAATCTTAGAAATAGGGCTAGATGAGAAAATGTCAGTTGCCATTTGATATGATGAGTCTCAATGTTGAAGGGATGAATAGAGTCCACTGCTTAGAATTGTGTCTCACTACGAGTACTAGTATAAGACTGGTATGTTGTATAAGGTGGCTTCCCACCTGTGTAATGATAAACCCTTTAGTACTTTGGAGAACAAGAATGTGAAAGGGTGTAAGTGCGTGAGTATTTGACCGCACTGGATAGAGATAATGATAATGGACTCAGTGTGGAGCCCCTGAGTTCTTTTGAGCATTAGATTTGTAATAATGAGAAGGGAATCGATTTGATCCCTTGATTGTTTGATGGTATGGCAAGTGTAACTACATTTGGTGTGTGTTAACACGCAATGTCATAATCCTTGACATATAGACCGTGGTTGGTTGGGCTTGGTCCTCAGTGCTCATTCTCGAGGCTCCTTTCGTGCAAAGTGGACGGTAGGGCTTGATCCTTTGGTGATACGCTCACAGAGGCTCCTTTTGTAACATCCCTCAAACAAATAGACCCCTAGAAGTGGGTTTTTCATGACTGGGTCATGACAAAACCATGAGAAGCTCAAAGGACCAAGTGAATAAGGGACAAGGTGAAAATCACCTTGGTCTTCCTCTAGCACAACCTCACCACCAGACTTAGGGTTTGACCTTAGGGATTTAACGTGACTTCATGACCCCACCACAACACCCCTAACCCCTTGGGTGGTCCATAGGGTCACTAAGGACCCATTAGGGGAAATCAATATGGTCAAGTTGACCTACGTCCACCCTCACCCTAAATGGGTCAAACTGGCCTTCTTAGGGTCAATTGACCTTCCCTTAGCTAAGTGAACACCACACATGCCTCCCTAACCCTAAAGTGAGGCCAATGGGTCACTAAGGAACCATTGGGGTCAACCAAAGAGGCTAAGTTGACCCAAGTCAACCCTAGCCCTGAAATGGCCAAAGTGCCCTAACTAAGAGGCACGTGACCTCCAAAGTGCCAAGTAAACCCTACCTAGCCCTACCTAGACCCTAGGGTAGGCCAATGGGTCAATAATCACCTCCTAGGGTTACCTAGGTCACCCAATGTGGCCTAGGGTTGAGCTAACCCACCTTTCGGTCAAGTTAACCCAAATGGGCTAACTCAAGCTCAAACCCAAATTCATTTGAGCTAGCCTCAAGATAACCATTTAGATGAGTTTATGGGTGTAACTTGATTAAATTATCCCTTTAATTTCGGCCAAGGTTACTAGGAGAGAGAAAAGCTCCACTTTCTCTTTAATGGAGGAGAGAGAAATGGGAGAATGACCATTCATGGCCAAGGGAGACAAAGAGCCCCTCCCTCCACCTCCAAGGGGGCTGATTCAGCTCCCCATTCAATCTGGTGGAGGTCAGGGGCCATTTTGGTGGCTTTTCATAGCCGAAAAGTGAATCCCCCAATGGTCAAAAATGACATTGATGGCCATTAATGGTCATTGGTGCATGGCCCCTTCTCTTCCCCATTTAGTGACTTTAAAAGCATCACTAAACTCATAGGAGTTGTTTCCACACCATAACTGAAGGATCCGGGCAATTGACTGTGCAATTGCAAAAACCCGAGCGGCGCCGCCACCACCATGACAATCTAGTGATCGACCCTCCTCCAGCCCTCCAATAAGGTCCTCCCCTTCTCTTTCTTCTATGGGTAGATCCTAGGATTCATTTAGATTGAGAATAAAACTCAATTGAGCCCGATCAAATCTTCCGTTTTCTTAGTTTTCCTTGAAATTCAAGTGTCAGGATTGCCGGAAACGGGCCCTCCGGCGGTAGTGCCGCCGTCCGGCGATAGCCCACCCCCCCTCCCCTCAATGAAGGTGGTGGCGGCGGTGGCGGCGGTGGCGGCGGTGGCGGCCTGGGAGGTAGCCGGGTGGCCGATAAATCGTGCTGGAAGACACTCCAGTTCAGGTAAATCTCACTTGTTGGCTGGAGGAAGAAGATGACCAGCAATCCTTAGATTGCGTCAAGATCTGTGCAAGATCAGATTATATTTATCATATATTTTTGTATATTCTATCACAGAAAATAAGACATCTTAGGAATTAATTTAAAAATATTTAAGGCTTAATCAGAGAATGTGGTCAACATTAAAATTGTAGCTCTATGGGTCTACTTTTATTTAAAATTAATTTCAACCCTTTTGGGTATGTGGTTTGACCAGAGCACTCATTTTGGTGATGACTATACCTAGGCTAAACAGGAGACTATTTTGAGTGCCCCCATCAATCCAGCCATCCAAATGACTTGAAATTGTGGATGGTGGTTACTCTTACCTATACCTAGGTCCTTTCCAAAAATGGGATTTTTGGGAAAATGGTTTCCTAATGTTTTTGTAGAACATTAATAATCCATGTATGAATTATTTAAAAGGTCTAATGACCTTTAAACACTGCCAAATTTTGGTGAGTGGTCCTTGGGGTCATCATAAGCCTATGTATAAATTTTCATTCCATTTGGAGATGATTTAGATTTGAAATAAGAAAACCCAAAGTTGACTAAAAAGGGGTAATTAGGTCAAAGAGTCCCTTGTGGGTTTTAGGTGGCAAAATCACCTCAATAGAGGTTGAAACTTGGGCCACTGATTTGTTATGATATTTAACTCCCTCACATGGATTATGGGATAGATTAAGGAAGATTTGCCCTAGGAACCAAGTTCAAACACTAAGGTTGAACTTTGGGAATTTGTGAAGGACATAGGGTGTTTTGTCTTTGGATGGACTTGTTGATTAGCCATGTGATCTTTTGGAGGTGAAATGCCCTAGAAAGGAATTTGGTTTACTTTGGACACATGCACCCCACTTAGAGCACATAGTTGATATTTAGGTCTTTGCACCTTAGGGAATATTCAATGGGTCATATGACCTTGGATCTTGGTGATATTTGGGTAGGAGTATTGTCATAGTGATATATACCTCTGGAATTTATTATAGAGGGTCTAGATAACAGTAGATCAGCCTTGTAGTTATAAAATTCAGCTTGCCCTTTATATGAAATTGATTTAATTAGGGTTTATATGCCTTAGAATTATTTTAAACTCTGTGAAAAGCTGATCAAATAGCATGTAGATGCACTAGTGAATTATTTGGTATAGTTAAACATTTCTTTTTAGTACATCATGTGTAAAGTAAACTAGTTCACCCTATTTTGATAAAAAGAATATAAAAGCTTGGAAAAATATTTACATATTATTTAGTTGAGATAGTTTAGATTACAAGGATGTTTCTTCACAAAGTGCCCCATGATGGATTTGGTTGAGATATTTCTATATATAGTTTATTGACCCTAGAGTTGCATTAAATTTAGTCAGTAAGGTTTTATAATCATAATAAAGCTCTGTTAAGTTTTGTATAATATATGGACAAGTATTTATGGTACTCCCTTCATTACCCCTATTTAGTTGAATTACATTGGATTATTTATTTGGAGGATAATTCTTTTATAAAAATTTATGAAATTTGGTATTCACTGATACCTTGCCATCCTATAGTGTTCATAGTTTTTGTATGGTCATATATTAAGTAATGATAGTACTTCATGTTCAAGTCACCCATAGACCAATTTTTTGGAAAATTAATTAAATGCCAATTTAATAAGGAAAATTCCAAATTTCTGCATTTAGGCTAAATATATCATGATAGGCCCCCAATAAATATTTTAGGGATTTTGGATGAAAATTTATAGTACCTCCTATCGTATAAATCATATAGCTTAGATGGGTCTGCATATAGTAAAACAACAGAAATTATAACATAATGTAAAATGAACAGAGTGAGGATGGGTATAAGTTTTACTGTTATGGTGAAAAAGAAATGTGCTCATCAATGAGAGTCGTGGTGAGGAGTAATGATGGGATGACTAGTATAGGTGGTACTTGGGTTCGACGAAACATCGTCTTCCCTGTGGAGACGAAGGGTCAAATACACTATGTTTAGATTCAATATAACATTAAAAGGGATCAGGGAATGAGTATTTACCAATAATAGTAAGTGTCTTAGGAAATGGAACGATGGGATTCAGCTACCATCCAAGTTCCTAGTGCCCTGTGAGAGCCCTTCATCGGGAATACCTAGGGTCGTTCAAGGTTAACGTAAACCTTAAGAATAATCAATAATTAAGAGTAACTAGTATATCTAGGGTTACGATTACACTAAAACTCCTCGGTGTTGTGGGAGTTTTGTTGGGTCTTACGAGCGGTAGGCTCAGTGGTTTTAGTGGTAGACAGGTTAGCCCGACGAGCAAATGGCTCGGTAGATAATTGTGATGGATGGGATAGTCCGGGGAGCTTTAGCTCGGTGGGAGAATATAATACTATTGCATGTGCATAAGTTAAAAGGTGGTGGGTCTTTAGTATTGGACTGGCATTCACACAGACGTCGATACGCTGACTCGGTGGGTGTTGTTTACACTTAGCCAAAGGAAGTCTGGTGGATATAACAAGCATTAGTACGTGGTGACTCTAGGTTGTGTCCTTCCAAAGACTCTCTGTTTGCCACTATGGAGGTTCCTGCGAGTGAAGCTAGCACCCCAAAATGGGGGGAACTAAAGGTCTGAGTGCATAGAGTCGTGTGCGTGAGTTGCACTTACATGAATCATGACATAACATATCACTGCACTCATACTTGCATAAAACCTACACCCGAACGTATAAATTAGTATGAGTCTTTTTATATGATGGGAACCTTGTAGAAGACCCCTTAACTTATAAGTTTGTATGGGTATTCATATAAGTTAAGGTTACTTACTTCTTAGTATGTCTTTCTTGCATATGTTGTTTTACTCTACTTGTTTACCTTACTGCTTGCTATTATAGAACTGCTAGCTTGTAACTTCCTTCTTTGGTTGTATATACATTATAAATAACTGCTAGAATAGTTCCTCCACCTTCATAGCTTCCCTTTCCTCCTCCCCGCTCGGTGCCTAGGAGCCATGGGGGAGGGGTAGGGGATGATAGGACTTAGTCTTTTGACTAACATATTTGGACCATAACATTTAAGGGGCTCCGGATTAGAGACAGGGAGCTGCAGCAGGGGATACAACACCAGCGCAGTATGGTGCACATGGAGGTGGGCCAGTCTAGCATAGGAGCACCGACTAATGGCTCCATGAGTGATTAGTTTACTTAGCTTCTGCGAGAGTTTGTAGTGAGGATTGATGTACCGGGCTTGAGCCCATTTATATTTCATTGTACTGTTCTATTTCAGTACTTCTATTTTCATGTGGACTTAATGTGATTTCTAATATTTTATATTATATGTGATTGTGGACTTAGTTTTATAAGAATTGGTTTAAGATTCTTTCTCTTTGGTGATCATAAAAGGCCGGCATGATTGGCGTTTTGTAGTGGCGATATTCCTGAGTGTCAGTGGCACTGCAAAACGGTGATTCTGGGCATAAGACCCCGGGGTTTTAAAAAGAAAAAAAAATGGGGTCTTACAAACTATTATCAGAGGAAACATCGATCCAAAGAGAAGTAGTCCACAAAATCCCTAGGCCACCCCAAGCGAGCTTAGTTTGCAGACAAACTAGCAGAGGAAGCAATGGTGTGCCCTTAAGGGGTAACATGTAATAGTCCACTTTTTCATTCATTACATTTTGTACATTAGCTAACAATTAGTATTCTTCATTGTAGCTTGCGTCAAGCCCTGAACCCAGTAGGGAGCACCTCCGGTTGTAAAGATCACATCATATAACTCTCTAGTCAATGAGTCAGACTCAACCCACTAGGACACATGATTAACTATGACGAGTTGTAGTATGCCTTAGTCCAAAATAGACCTTTGGTATGAACTTGGTTAAGGTATGGAGATACCCAAAGAGAATAAAGGAGTATAACACAAAAATGGCTACCTAAGCCATAAACTCAGGTGGCCCTACGGTCCTTATCAAGGATTACTCAAGCTGGTAGGACTGCATTAAGGAGAATTGAGACCATTAATCCATTAGCAGAATGGTAGAAGACACATAGTCTCAACCCTCGTACTAGTAACAAGATTACTTAGATACAACCACCATGATAAACACCGAGGGTCGGATAGGAATTCAAGTTTAGAAGAGACCCAATTGAGATTGGGAACATTTTGAACCGGATAAGTTTGTCGTAAATGTGACTCAAAGGGTTTAAAGTATGGAGTTTATCAACAGGTTTTAGGTTGGAACCCCAAGTCGAAGATTGATGTTGTTGGATCCCTATGTTGGATTCGGGCTAGGTTCACTAATCTAGGATAATTTAGACCAACATTGTATAGCCAGGGTCTAGTCTAGTGTCTTAGGTGTCAGTTAGATCAACAACTCAGTGAGACAAGACTAAGACATCAGAGACATAGAAGATAGCAGAGACTGAACTTGGTAGAAAAGTCATTTGACGATCTCTAAAGAGTGTTCGATGATCTTCGTTTTGCGTCCGACGATCTCAAGAGTTAAATCTTAAAGTTGTGAGATCGACGATTGTTGAACATAGTTTGACGATCTCTGATCTACTTTCAGGATAGAGATCGATGATCAATCATCTCAGTTCGACGATCTTGAAGCCAAGTTTGTAAGGCAGATCTTCAGAACAACGATCACATGGCTCAGCTCGATGATAAAGGATGTTTGAGATCGATAATCTCACGATCAGATAGACGATTACTGCCAGATCAACATTTTATTCCCTGCAGTTATTGTTTTCCTTATTGACTGATTATTATATTGCTTATATGACTCTGAGTGATTAATGCATATATTCTCTGAATACAACCGTTCCTTGGCAAGCATTAATTTACTGGTATTCACAAAGTTATTATACAGCCATTCTCGAGATAGTTAAGGAAATTAGTTAATTCTCTAATAGTCGTTGCAGGAGTTCCCGTGATATCACAGACAATCAATGTGTGCCATTTCAAATTCAATTTGGAATTATTCAAAGAATAAGATACTTAGAGAATAAAATAGATAGAGAATTATTTTGTAGCGACACACATACAGACAGACACAGACAGATTTTGTTAGAGAACACAAGTCAGAGAAAGAAGAACAACTTTAAGTTCTTCATACCAGTGTTCATCCAGGAAGCTTATAGAGACATTAATCTTCAATCAGTCTCAGCTTTCTGGAATTCAATACCTATATCTTGTACAAGGATTTAGATTCATGAACCAATCAAGATCATCAGTACAAGCCTAGACTCCATCTGGATAGCTCTCAAGTCTTCTCTCATTTTGTTTGAGAAAAGAGAAGAGAACTCAACTTCTTCTTCCCCCCCCCTCTATGCAAAGGGTTCTTACTCCCTTCAAAAGTAATTCCTGGTTGTGAGGTCTCCTAATCAAAAGACTTCAAGTGGTTTTTCGACACCTGATCAAAAGCCAGAAGGGTTGTTATATCTCCCTGGAAATAGATATTTTTGTGTGGCAGTCACTCGATCAAAAACCTGAGAGTGATTCTTACCACGGTGGTAGAAGAGTGGATGTACCCAGATTTGAGGAACCACAATAATTTCTTGTTTCGTCTGGTTTCTCTTTCTCTTTCTGTTTTTGCTTTATGCTGTAATATTTAGAATAGCTCTTTAGTTTTCTTTATTGATTTATTATTGGTATCATCTATTTTAAACTCTGATAGAATAACATAAAACAGACAAAAGTTTCCAACACTCTATTCACCCCCCCCCCCTCTAGAGTAGATCTTAATAACTCCCTCCTTTCAGATGCCCTAAGGATTGTGCACCCAGCTAGGATGGATATAACATGGTTATATCAAAAAAACTTTGCCCAACGTAGCTAGGGGCTTATCTTTTGTTTATTGGGGGCTTGTCTTTTATTTATTGGGAAAATTAGTTATTGGGTTTCCCTTAGACCTCATCTAGAAAACTTTACGTCGTGAATATAGTTAAATTGGTGTAAACCGTATTCGATAATACTCCATCGTATTTGTAGGGATAAGAATCTGATTGTGAAGTTGAGATTTTATAAAGCCGTTGTCTACCCATACAAATGAATTATTTAATCAATGGAAGTTTGGTGTATCTCGGAACGTGTATCTCCCCGGAGTGAAGAAGGATTTCATGGATTTTGTGATATACAGTAAGGTCCGTCGTATGATGAAGGTTTAGTGCAAGAATTTCTGGGGAACTATTACAGTCACTGCCCGAGTTAGAGTGTATGTTCGTGGATATAATTAGGGATTTTCATACACAGGATTCCACATCCCCACTCCGGGCATAATTATAATTTTAACATCAATGACAGACTGACCCAGATAGCTAGGGTCACCCCAAATCGGAAGAAAACTCCCATGGGTGTTTCATAAAATTTGTGAGTAGTTGTCCGTTATCATGGTGTGCTCAAGATGATCGTGTCGAATCAGGATGGATAGTGTACGTCCAAGGAGAGAACATCAGACTAGGCTTATCTGGGCTCTCGGCTGAAATTCAAAACAACTCTCCACCCTCATACGAAGGTGCATGATTCAACTATCATGGATCTAGGACGAGGATCCAAAGGCACTCAGCTCGAAATTTGTGGAGAACAGAGATACAAAGGTGTAACTGATTTGATATAGTATGGTGGAGGCCTAGGGCAGACTGGCCAAATATTACGATGCACGACATTGCCAAGTAGAGTTTCAGGATGGATACTATGTATTCCTGAAGATACATCTGGTGCATGGAGTCTCGTGGGTATGTGGGCAGAAAAAGCTCAGTCCAAGGAATATGGGGCGTTAAACGATCTTCGAGTGGATCGACCCATTGGCTTACACACTAGAGCTACCACCGTAGTTAGCAATTTTGCACGACATCTTCCACGTATCCTCTCTTAGGAAGGCTCTACTACGGCCGAAACAGCAGGTTCATGGTATAGATGGCTCGATAGCTTTTGATCAATCAGTCAGCATAGAGCCGATCAGGATTGATGATACGGCGATGCAGGTCTTGCGACGCAAGAAGGTTCCGCTAGTCAAGGTTCTATGGAGAAACATGGGCAAGAGGAGCACACTTTGGAGCCATAGGACTTGATGCAACAAAAGTACCCGAAACTCTTTGAGTTAGGTATACCTTCAACTCATAGGGATGTTACATACTTTTACTTTAGTAGAAATACCGTAGGCTTAACCTTAATTTCGGGGATGAAATTTTTATTTTTTATATATAGGGATTTTATACATCCCTCAAACAACTAGACCCCTAGGAGTGGTTTTGTCATGACTAGGTCATGACAAAACCATGAGAAGCTCAAAGGACCAAGTGAACAAGGGCCAAGGTGAAAATCACCTTGGTCTGCCTATAGCACAACCTCACCACAAGACTTAGGGCTTGACCTTAAGGATTCAACTTGAATTCATGATCCCACCACAACACCCCTAATCCTTTGGGTGGTCCATAGGGTCACTCAGGACCCATTGGGGGCAATCAAAGTTGTTAAGTTGACCTTTGTCCACCCTCACCCTATATTGGTCAAACTGGCCTACTTAGGGTCAATTGACCTTGCCTTAGCTAAGTGAACCCCACACCTGTCTCCCTAACCCTAAAGTGAGGTTAATGGGTCACCAAGGACCAATTGGGGTCAACCCAAGAGGCTAAGTTGACCCAAGTCAACATTGTCCTAAAATAGCGAAAGTTCCCTAACTAAGCGGCAGGTGACCTCCAAAATGCCAAGTTAACCCTACCTAGCCCTACCTAGACCCTAGGGGAGGCCAATGGGTCACTAATCACCTCCTAGGGTTAGCTTGGTCACCTAATGTGGCCTAGGGTTGAGCTAACCCACCTTTGGGTCAAGTTAACCCAAATGGGCTAAATCAAGCTCAAACCCAAATTAATTTGGTCTAGCCTCATGATAATAATTTAGATAAGTTTATGGGGTATAGATTGACTGAATTACCCCTTTAATTTCGGCCAAGCTGACTAGGAGAGAGAAAAGGTCCACTTGCCCTTTAATGGAGGAGAGAGAAATGGGAGGCAGACCATTCATGGCCAAGGGAGACCAAGAGCCCCTCCCTCCACCTCCAAGGGTGCTGATTCTGCTCCCCATTCAATCTGGGGAAGGTCAAGGGCCATTTTGGTGGCTGTTCATGGACGGAATAGTGAATCCACCAACGGATGAAAATGTCATTGATGTCCATTAATGTCCATTGGTGTTTGGCCCCTTCTCATTCCCATTTAGTGACTTTAAAAGCATTACTAGACTCATATAAGTCGTTTCCACACCTTACCTGAAGGAGCCGGGTAAGTGAATGTGTTGCTGCAGACGCCCGAGCAGTGCCACAACCACCATGACAATACGGCGATCGATCCGCCTCCAGCCCTCCAATAAGGTCCTCCTCTTCTCATTCTTCTATGGGTAGATCCTCGGATTAATTTAGATTGAGGATCGGGCTCAATTGAGCCCGATCAAAACTTCCATTTTCCTAGTATTCTGGGTAAAATTCAAGTGTCAAGATCGCCAGAAACGGCCCCTCCGACGACCGTGCCGCCGGCTGGCGATAGCCCCACCTCAACGAAGGTGGTGGCGGTGGTGGCCGGCCAGGGAGATGGCCGGGTGGCCGGGAAATCAGGCTATAAGAGGCTCCAGGTCGATTAAATCTCACCCGTCGGGTGGAGGAAGAAGATGACCAGCAATCGACGGATTGCGTCAAGATCTGTGAAAGATCATATTATATATATCATATATTTTTGTATATTCAGTCAAAAAAATCAGTCATCTTAGGAATTAATTTAAAAATACCTTGATGCTTAATCAGAAAACGTGGTCAACATAAAAATTATAGCTTTATAGGTCTACTTTATCTTCAAATTAATTTCAACCAATTTGGGAAAGTGGTTTGACCAGAGCATGCATTTTGGTGAGGACTATACCTAGGATAGACTAGAGACTCGTTTGAGTGCCCCCATCAATCTTGCCATCCAAATGACTTTAAATTTTGGATGGGGGTCACTCTTACCTATACCAAGGAAATATCCAAAAATGGAAATTTTTGGAAAACAATTTCTTAATGTTTTTCTAGAAATTTAATAATCCTTGTATGAATTATTTAAAAGGTTTAATGACCTCCAAACCCTCCCAAATTTTGTTTCGTGGTCTTTGGGGTCATCCTAAGGCTTTGTATAAATTTTCATCACATTTAGAGATGATTTAGTTTGGAAATAAGCAAACCCTAAGTTGGACCAAAACTGGGTAATTAGGTCAAAGTGTCCCTCGTGGGTTTTAGGTGGCCAAATCACCTCAACATAGGTTTAAACTTGGACCACTGATTTGTTATGATATTTAACTCCCTCACATGGAGTATGTGATAGATTAGGGTAGATTTTCCCAAGGAACCAAATTCAAACCCTAAGGTTGACCTTTGGGAATTTGTGAAGGGCATTGGGTGTTATGTCCTTGGATGGACTTATTGATTAGTCCATGTAATCCTAGGGAGGTGAATTGCCCTAGGAAGGTATTTGGAGGACTTTGGACATATGCACCCCACTTAGAGCATATAGTTGATATTTAGGTCTTTGCACCTTAGTGAATATTCAATGGGTCATATGACCTTGGATCTTTGTGATATTTTGGTAGGAGTATTGTCATAGTGATATATACCTCTAGAATTTATTATTGGGTGTCTAGATAATAGTAGCTCACCCTTGTAGTTATAAACTTTAGCTTGCCCTTTTGATGATATTGATGTAATTATGGTTTATATGTCTAAGAATGATTTCAAACTCTAGGAAAAGCTGATCAAATAGCATGTAGATGCACTAGTGAATTATTTGGTATAGTTGAACATTTCTTTTTAGTACATCATGTGTAAAGTAAACTAGTGCACCCTACTTTAATAAATAGAATATAATTACTATAGCTTGCAGGAAAATTGTGTTACTTAGCAAGAGTACTTTTTAGGGCATAAAGAATCTTGGAAATATATTTACATGTTGTTTAGTTGAGATTACAAGGATGTTTCTTCACAAAGTGTCCCATAATGGAGTTGTTTGAGAATTTATATATATAGTTTACTGACCCTGGAATTGCATGAAATTTAATCAATATGGTTTTATGATCATAATAAAGCTCTGTTAATTTTTGTATAATTTTTGGACAAGTATTTATGGTACTCCCTTCATTACACCTATTTAGTTGAATTACATTGGATTATTTATTTGGAGAATAATTATTTTATAAAAATTTATGAAATTTGGTATTCACTGATATCTTGCTATCCTATAGTGTTCATAGTTTTTGTATGGTCATATCTTAAGTAAATCTTATACTTCATGTTCAAATCACCCATGGACCAATTTTTGGGAAAATTAATTAAATGCCAATTTATTTAGGAATATTACAAGTTTCTGGATTTAGGCTAAATATATCATGATAGGACCCCAATAAATTTTTTAGGGCTTTTGGATGAAAATTTAGATTACCTCCTATCATATACATCATATAGTTTAGATTGGTCTGCATATAGTAAAATGACAAAAATTGTAACATAATGTTAAATGAACATAGGGATTTGGGTTATCAGTTTTACTATTATGTTGAAATATAAATGTGTTCATCAATGAGAGTCATGGTGAGGAGTAATTATAAGATGACTAGTGTAGGTGGTACTCGAGTTCGACGAAACATCGTCTTTCTTGTGGAGAGGAAGGGTCAAATACACTAGGGTTAGATCTAATGTAACATTAAAATGGATCAGGGAATAGATATTAACCAATAATAGTAAGTGTCTTGTGAAAGGGAACGATGGGATTCAGTTACCATCATAGTTCATAGTGCCTTGTGAGAGCCCTTCACCGGGAATACCTAGGGCAATCAAAGGTTAACGTAAACCATAAGAATAATCAATGATTAAAAGTAACTAGTATGAAAGTGAAGGGATAGATACTACTCTAGAGGGGGGGTGAATAGAGTTATCAAATTTTGCACAGACAAAACTTAATATTCTACCCAACTCCCTTGGAGTGAAGTGCGGAATGAAAAGATTATAGATATTGATTTAACCTTAAAGCCTAACACAAGTGATGTGTACAAACACAAGCTAACTGTAATTACAGTTAAGCTTGGAAAAACCTAATCAGCAACTAGCAGCCTAGTTATATCTAATCACAGCCACAATGCAGGAATTAAACAAAGGAATCCAGACGACACAAGGAAATTTATAGTGGTTCCCCAAACAACTTGGGGACGTCCACTCTTCTACCCACACGGTAGGAATCCACTTAGGTTTTTGATCAGGTGCCCTGCCACCAACAGAATCTGATTCAGGTAGATTCAGAAACCCTTTAGACTTTTGATCAGGTGTCTAAAAACCAAGCACAGGTTTTTGATCAGGTGCCCTGCCACCGAGGGATACTTTTGAAGGGAGTAATAACCCTGTACAGGAGGGGGAAGAAGGTTAAGATGTCTTCTCTATTTTACAATAGATTAGAGAAGCACAAAACTTGCACTGAGCTAGAATGCTCTAAAGAATCAAGGCTCCCCCTGGCTCAAAGATGTCCAGGTGAAGTCTTGCTTCAGTGCAGAAGACTCTTCAGAAAATTCTGAAGGAAAAGCTACAGGAAGAAAGTAAATAATAAAAAGAAATCTCTTCAAGCAGCTATTCTTCTTCTTCTTCTTCAAAGGATCTCTGAGTTTGAACTTCCTGAAAGCAGGAGAACTCAGGTTGAAGAAGAGATGAAGATCTTAACACTTCTCAGTTAAATGGAGTTTGCTGAGAGCAGGAAGCTTGAGCTTGATGAAGGCTTGAGAGCTTGAATGAACACTGGTTGGCTATTAGCTTCTGTTAACTAGCTTGAATCCTTCTTTAAAGGGTTCTTTATATAATCATCAGCAAGCAACGGCTCTCTTCCATTTGAATTATTTGTCTTCTTCTAAGCCTTGAGACCTGGGCTGTAAATATCAAGAAGACAGAAATATCTCTGCAGCAAAACATTCTATAAAGGGAATAAATCACTTTCTAAGAAGCTGCAGGCTTAAATCAGATAACAGAAGGACTAAATAAAGTCACATCAGAAATAATCTCTTTATAGCAAAAGAAGACTTTTCAGTCTAACGGCTATAAAGGGCTGACAATAGATAAAGTAAATTAAAATGACAGCTAATAAGACAAACAACTTTATCTTAAAAGATTTGAACTCAGGCAGAAAGAATAGAGCAAATAATGCCTGGAAACTTTATCATACAGCTTAAAATAGAGTGCCAGAAAATGTATTAAATAAATAAATATAATAAATAAATACAAAATACAAAGGCAGGCAGAAAACGTCGAACGACCTTCGGAGATCGTCGACCGACGCACGGAGATCGTCGAGCTATCGGGCAGATAGTCGAACGATCCAGATAGTCGAGCTATCGAAGAAGATAGTCGAACTACCCCGGCAGATAGTCGACCTATCAGAACAGATAGTCGAACTATCAGATAGTCGATCTATCAGGACAGATAGTCGAGCTATCAAGCGCAAACAGATAGTTGAACTATCAAGCAGATAGTCGACCTACCAGCGCAGAACAGATAGTCGACCTATCAAGCAGATAGTCGAACTATCAGCGCAGAACAGATAGTCGACCTATCAAGCAGATAGTCGAACTATCAGCGCAGAACAGATAGTCGACCTATCAAGCAGATAGTCGAACTATCAGCGCAGAACAGATAGTCGACCTATCAACAGATAGTCGAACTATCAGCGCAGACCAAAGCGTCGACCAACTGATAGACGATCGTCGATCAGTCGATAGACGATAGTCGAACGGCGTTCGACTATAGTCGAACGGCGTTCGACTATAGTCGAACGAAAAACCTACTTAACCAAATTCTCAATTTGGAAAAGCGAGGACTCTACAGCTAGACTTCTAACCATTGACCATAGATATTTCTTGGGTCAAGGAGCACAAAGGAGAGGACTAAACTCAAATCAAACTAGGGTACCAACAATCTCCCCCTATTTGAGTTAAGTCTCTCAAAATCTAAAACAGCTAGCAATAAAACACTAAAAAATAAATTCAGCAAATAGTTAACAATAAACTGGCAGATTATCAATCAGATAGACAAATGTAGCACAGCAGTTAATTAAACTATTAAGAATCTTTAGAGTCTGGTAAAGGATCAGAAGAACTAGAAACAAAGGAAATTTTTCTTAGAGGGTCATCTGATTCTTTCTTTGACATCTTCAGGTCCTGAGCACCAATGATCTTTAGTTCTGTAGCTCTGGGGACAACAGCTTCAGGATGTTTTTCCATGTACTTTGACGGATCAAAAATCTCAGGATTTACCTGGAACTTTTCAAATTCTTTCTTTCTGTAGGCTGACATGGTAGTAAAACCAGTCGTATCTTTACCTTCGGCTCTTGCTTTTCTTATTTGGGCTGCTCCTACAAGTTCTTGAAAGCGAGCCATCCTAAAGTTAGGATCGAGCTCAGGATTTTCATATACGGGCTCAGGAGAAGCAGCATCAGCTATTATATCTAGATAAGACATTAGAGTATACTTAGCAAAAGGGACTTGCTAGAAGGTTTTAAAACACAGTAAACTATTTACCTTTTGATACAGTTTCCTCAGTCAGAACTGGAGAAGGAGAAGGAATTCTTTTCTTTGGAGAAGGAGGTGGGGAAAAGGTTGGTCTTTGAGCCACAACCTCCTTCATTTGTCTTTGAGAACCATAAAATGATTTGCCTTGAGAACTTTGATAACCTTGTCTTGGTTGGGGCTGAGCAGACTTAGATTTTGCAGAAGAGGCACCCGGATTGGCTGATAGGTTCCCAGAGGCTCCTGCACCAGGAGGTGGAGGAGGGGGACCTCTGGGAGTCCATCTTGAGACAGGACTGTCATACCTCTTGGTTCTTTTTCTTTCTTTTTGCTGATTCTTCGAAAACCACATCCAATGCTTAAAATCCTTGGATTTGGGGTCAATGCCCTTCAAAATGTAATAGGGAGTGTCATTATCCTTATTTGGAGGAGGAGGAGGAGGAGCAGCTTTTCTCTTCTTTGATGCAGCTTTCTTTCTCTTTGATTTTTCAGAAATATCAGAATCATCATCATCATCAGAATGGGATGATGGAGGGTTCTCATAAGGATCATAGGCTTCTGAGACAGCCTTTTCTTTAAGCTTTGAGGCAGATTTCTCTTTTTCTTCTTCCATGGCATCCAGAGCCAGAAGGGAGTCTAAATCTAAACCTGGAGAGTCATCCCAGATGGATGACTTTTCAAATTGCAAATCTTTCTCTTTCTCTTTTAAAGTTTGAACTCTTAATTCCCATGCTGCTCATGCTTGAGCTTCTTCCAAACTCAGAACAGGAGAGTCAACTTTGACTTCCTCTTTCTCAGACTCATCTTCTTTATTATCTAAGAAGGATTCCAACTCAAGGTCTACTTGAGTAGCAAGAATACTTGGGTCAGCCTCAGAAACTACTGCTATGATTTGAGTAGTTAAATCTTCTTTAATAATATCTGTAAAATTATGAATACATATCTGCTAAATAAGCTTGAATCATTCCTTCAAGGTATTCACAAACTATCAAATTAATCGACTCATCAACAAAACGAATGAAAGAGTTACCTTCATATTTAACCATCTCCCAGCAGTCATTCAAATATGAGGTTATAATTCCTTCCAGGAATCTAACAATCACAAGAGAGGTAAGATCTTCTAAGCAGACCTTAACTGCAATCTCAGATAGCAGGATTCCATCTGCTATTTCCTTCTCAGACAAAACTGGAGCTAAAACTTTCTCAGCAGGAGCTATTTCTTCCTGGGTTGGAGCTATCTCTTTCTCAGCTGGATCTATCACTTCCTGGGCAGACATGACAACATCTGGAACTATTTCTTCCTGAGCAGATTCTTCCTGGGCAGACATAACTGAATCTTTTAAAGCTGGAGGAGAGGCAGGATGATCTGAGGCATCTTCATTGAACATTTCCCCCTGCCTGATTTCAGTGGATACTGAAACCAGGCCCCTAGAGGAAGATGGCTCAGCAGATTTAGCAAGGGATTTGATGGAGGCAGACAAAAGATCAATGGAGGCTGCAAGGGGAGCAATTGCCTCGTCAATCATGGTTTTGATTGACGGGGTAATCAGCTCCACAATGCGGGAGATAAGCTCTGGAGAAATTTTAAAAGATGAAGGATGAGAGGTGGATGGAGCTGCAGCAGATATGGTAGTGGTGCTGGGATGAGAAATGGCGTGGACAGGGGATCGAGCAGGAGATGGAGCAGGAGAGTTTATTGGGGAATGAATTGGAGAAAGAATTGGAGATACAGGAGGAGTAAGAATTCTCTCTGATCCTAACAAATCAAAGCTAGGAGCAGATATCCTAGCCAGATGAGCAGGTAGAGGAGAGGCTGGAGGGGAAGGAGGAACAACCGTAGTTGTTTCTGGAGCAGCAGAGGAAGAAGGTCGTACCTCAGCAGAAGTTGATGGTACTTCAACTGAGGCAGACGGCAATGCAGAGGAGGAGGAAGGAAGAGCTGAGCCAGCTTCAACAGGTTGAGGAGCGACTGATACAGTCCTTGTGTCCTCAGATGTTGCTGGAGCAGATTTCACAAACGTCCTCTTCCACTTAGAGAACAAGTGGGGATCCATCTTCTTGCTGGCGTTGATGGTTGTTGTAGTGGAACTCAGCAGATGGGGAAATCTTTCCTTCAGGAAGATACCGATAACCCTTCCTAGGGTGACTTCTTTCTTGCCATTCTTTTTCCTGATTAAATCAAACAGAACTGCAGCCCAATCTATCCTTTTTCGATTAACAATTGCACACATGAGTGCGAATTGCTGCCTTGTTATATTATCGTGGGCAGTGTGCTTACCCAGGAGCACTTTTCCTACTAACTCAGCGAGGAACTTGATCTTGAAGGGGAAGTTTACTTTGAGCAGCTTGGTGGGAATGCCCTCAGCATGTCCCAGCTCAACCAGCATTCTTCCAAATTCCTGAGCGTCTTGCTCATAATCCTCATCACCAATAACTAATCCAAAAACATCAGATAAGACGGCCGGAGTCAGGATAGCTTCTTCTCCGCCTATGGTACCAGTCATCAATTCGTCTGTGGAAGACGACGTGAAAGCCCATTCTTTGATTTCTGGAATATTGATCTTAATCCTTTCAGACATCAGCTTCTCTAAACCCTGATCCCTGCAGAGCTGGAGAACTTCCACGATTCCGGCATCGCAACTACTGAAAGCTTCGAAATCCACACTGAATCCTGCATCAAACTTTACGACGGCTAGAACAGCTGGGGAAACCGCCATTGATTCGCTGGAGAAAGGCGAGAAGGACGAAGAAGACGAAGGGGACGAAGCGGCAGAAAATCACAAGCGGGAAAGCAGAATGCGAAAGGGCACGCTCCGTCGACGATAAAGCAAAAGATCTTTTGACCTAGGTCGACTATCGGCTTTATATCGGACCGGATATAGTCGGTCTATTAAAAAGATCTTGACCCGATGGTCGAACGGTAGTTCGACGATCGGCTCAGAAGCAGAGTAGTCGGACAATCGTTCGACTATTTCTGGCTTCTCAACCAACAGGCTATCGTCATCCAGAGATCGACGATAAGCCCAACCTGTTCGACGATGGTCGAACGTCGATCGACGATCTTCAAACAGATAAGCTATCATTAACCAGAGGTCGACGATCGGCTTAAACCGTTCGACTATCTTCGAACATCGTTCGACTATCTTCAAACAGATTTCAACATAGGCAGATAAAGTCACACTTAGTCTCGTCCATTGATCATGCCTAGTTGAACTAAAAAGAACAGATGCTTCTGTTCATCTAAAGGCTTGGCGAATATATCACCTCTCTGAAACTCAGTGGATATGAACTCAAGACAGATCTTGTTCTTTTCCACACAATCTCTCAGGAAATGGTGCCTAATCTCAATGTGCTTCGTTCTAGAGTGGTGCACTGGATTTTGTGCAATAGAAATAGCACTGGTACTATCACACATGATCTTGGTGTTCTTGTGTGAGTAACCATAATCCACAAGCTGGTTTTGAATCCACAGGATCTGTGAACAACAACTGGCAGCTGCTATATATTCAGCCTCTGCAGTTGAAGTTGAGACAGAAGCCTGCTTCTTACAGAACCAAGAGACCAATCTCTCTCCCAGGAACTGGCAAGTTCTTGAGGTGCTCTTCCTGTCAACTCTGCAACCAGCATAGTCTGAATCAGAATATCCAATTAATTCAAACTCTGACTCAGCTGGGTACCAAAGTCCTAGATTTGGACATCCTTTTAGGTATCTCAGGATTCTCTTTAGAAGAATCAGATGAGATTCCTTGGAGTTGACCTGGAATCTAGCACAAAGGCATGTAGCAAACATTATATCTGGCCTACTTGCAGTTAGATATAATAGGGAACCAACAATGGCCCTATAATTCTTTTGATCAACAGGCTTGCCGTGATCATCAGAATCAATAACTACATTAGTAGCCATGGGTGTAGGCATTGCTGAAGCATCAGCCATCCCAAATTTCTTTACCAATTCCTTGGCATATTTGGATTGGGAGATGAAGATACCATCAGCATCTTGCTTAACTTGGAGACCAAGAAAGTAAGATAGCACACCCATGCTACTCATCTCAAACTTAGAATGCATCAAGTTGGAAAACTTTTTGCACAGTTTGGGATCAGTGGAGCCAAAAATAATATCATCTACATACACCTGAACTAACAGGATTGTGTCCTTGTGATGCTTGACGAAAAGGGTTCTATCAACTACTCCCCTAGTAAAGTTGTGCTCTAACAGGAAACTAGCTAAGGTCTCATACCAGGCCCTAGGAGCTTGCTTTAGTCCATAAAGAGCTTTCTGCAACTTAAAAACATGTGAGGGCTGAGTTGAAGAAACAAACCCTGGTGGTTGTTCAACAAACACCTCTTCCTTAAGCTCACCATTTAGGAATGCACTTTTGACATCCATTTGGAACACCTTAAACTTCATAAAGGCTGCATAGGCCAAGAAGATCCTTATTGCTTCTAGCCTTGCAACAGGAGCAAAGGTTTGGTCATAGTCTATACCTTCCTCCTGTCTATAGCCCTGAGCTACAAGCCTAGCTTTATTCCTTACTATGATTCCATTTGCATCTAACTTGTTTCTATACACCCACTTGGTGCCTATGATCAGTTGGCCTTTAGGTATTGGAACCAAAGTCCAAACTTTACATCTCTCAAACTGATTGAGCTCCTCTTGCATTGCAATGATCCAGTGGGGATCTAGCTCTGCATCTTTAAAGGTGAGGGGTTCAACCTGTGAGAGGAAACAAGCATGCATCACATCCTGTCTTAATTGGTGTCTTGTTTGTACACCAGCTGATATGTCTCCAATCACTTGAGATGTGGGGTGATCTCTAAGTGTGACAATGTCAGCAGGTGGGATGTGATCTTCAGCAACAGTTGGGATTAATTCCTCAGGAGGAATTTGATCTACTGTTGGTGGTACAACAGCAGCTTCAACAGCTTCAGCAATGTCTTCATCACTGTCTGATTCAGTGATCTGAAGAGTTGATAGTTGAAGAATTTCTTGAGGGGCGTCAGGTACCTGCAAAGAACTGGAGGAAGGAGAATTTTCCTTCTCCTTGTAAAACATCTGATGCTCATCAAATGATACATGCACAGATTCTTCTATCTTACAGGATGATTTGTTATAAACCCTATAAGCTTTGCTTACTTGGGAATATCCAAGCATGATTCCCATTGAAGCTTTTGCTTCAAATTTTCTAATATATTCTTTATTATTATTATGAATATAAACAATACAGCCAAAAACTCTAAAGTAATTAATTTTTGGTTTCTTTCCTTTAAGCAACTCATAAGGAGTTTTACACTTATGTTTGTGTATCAAACTTCTATTCAAGACATAGTTGGCTGTACTAACAGCTTCTGCCCAATAGGATAGAGGCATGTTAGCATCTGCCAACAATGTACTAGCAGCTTCAATTAGTGTTCTATTCTTCCTTTCAACTACCCCATTTTGTTGGGGAGTTCTAGGAGCTGAGAAGCTATGTTTGATTCCTTCTCTCTCACAGAATTCTTGCATGAGAAGAGAGTCAAACTCAGTACCATGATCACTTCTGATCAAGGCCACATGAGTAGAGTACTCAGTCTGCACACAAAGTAGAAAGTCTGTAAGGGCTTTGAAGTTATCAGACTTAGTTCTCAAAAAGAAAACCCAACTGAACCTAGAGAAGTCATCTACAATTACTAATGTGTAATACTTCCCTCCTAAACTCTGTACATTTATTGGGCCAAAAAGGTCCAAATGTAATAAATACAGGATTCTAGGAGAATCACTTTTATTTACAGATTTAAATGAATTCTTGGTTTGCTTGCCTAGCTGACAAGCCTTGCATAGGCTCTCCTTCTTGTAGGGGCAAGAAGGTAAACCTCTAACAAGGTTGTGCTTAGATAACCTAGATATGTTCTTGAGGTTTACATGACTAAGCCTTTTATGCCATAGGGAATTATTATTAAGGGTTACTTCATTAAACAGGCAGATTTCAGAATGAGGTGAATTAAAATCTACTAAATATATATTACCTATTCTAATACCTACTAAAACAACATTATTGTTCAAAGTAATATTGCAAGAGAAATTAGAAAATGAAACCTGGTAGCCAGCATCACATAGCTGGCTGGCTGAAATCAGATTATGCTTCAGTCCATTGACATAAGCAACTCTCTTGAATGTAACTGCTCCAATGGTGATCTTGCCATAGCCTTCTGTCTGACCACAGCTGGAGTCTCCAAAGATAACCTTTGGGCCGAGCTTAGCTTTGAATTTTGACAGTAGATCTTTATTTCCTGTCATATGCTTAGAGCATCCACTATCCAAATACCACTTATTTTGAGTGATTGGATAGGCCTTCACCTGCAAGACAATTATTTAGACAGAGTGGACCCAGGTAACCTTGGGTCCCTTGTTTTTCACATAAGAAAAACTGGAAATATAAGAGAATGCAGGCTGAGGGTGATAACCTAGTGGGTAAGATCTCCTAGGTGGGATTCTCCATGCTGATGATGGGTCAACAAACCTAGGGTTTCTATTCTCATTTAGGTTTCTATGGAATGGATTATGATTTCGAAAATCATATTGAAATCGTCGATCGACGTTCGACGATGGGCGCTCAGATCGTCGAGCTTCGTTCGACCATGGAGCATCCGATCGTCGAGCGGCGTTCGACGCTCTTTGCATTTCTTTGAAAAACTTCTTTCTCTTTTCTCTCTTAGCTTTATTTAGGGTTTTATTTACAAGGTTTACTTGCTCAGTGTTCTTCTTTCCACTAGCTGAAATGAAGTTCACTGGAGTTGAAAGATTATTTTTAAGAAGGACTGGGGGTTCACTGGGAGAAGCTCCTAAGCCTAGTTTATCATTACCTGACCTAGTGTTAGTCATGCTGGTAATTTCTAACAGCTTAAGGCTTCTACCATTAAGGGATTCTTCTAATCTCTTAGACTTAGCTAATTCTATTTTAAGAAATTTAATTTCTTCACTACAAGTAGTGAGATCTTCTTTTAACCTAATGTTTTCAGAGGCTATTGATTCAGAGTCAGCTAACTTATTTCTAAGTTCTTTTATTTCTTTTTCTGAACTAATTAAATCTAAACATAAAGATTTAAATTCTAACTTAAACTCTTCTGAAGTAAAATCATAAGATGAAAGTACCTCATCTTCAGTAGGCATCTCTTCATCAGAATCAGAACTCTCTGCAGCAGAGTGGTTGCTGTAGGCATCTATTGCCATCAGGCAAACTTCTTTTGCCTTCTTCTCTTCCTCATCTTCACTGGAGCTTGATGAGGAGGATTCTTCATCAGAATCACTCCAGGTTTCAGCAATGAAACCTCTCTCCTTCTTCTTGTTTTTGTAGGAGGATGGCTTGGAGTGCTTCCTGTGTTGTTCTTTGTCTTTTCTCTTTTCCTTGTTCTTCTCCTCTGGACACTCTAGCAAAATGTGTCCAGGCTTCCTGCAACCATAACAAATGATTTCTTTAGCAGGAGAGCGATCATACCTTGGTTTGTCTTCATATCGTGAAGACTTCTTTCTGAACTCCTTTCTCCCCATCTTGAGAAACCTCTTGGCAAACAGTGCCATAAGTTCCTCATTAGATTGGCTGCCTTCAGAAACATCTGCAGCCTTAAGAGCTAGAGATTGCTCTTTTCTTGTTGGAGTGGGGGTCTTGGCTTCAGCTTCTGCTTCTCTGGTCTTCAGCACTTGCTCAAAAGACTTGAGCTTGCCGAGGAGGGCTTCAGTTGAGATCTCATTAGTACTTCTGGCTTCTTTGATGGGCCAGATTCTTAGATCCCATGTGCTAGGGAAGCACATAAGAATCTTATCATTGACCTCTGTCAATGATATGTCCTTGTCCAGGGTCCTCAGCTCATTGATGATTGAGCTGAGCCTGGTGTACATAGCTTCAACTGATTCAGCATCAGTTTTCTTGAAGTTCTCATACTGTGAGATAAGGTTGGACCTTCTGTCCTTCCTTTCATCAGCTGAACCAGCTACAATCTGGTTCAGTGTGTCCCACATGGCCTTTGCTGAGGAGCAGTCAGCCACCTTCTGGAACACCTCATCAGACATTGTCTGAGCCAGTATGTTCATTGCCTTGGCATCAGCAATTTTGGCCTTCTTGTATTCATCATTATAATCTGGAGGAGGCACTGCACTCATATCAGATGATGAGGCAGTGGCAGCAGCAGGTGCTCTTGGGGGACCTGACAAAATAGAAGCAAAAATACTTTCATCAATAGAGTTCATATATAATTTAATCCTTGCCTTCCAGATGCCAAACTTTGCTAAGTTGCATGCTGGAGGTCTGGTGCTAGAATAATCCTTAGACTGGGCCATGATAGTGAATATCTATAAGCTCTTGGTATCTATCAGGATCTTGTGACTTAGGTGTTAGCCTATACAGTCAGTCAACCTCCCTCTGATACCAATTGAAAGTGAAGGGATAGATACTACTCTAGAGGGGGGGGGTGAATAGAGTTATCAAATTTTGCACAGACAAAACTTAATATTCTACCCAACTCCCTTGGAGTGAAGTGCGGAATGAAAAGATTATAGATATTGATTTAACCTTAAAGCCTAACACAAGTGATGTGTACAAACACAAGCTAACTGTAATTACAGTTAAGCTTGGAAAAACCTAATCAGCAACTAGCAGCCTAGTTATATCTAATCACAGCCACAATGCAGGAATTAAACAAAGGAATCCAGACGACACAAGGAAATTTATAGTGGTTCCCCAAACAACTTGGGTACGTCCACTCTTCTACCCACACGGTAGGAATCCACTCAGGTTTTTGATCAGGTGCCCTGCCACCAACAGAATCTGATTCAGGTAGATTCAGAAACCCTTTAGACTTTTGATCAGGTGTCTAAAAACCAAGCACAGGTTTTTGATCAGGTGCCCTGCCACCAAGGGATACTTTTGAAGGGAGTAATAACCCTGTACAGGAGGGGGAAGAAGGTTAAGATGTCTTCTCTATTTTACAATAGATTAGAGAAGCACAAAACTTGCACTGAGCTAGAATGCTCTAAAGAATCAAGGCTCCCCCTGGCTCAAAGATGTCCAGGTGAAGTCTTGCTTCAGTGCAGAAGACTCTTCAGAAAATTCTGAAGGAAAAGCTACAGGAAGAAAGTAAATAATAAAAAGAAATCTCTTCAAGCAGCTATTCTTCTTCTTCTTCTTCAAAGGATCTCTGAGTTTGAACTTCCTGAAAGCAGGAGAACTCAGGTTGAAGAAGAGATGAAGATCTTAACACTTCTCAGTTAGATGGAGTTTGCTGAGAGCAGGAAGCTTGAGCTTGATGAAGGCTTGAGAGCTTGAATGAACACTGGTTGGCTATTAGCTTCTGTTAACTAGCTTGAATCCTTCTTCAAAGGGTTCTTTATATAATCATCAGCAAGCAACGGCTCTCTTCCATTTGAATTATTTGTCTTCTTCTAAGCCTTGAGACCTGGGCTGTAAATATCAAGAAGACAGAAATATCTCTGCAGCAAAACATTCTATAAAGGGAATAAATCACTTTCTAAGAAGCTGCAGGCTTAAATCAGATAACAGAAGGACTAAATAAAGTCACATCAGAAATAATCTCTTTATAGCAAAAGAAGACTTTTCAGTCTAACGGCTATAAAGGGCTGACAATAGATAAAGTAAATTAAAATGACAGCTAATAAGACAAACAACTTTATCTTAAAAGATTTGAACTCAGGCAGAAAGAATAGAGCAAATAATGCCTGGAAACTTTATCATACAGCTTAAAATAGAGTGCCAGAAAATGTATTAAATAAATAAATATAATAAATAAATACAAAATACAAAGGCAGGCAGAAAACGTCGAACGACCTTCGGAGATCGTCGACCGACGCACGGAGATCGTCGAGCTATCGGGCAGATAGTCGAACGATCCAGATAGTCGAGCTATCGAAGAAGATAGTCGAACTACCCCGGCAGATAGTCGACCTATCAGAACAGATAGTCGAACTATCAGATAGTCGATCTATCAGGACAGATAGTCGAGCTATCAAGCGCAAACAGATAGTTGAACTATCAAGCAGATAGTCGACCTACCAGCGCAGAACAGATAGTCGACCTATCAAGCAGATAGTCGAACTATCAGCGCAGAACAGATAGTCGACCTATCAAGCAGATAGTCGAACTATCAGCGCAGAACAAATAGTCGACCTATCAAGCAGATAGTCGAACTATCAGCGCAGAACAGATAGTCGACCTATCAACAGATAGTCGAACTATCAGCGCAGACCAAAGCGTCGACCAACTGATAGACGATCGTCGATCAGTCGATAGACGATAGTCGAACGGCGTTCGACTATAGTCGAACGAAAAACCTACTTAACCAAATTCTCAATTTGGAAAAGCGAGGACTCTACAGCTAGACTTCTAACCATTGACCATAGATATTTCTTGGGTCAAGGAGCACAAAGGAGAGGACTAAACTCAAATCAAACTAGGGTACCAACATAGTATATCTAGGGTTACGCTTACACTTACACTCCCCAGTGTTGTGGGAGTTAGGTTGGGTCTTACGAGCGGTAGGCTCGGTGGTTTTAGCGGAGGGCAGGTTTGCCAGGCAAGACGATGGCTCGGTAGATAATTGTGATGGACGGGATAGTTTTGGGAGCTTTGCTTTGGTGGGAGAATATAATACTATTGCATGTGCATAAGATAAAAGGTGGTGGGTCTTCGGTATTGGACTGTCGTTCACACAATGTCGATATGCTGACTCGGCGGGTGTGGTTTACACTTAGCCAAAGGAAGTCTGGTGGATATTGTCAGCATTAGTACGTGGTGACTCTAGGTTATGTCCTTCTAGAGGCATACGTAAGGGATAGGCCTAGTAGTGTGGATACCTACATAGGAGTGGGTGGGGGGACGACCCACTCTCTCTGTTTTCCACTACGGAGGTTTTTGGGAGTGAAGCTAGCTGTCCAAAAGGGGGGAACTAAAGGTCTGTGCGCATTGAGTCGTGTGCTTGAGGTGCACTTACTAGAATCATGGCATAACATATCACTACACTCATACTTGCATACAACCTACACCCCAACGAATAAATCAGTATAGGACTTTTTATACTATGGGAGCCTTGCAGAAGACCCCTTAACTTATAAGTTTATATGGGCATTCATATAAGTTAAGGTTACTTACTTCTTAGTATGTCTTTCTTACATATGTTGCTTTACTCTACTTGCTTACCTTACTGCTTGCTATTATTGAACTGCTAGCTTATACCTTCCTTCCTTAGCTGTATATACCTTATAAATAACTGTCAGAATAGTTCAACCATCACCTGCTTTGTTTATTGTCCACCTTTATACCTTCCCTTTCCTCCTCCCCGCTCGGTGCCTAGGATCTATGGGGGAGGGGTAGGGTATGATAGGACTTTGTTTTATGACTAATGGTTTTCAGACCACAACATTCCAAGGGCTCTGGATGGGAGACAGGGAGCAGCATTAGGGGATACAGCACCAGCGGAGTATGGTGAACATGGAGGTGGGACAGTCTAGCATAGGAGCACAAGTTACTGGCTCCATGAGTGATTAATTTACTTAGCTTCTGCAAGTGTTTGTAGTGAGTATTGATGTTCCGAACTTTAGCCAATTTATTTTTTATTGTACTATTCTATTTCAGTACTTCTATCTTCAAGTGGACTTAATGTGATTTCTCATATTTTATATTATATGTGATTGTGGACTTAGTTTTATCAGAACTGGTTTAACCATCTTTCTCTTTGGTGATCGTAAATGGTTGGCAGGATCGACATTTTGTAGTGCCGACCTTCCCTAGTGTCGGTGTCACCGAAAAACGGCGATTCTGGGCATAAGACCCCGGGTTTTTAAAAAGAAAAAAATTGGTGTATTACACCTCCTGCGCCACGACAATAGGCCATTTTGGGCTGTGTTCTTGTGTAACACCTACCCAAGACCCCTCTGAGCCATAGTACAAAGGGAGATCCGCTATTGTGTTCTTAGCATTTAGGCATAAAGAGGTCGAGGCTTAGTAGGGTGAATGCCAACCTAGTAGTGGAAAGCCCATATCACTGTCATCGTCTAGCCACGACGGATGACGCCTGAGAGGTTATCTACCTGCTCAAAAAGTGGGAACTGAAAGACTATGTTGACATAACAAAATAGAGTGCGTGAGTTGCATTGCTTCAATATAATTCTCATTGCATTGCATCGCATAAGATCCTCATCATATAAGTTTGTATGGGCACTCTTATATGATAAGTTTCTTACTATTAAGCCGACTCTTTACTTATAAATCTGTATGGGCATTTTTATAAGTTTACATTCCTGTAATAGATTGAGATTGACATTACTCATGTAGAACTGATAGCATAGAAGGATGTTGATGTTTGTTTACATTGCTATTACAAATTCGATGGTATATTTTGATATACCACATGTTTGTACTTACTATTTATATATATTTTACCTTCTTCTTTCTCTTGCTCGGTGCCTAAGAGCAGCCGAGGTGATAGGATGAGATAGTCACTTAGTCTTAATGACTAACAGTTGCTACGACTATCATTTTAAGACACCCAGCAGACTGAGCGGCAATAGCTGGAGGTTATGCAGGAGGGAACCCAAGCTAGGATGATAGGGCCTAATGTAACGATAACTTCACTATCGTCAGTTCTTAATGTGAGTCTTTGTGGGAAATTATATGTTGTAGCCTTCGAGAAAAGTTTTATGCACTCTGATATTAAAGAATCCGTTGTAGCTTCTTATTTCTATTGTACTATATTTGGACTTATATACTTGTGTGGATTTTGACTTCTATATATTCTTTATGTTGTGTTGGCTTGGATGATATTAGTTTTAGCCAGCAGGATATGCATCTTATAGTATCAGTCGACTCGTGTGTCAACGTTACTACAAGACGGCAGTTCTGGGAATAAGACTCCCCATGATCTTGTCTTGTGTTCCGGAAGTGGGGTTCTTACACGTAGTTACTTAGGGGGTCAAAAACCAAGAAGTAAGTTAATTGCATTCTTCTTATTTTATGGCTAGATCCAATATCATGGTCCCTGCAGAAAGGAAAAAAGAATCTCACGTTCTCCCTTTCGGGATTGGAGGATTTGGGAAATCTTATTGATTGCTGCATTCTTCAGAAAATCCTGAACACAAGCTCGAATGCTACAATCCCTCCGTCACCCCAGAATGAAAGGGGAGATCTCATAGTTCTTGGTCCGTGAAGATGCGTTGTTAGGTGCTCATTTTCCCCATTGATGCCGAACCTCAATCTATGCTCTAGAGATAACTTTCTATACACTAATAAGGGGTGTATGGATTCTTGAGAAGAGAGGAGCCATGGGGGTCCCACCCGGACCGCCTGGATCTCACGAGTGAATAGAAAGTTTTATCTCTAAAAGATCTCACCTAAATTGCCTCATTTATCCACCTGCGGAGAAATTTGGGTTCAAATTGCGATTCAAATAGGAGGAGTACACCATTTTAACGTGTCTTGGGTGATCCACATCTCTTTGTCAAGCGCCAATGAGCACATTAAACAATCCATATAGCTGAGAGCCCTTACAACCCAGGCACAATGACGCAATTATCATTGGCGCGCTCTAACTCTGAGCTAATAGCCCGTCGTGTGGGCTTCCCTAGGGGAGGCCTACTGTGCCAAAAGAATTTTTACATCCCCATGTTCCTCCTGTGTTGCGACATTGGGACGTACAAAAGAGATCCCATCAACTTGTTACGACCTAGGATTATATGCTCATGGGCTTGGTCTTACTTCACCGTCGATAAATAAAAGAAGACTTCTATATCCAAGATTATATTAGACGTAGCTCGATTCTTTTTTGGTGTCAAGCAGTGTCAAACCAAAATACCCAACAAGCATAAGTATTTGCTCTCCCTGAAAAGGAGGTGATCAAGCCGCACCTTTCAGTACTACTACCTTATTACGACCTCACTCCATCACTAGCCTTTCATTTGGCATCCCCCTCCTTAAGGTTAAGATAACGACTTTTGGCATGGTCTTCTCCCATAGTGTATGGGCGGTGTGGTGTGTATAATGCCCAGGAACGAATTTACCGAATTATGGATGACTGGCGATAACTAGCAATTCTGGCTTCATGCAGGCTAGTTGCAGCCTGCAATTCGAACGGAGGATGGGTTTTGGAGTTAGATAACCCTTGCAGGATTGCAACCCTTTGTCTCGGCCATTATAGCACGTGTATTGCCCAGGGCATAAGGGGCATGTTAACATGACATAATCCTCACCTTCCACCGGCTTACCACCGATAGTCTGTTTAAGGTTCCAAACTAAATGGTGGCAACTAAACACAAGGGTTGCGCTCGTTATGGGACTAAACCCAAAACCATACGACACGAGCTGATAACAGCAATGCACCACATTTTTCCGCATTCTCAAAGGCACCCCTCTTTTTCAAGAGGAATCACGGCATGTCAAGCCCTATTAAGAGTCTTCGCTTTGCATCAAATTAAACCACATGCTCCACCGCTTGTGCAGGCTGCCAACAATTCCTTTGAGTTTCATTCCTGAGAACGTACTCCCCAGGCGCGATACTTAACACATTAGATACAACACTACACGGGTCGATACGTACAACCCCTAGTATCCATCATTTGCGGCTAGGACTACTGGAGTATCTAATCCCATTTGCTACCCTAGCTTTTGTCTCTTAATGTCAGTGTCGGCCCAGTAGAGTGCTTTTGTCATTGGTGTTCTTTTTGATATCTAAGCATTTCACTACTCTACTGAAAATTCTCTCTGCCCCTATTGTACTCCATCTTGGTAGTTTCCACCACCTATCAACGGTTGAGCCCTGGGATTTGATGACGGACATGAAAATCCACCTACAGACGCTTTACGCCCAATCATTCCGGATAACGCGTGCATCCTCTGTCTTACCGCAGTTACTTGCACATAGTTAGTTGATGCTTATTCCACTGATATCATCATTGCTTATTCTCCGAGAAAAGAATTTCATAACCCATGGGCATTATACGTCCACGCAGTATTTCTCCTCCAGGCTTTCTCCCATTACATAAAATTCCCCATTGCTTCCTCTTGTAGGAGTCTGGGCGGTGTCTCAGCCCCAGTGTGGCTGATCATCTTATCAGTCTAGCTACTGATTATCTCCTTAGTAAGCTATTACCTTTTCAACTAGCTAATCAGACGTGAGCCTCTGCTCGGGCGGATTCCTCCTTATACTCCTAAGTCTATTGGGTATTAGCAAACTTTTCCAGTTTTTTCCCCTCCCAAGGGCTGGTTCTTACGCGTTGCTCACCCATCCGCCACTGGAAACAGCAATTTTCGTCTAACCTGCATATATTAAGCATACCGACAACATTCATCCTGAGCCAGAATCTAACTCTAAATGAGATCCATTGTTGCATTACATATAGCTTCCTTGTTCGTAGACAAAGCTGATTCATAATTGTATTTCATTCCAATATCGAAGGCTGCTATCCATGTGCTTCATATTAGCCTGGAGTTCGCTCCCAGCAATATAGCCATCCATACCCTATCAAGTCAATCCCACAAGCCTCTTATATATTCTCGTTCGATCATGGTGGTGGAGCAAGTCCAAATAGAAAAACTCACGTTGGGTTTAGGGATAATCAGGATCGAACTGATGACTTCCACCACGTCAAGGTGACACTCTACTGCTGAGTTATATCCCTTCTCGGTCCAATTGAGAAATAGAAATAACTAATCTCCTATGGTAATGGGTCGATAAAAAAACACCATTATTTACGAACAACTTGGAGCCGGGTCTTCTTTTCGCACTATTATGTTATGGATAGTCAAATAATGGTAAAAATTGGATTCCATTATTAACTGCTCCTATCGGAAATAGGATTAACTACAGATTCGAGCCATAGCACATGGTTTCCGTATGATTTTCCCAATCTAAATCGAATAGGTTTTACATGAAGAAGATTTTTTGAGCATGCTGTATTCGAGTCTGGTTGGAGAAGAATCAACCCGGAATTGTTAAAAAAAAAGGGGAAGCAAAACCAAGTCAAGTGCCAAGGATCTTTCTACCTAAAAGAAAGGGGATAGACCTGATTTACTCTAGAGGGGGGTGAATATAGTAATTAAAACTTTTCGCTATTTTAAATTTATATAAGAGAAAATAGGTGATACCAATAATAGTATAGAAAGAAAGAGAAACAGGCAAGCTACTCTATCATAACACAGCAAAACAAAAGGAAGATGATCAACCAGACAACACAAGAAATTTTATAGTGGTTCCCCAAACTGGGTACATCCACTCTTCTACCACCATGGTAGGAATCCACTCTCAGGTTTTGATCAAGTGACTGCCACCACAAGATCTATTTACAGGGAGATCTCACAACCCTTTAGGCTTTTGATCAGGTGCCCAAAAACAAACAATAAACTTTTGAAGGGAGTTAATAAACCCTTTTACAGTGAGGTTGAGAGAGTTGATGGTGTCTTCTCTTTTCTCTATACAACAAAGAAGACTTGAGTGGATTCTGTTGTCAAAGCTCCTTCTGAAATGTTGAGATGTTTAGAAAGCCTGGAGCCTTGCTCAGGGTGTAGGTCTTCAACCTTGTCTTAAAGAAATCCAGGAACTTACAGACTGATCAAGAGTTGTTGTCCTTGAAGATTCCTGGAGTAGAAGAAGAATCTTGATATATTATTATTATTTTTCTTCAGCTTTCAGTATGATCAAGGGAAAACAGAATGTTTTCTTGCACAGAGATGAAGAAGTTATTCTTCTGTATGTTCTTTTTATCTTCTCTGTATTCTCAGTATTGTCTGCCGTCTCATGAGAAAATCTCTTTTATATTCTACTGTCAAAAATCTCCTTTGAAATTTGAATTCCAAGCATTAATTTTTGACTGATCTGGAGAATGAAACGGCTGGAATATTTGACTTAAATGAGTTTCCCCAACTGTCCTATTAAAATAAGCAAGTAATTAACCCTGATGAAGACCATAATTAATGCTGCCAATAACGGCTATATTTTAGAGAATATAAGCATTAATTACTCAGAGAATTACTGCTAAATAATATACGAAATAAGGACAGAAATAAGGAAAACTTCTCATTCTGGCTCGGGACAGAATTCGTCGACCTCTGAATAGAATTCGTCGACTGGAGTTCCAAGATCATCGAGCTGAGAATTACTGTTCGTCGACCTGAGCTCAGTGAACTGCATTCTGGAAATAACTTGTCAATTTTGCGCTCTAAGTTCATCGAGCTGAGAATCTGTCTGGAGGAGGAGATCGTCGACCAGAGCTCAAATATCGTCGAGCTCAACTCAGAGAAAGATTTCTGAGTTCGAAGAACTTTGAATTGATAATTTTGAACTCTGAATTCTTTTAAGTGCGAGTATACTGAAGTCCTCTGCTGGCTCGTCCATGAAGTTTGAACCTAATGACTAGCCTAAACTCTAGGACTCATGAACTTGACCCTGGCTATATAATATGGGTCAAACTCATCCTAATTAGTGTACCTAGCGTAAATCCAAACTAGGGATCAACAATCTCCCCTTATTTGGGTGAGGCCACTAATACAAACAAAAGTACAAAATCATAAAGCAGAATAAAATATATCTGGAAGAAAATAAAACATCCAGCAGATTTGTACAAAGGTGCTTCATGATTAACAAATAGAGTTCAGAAAATAAAAACTAAACACAACAGTCATTTGTTCTTCTTTGACTTATCTTCCTCAGCTTTGTCAGATTTCTTAGAGGGCTGTTTAAATATAATTTCTCTATTTTGATTTGCAGCTTCATAATTTGACATAGTCATGTCTGATGCTCCAATTATATTGCAAGAAGTGGCCCTTGGTACTACTGCTTCAGGATGCAGACTCATATAATCATTTACATTGAAAAATTTATTGGCTTTAGCATACCTTTTGAGCTCTTATTTTCTGTAAGATGACATTGTGGAGTACTGTGATGGATCCTTTCATTCTTCTTTAGCTTTGTTGATCTTTTTTAGTATAATCAGGTCTTGAAACCTGGCCATCTTTGTAGTTGTTTCTTGTTCTGGATCTATAAATGGAATAGGAGGTGATTCTGGCCTTTTGGGACTGGAGTCCTTCTTTGATTCATCAATAGATGTTGAAGTACTTTTCTTTTTTATAGTAGAAGGAGGCTTGCTCTGAGAGTATTGTTGTTATTGACTTGGCTTGGAGTGTCTCTGATATGTCTTAGAAACTGGTACTGATCTGAGAGAAGCACTTCCAAAGGCCACAGCTGATGGAGGAGGAGAAGGGGGAGGGTCTTTACCGAAGTGCTTAGGAGGAGACCTATACATTCTTCTCTTCTTCCTCTCTTTTTTCTCATTCTTTGATAGCCATATCCACTGTGGCATCCCAAGATAACGTGTAATCTTTTTCAGATTATTGTAGGGAGTGTCATGTGTAGGATTGGGCTTGGGAGCTGCTTTGGGAATAATGATGATTAAAACGCCGGCTCTTATTTAGGTGGATGAGATGATGAAAGTGGAGGTTTTTATTTATAAAAAGAAGAGCGTTTTATTTTGTTAGAAACCGAGTTTTAATGAGAGGGAGGCAAGTGCACCTATCGCGTGTAGTACAGGATATTCCGGTGTGGAATATCGGGGTCGTATTGTTCTCAGGGCTGGCTTAGCTATATCTACTCTTTCCCTGAAAGCCTATTATTCTACCGATAATATTTTAGGTTTTATATAAAAAAGGAAATGGCGAACATAAAAATAAATATAATGCAGAAAATGAAAGCAGGAAATAAAATGCAGAAAGTCGATGAAGAACTCGGCGCGACAATATCAAAAAGAGAATTGAACGAAAGTTAACTTTTAATAAAAAAGAGATCCTAATTTTCAAATTAATTAAGGCGGAGACTCGGCCGTGGAGGTTCCTTAAATATGAGCTCACCTTGGTCTAGGGATATCGCTCACCTGAACGCTAAGACTATTCGACCGATCGCTAGACCGATGAAGGATTCCTCTTAACGCCCGCATTACGCTGAGAACCCCGTTATTGGGTGGGGAACCCAATCCAGTAGATTCACGCTCCTCCTCTCTTGAGGTTTAGCGTGGAGCTCTCTTTACCCAAGGGTGATCGGTCCATACGTACGGCCTCTCGGCATTGCGTATGGATAACGGAAATAGAGCCCGCACATCGATATGCGGTACTACGCGTCGTTAACCCGGGGCAAACCTTAAGAAATTTAATTAAATAGAAAACAGGACCTTTAATTATTTAAAGCTACTTTATCTGTCCCAATGCTCTTCGATATTGAGGGCTAAGGGCAGTTAGCCACTCATCGGAATGGGGACACTTACACTAGAAAGCGATAAAAAATTCGGTAAATGAAAGCAGTAAGAAAGCAGGAAGAAAGCAGAAAATTGCAAGTCCTACTAAAACGAGTAGGACTGAAGAAAGCAGTAAATGCGAATCCCGGCTCAAATGAGTGGGCGGGGGTAAATTAATCTCATACACGCACACACTCTACGGAAATTAAAATCACACACACGCACTCTACAGAAAAGTAAACACACGCATGCACTCAAAGTTTTCCTACTCAAGTGAGTAGGAAGAAAATGAAAGCAGTAAAAAGACAAGTCCCACTCAAACGAGTGGGCGGAAAATGAAAGCAGAGCGCCATTTAAATCTTAACGAGTAGGCGAAAATAAATGCATACGCACAAACTCTACAGAAATTGAAATAAAGCAATAAAATCTAACTCATACACGCACGCACACTTGCAAAAATAAGAAAAAGCAAAGTGACTGAAAAATTTAAACCACTGCATTTCTACTGCTAGAATGCGGTAGAAATGCATAAAAAGTGAAAATAAAAATTAACCGGACAAAAAGTTTTGAAAATTAAAATGAAAAGCTAAGTGCTCGGAAAATTAAAACGACTACATTTCTACCGCTAGAATGCGGTAGAAATGCATAAAAAGATGAAATAAAATTTAAACGGAGCGAAAAGTTTTGAAAATAAAAAGCTAAAATGAAGTTGGCGAAAAATTAGAACAACTGCATTTCTACCGCTAGAATGCGGTAGAAATGCATAAAAAGTGAAAATAAAAATAAACTAAAGCTAAACGGGTGCGAAAAATGAAAATAAAATGGACATTACAACGGCTAGAAAGTGCGGAAAATCCTAAACTAAGCTATGTTAAAAAGCTTATAAATGAAGAAAACATAAAACATAAAAGAAAAGAAATAAGATTGCTAAAGTGAGAGTTGCTTAGATCCATTCCAAACACATATAAAGAGAAGAAAAACACGTTTTATTAATTAAAAGAACAAGTTACAAGACACAAAAAATAATAAAAACTAAGGAGAGAGGGAGAAATTTCCCTTACATAGCATTTGGAATATATTTGGGCAGCGTAACACCTTAGCAAAATGGACCAAAAAGTGGACATAAATCTCATACAGCAGCTGCCCTTTTATAGGCAAAATTTCAGGTTGGTCACGCCCTAGGTCACGGGCGTGACAGGGGGGCGTGTCAGTACTGTTCATGAGCTGATCAGTGATTTGACTGGAAAGTTGACTTCGGCTGAAAACGTGGCGGTCACGCCCCAGGTCACGAGCATGATAGGTGTCAGTCACGGGCGTGACTAGGGCGTGACGGGGAGCTGGATCTGGGGATTTGACGGGAGCTTTGACTTCGGGGCGGTCCATGTGGCGGACACGGGCGTGACAGGATTGTCACGGGCGTGATAGGGGGGCGTGACCCGGACAGCTGGCATCCTGATGTTGGCAGCGTTGATTGTTTGACTAAGCGTTGCGTGTCGGCCTCGACACGGGCATGACAAGCTTTGACACGGGCGTGACGTTGGGCGTGTCGGGCTCGGAACAGTGAAATTGTTGAGTTTTGACTGGCTGATTGCGTTGAGAGCCTGACACGCCCGTGTCGGGCATTGTCACGGGCGTGTCAGGGCCGAAAATTCAGTTTTCTGGAAAAATTCAGAAAATAAAAAATACTAAGTTAGAAAATATTTTTACAAAAAAAGAAACATTTTATTGAATAAAACAAGCTAAAAACTATGAAAATAAATTAAAATGACAAAATAAATACACTAAAAAATAAGTATATTTACAACTCATCAAATACCCCCATACTTAAGCTTTTGCTATTCCAGAGCAAAAGTTGGAGATGAACTTATAAGGAATTAAAAAGAATCCTAAATTTAACTACCGCTTAAATTAATTGTACGAAAGATCGAAATGAATTTCCGGGGTTTCGGAATTAAATCCTAAATTATGAAAGTGTTAAAAATAGAGGAACTGTTTCAAAAAATGCTTCTAAATGGAAAAAAGGAAAGCGAAAATTATTTTGTTAGTTTAACGAAAATGGATTTGAATTATCGAAAAAACTTTAGCTAAAAAGAAATTGATAGGAAATAATTCAATTTAAAAATTATGCTCTCAAAAAGTTTTAAATTAATTCTAGAATCTTGAAAACTATATAAGTGGATTGGCGGATATGAAGAAGGCTTTGATTTTGAGGCGAGGTAATTTTTTCTCGAACCTCCATATTTTTTTCTTTTTGGATTATTAGGAAAATGAAATCTTATTTTCCAAACATTTTTTTTCTTCATAAATATAAATAAACCCAATGCATATGTATAGGAGTAATGAATTTTATCCTCTTACTCCTAACATACAATCTTTTTAAACTATTGGGTGCCTATGTTTGCAGGATGAAATCTTATCCCCATTGACATAAGATCTTTTAAGGGTGAGTGTGGAATCATACTGATTAAGGCATGAAAAAAAGGTGGATGGGATTATTTTCTCTAAAAGAAAACTAGAGTTTAATAAAAAAATTTGAGAGCAACCTCTTTAATTTGGACGTTCCTACGTTTCTAAAAGCATAAGTAGAAATAATATGAAATCCATGAATGTTATTTTCTAAGATAAAAATGTGCTTTTATTCAAAAAATCAGAAGTGAAAATGAGAAAGACAAGTTCCTTATAATAAGAAAAAGCCATAAAAAATTCTTTAAAATCTTAACCCCAGAAATTTAAGTCTATCGAGCTACAATTAAAAAACGAATAGTAAATAAAGAATTTATTAAAATTCGCTTATAAATAAACTCGAAACGATTATTTTGGAGAGCAAAGAGGTTAAGAATTAAGGGATTCGAATTATTTATTACAAAATAAATTTTTTTGATTTTTATGAGTTTTTCTAATTTTTTGATATTTTGGGGTTATTATCATTATTTTTTTGGAAATTTTTTTAAAGGTTATGCAAATTTTTTTGAGTTTTTTGAGTTATACAGATTTTTTTGAATTTTTGGATTTACAGAAATAATTACAAGAAAAGAGAGAGATTTTTTACAAGATAGGAAAGAGAAGTGGAAATAGACAAGAATATTTACAAAATATTTACAAGTAGAAAAAGAATCGCCCGCGAACAGACTCTTATTTGTGGTTGGTTCGATGAGTCGAACGTCGCGGAGCGATGTTTTATTTTTTTGAAAATTTTTAATTTTTATAATTAATATTATTAAAGCATGAAATTTTTTTTGAAGTTTTTAATTTTTGCAATTTTTTTGGAATTTTTATTTAGTGCTTGAAATAAAAGGACAGAAAATAGGAAACACCCCCATACTTAAGTCCAGCATTGTCCCCAATGTTGCACTAAGTATGAGGAACAGGATATATATAAAAATCTAAGCAGTATGTACAAAATTTAAAATTAAAAACGGGGGTTTAGAAATCTTCCCTAAATCGCGTTCGGGGAAGCCCGTTAAGAATAACCCTGCAAAAGATAAAAGAAATAGCAAAAATATAATATAAAAAATGAAAAAGAAAAATTCGGCGAAAAAGGTGCGGGTGATAGGGGGCGACAAGTGGGTGTGACTCGGAAGCTAACGTCTTAGCTAAGTGAGCGCGACCGATATGTGATCCCCTAGCGCTCACGATTGTGAAGCACGCCGAAACGACAAAATAAATACATAATTAGTAAAAAAAAAAATTTGTTTTATATATTTTTTCTTAGTATTTTTTTTTTGAATTTTTAGATAAGTTTATTTCTTTAGTTTTTGATTTTTTGAAAATAAAAATAAGAAAATAAGTTAAAGGCAAAATATAAATGAAAGAGATATATATTTTTTGAATTTTAAATATTTGGATGAAAAGAAAGAAAAAAATTTCATCAATTTTTTTTTTTTTTTTAGTTTTTTTTTTATAATTATTTTTTGTTTTAAAGTTTTTAAGTTTTTTATTTTTTTAAGTTTTTGATTTTTTTTTTAAGTTTTAAATTTTTCTGAATTTTTTTGTTTTAAAGTTTTTAAATTTTTTTTTTATTTTTTTGATATTTTTGTTTAAGTATTTATTATTAATATTAATAATGATATTATTATTATTATTAATATAAAATTTTTTCTTTGATCAAATTTTTATATATATATATATATATATATTAGTAGAAATAAAGGGTAAAATTAATAGGTTTCAGGAATTCAAAATAGTAAGACGAAATTATTCCCCGGCAACGGCGCCAAAAACTTGATGATTAAAACGCCGGCTCTTATTTAGGTGGATGAGATGATGAAAGTGGAGGTTTTTATTTATAAAAAGAAGAGCGTTTTATTTTGTTAGAAACTGAGTTTTAACGGGTTTCAGGAATTCAAAATAGTAAGACGAAATTATTCCCCGGCAACGGCGCCAAAAACTTGATGATTAAAACGCCGGCTCTTATTTAGGTGGATGAGATGATGAAAGTGGAGGTTTTTATTTATAAAAAGAAGAGCGTTTTATTTTGTTAGAAACTGAGTTTTAACGAGAGGGAGGCAAGTGCACCTATCGCGTGTAGTACAGGATATTCCGTTGTGGATAATCGGGGTCGTATTGTTCTCGGGGCCGGCTTAGCTATATCTACTCTTTCCCTGAAAGCCTATTATTCTACCGATAATATTTTAGGTTTTATATAAAAAAGGAAATGGCGAACATAAAAATAAATATAATGCAGAAAATGAAAGCAGGAAATAAAATGCAGAAAGCCGATGAAGAACTCGGCGCGACAATATCAAAAAGAGAATTGAACGAAAGTTATCTTTTAATAAAAAGAGATCCTAATTTTTAAATTAATTAAGGCGGAGACTCGGCCGTGGAGGTTCCTTAGATATGAGCTCACCTTGGTCTAAGGATATCGCTTACCTGAACGCTAAGACTATTCGACCGATCGCTAGACTGACGAAGGATTCCTCTTAACGCCCGCATTACGCTGAGAACCCCGTTATTGGGTGGGGAACCCAATCCGGTAGATTCACGCGCCTCCTCTCTCGAGGGTTAGCGCGGAGCTCTCTTTACCCAAGGGTGATCGATCCATACGTGCGGCCTCTCGGCGTTGCGTATGGATAACGGAAATAGAGCCCACACATCGATATGCGGTCCTACGCGTCGTTAACCCGGGGCAAACCTTAAGAAATTTAATTAAATAGAAAACAGGACCTTCAATTATTTAAAGATACTTTATCTGTCCCAATGCTCTTCGATATTGAGGGCTAAGGGCGGTTAGCCACTTATCGGAATGGGAAAACTTACACTAGAAAGCGATAAAGAAAGCGGTAAATGAAAGCAGTAAGAAAGCAGGAAGAAAGCAGAAAATTGCAAGTCCTACTCAAACGAGTAGGGCTGAAGAAAGCAGTAAATGCGAATCCCGGCTCAAATGAGTGGGCGAGGGTAAATTAATCTCATACACGCACACACTCTACGGAAATTAAAATCACACACATGCACTCTACAAAAAAGTAAACACACGCACGCACTCAAAGTTTTCCTACTCAAGTGAGTAGGAAGAAAATGAAAGAAGTAAAAAGACAAGTCCCACTCAAACGAGTGGGCAGAAAATGAAAGCAGAGCGCCATTTAACTCTTAACGAGTAGGCGAAAATAAATGCATACGCACACACTCTACAGAAATTGAAATAAAGCAATAAAATCTAACTCATACACGCACGCACACTTGCAAAAATAAGAAAAAGCAAAGTGACTGAAAAATTAAAACAACTGCATTTCTACCGCTAGAATGCGGTAGAAATGCATAAAAAGTGAAAATAAAAATTAACCGGACAAAAAGTTTTGAAAATTAAAACGAAAAGCTAAGTGCTCGGAAAATTAAAACGACTGCATTTCTACCGCTAGAATGCGGTAGAAATGCATAAAAAGATGAAATAAAATTTAAACGGAGCGAAAAGTTTTGAAAATAAAAAGCTAAAATGAAGTTGGCAAAAAATTAGAACAACTGCATTTCTACCGCTAGAATGCGGTAGAAATGCATAAAAAGTGAAAATAAAAATAAACTAAAGCTAAACGGGTGCGAAAAATGAAAATAAAATGGACATTACAACGGCTAGAAAGTGCGGAAAATCCTAAACAAAGCTATGTTAAAAAGCTTATAAATGAAGAAAACATAAAACATAAAAGAAAAGAAATAAGATTGCAAAAGTGGGAGTTGCTTAGATCCATTCCAAACACATATAAAGAGAAGAAAAACACGTTTTATTAATTAAAAGAACAAGTTACTAGACACAAAAAATAATAAAAACTAAGGAGAGAGGGAGAAATTTCCCTTACATAGCATTTGGAATATATTTGGGCAACATAACACCTTAGCAAAATGGACCAAAAAGTGGACAGAAATCTCATACAGCAACTGCCCTTTTATAGGCAAAATTTCGGGTTGGTCACGCCCTAGGTCACGGGAGTGATAGGGGGGCGTGTCAGTACTGTTCAAGAGCTGATCGGTGATTTGACTGGAAAGTTGACTTCGGCTGAAAACGTGGCGGTCACGCCCAAGGTCACGGGCATGACAGGTGTCAGTCACGGGCGTGACTAGGGCGTGACGGGGAGCTGGATCTGGGGATTTGACGGGAGCTTTGACTTCGGGGTGGTCCACGTGGCGGACACGGGCGTGATAGGATTGTCACGGGCGTGACAGGGGGGCGTGACCCGGACAGCTGGCATCCTGATGTCGGCAGCGTTGATTGTTTGACTAAGCGTTGCGTGTCGGCCTCGACACGGGCGAGACAAGCTTTGACACGGGCATGATGTTGGGCGTGTCGGGCTCGAAACAGTGAAATTGTTGAGTTTTGACTGGCTGATTGCGTTGAGAGCCTGACACGCCCGTGTCGGGCATGGTCACGGGCGTGACAGGTCCGAAAATTCAGTTTTCTGGAAAAATTCAGAAAATAAAAAATACTAAGTTAGAATATATTTTTACAAAAAAAGAAACATTTTATTGAATAAAACAAGCTAAAAACTATGAAAATAAATTAAAATGACAAAATAAATACACTAAAAAAGAAGTATATTTACAACTCATCAAATAACTTTCCTTTTCTTAACAATCTTAGTTTTGGCCTTAGGATCTTCAGAATCATCAGAATCTTCTTCATCATTGACTTCATCAGAAGATTCTGGAGGATAATCATACATATCATCAATCCTTTAAGGCTTCCTTTGAGATTGGCTTCTCAGCTTGAGGAAGCACTTGAGGTTCTGTAACTTATGGTGGAGCAACATTTTCAGTAACCATCTGATTATCTTCATCTATATAATCAAAAAGAAAATCATCCAATTTAGGTAGAGGAGACTCTGCCCAAGAGAAGGTAGGGGAAAAACCCTTTTGCTCTGGAGTAGAAGTTGATACAATAACATTCTAAGTCACATGTTCTTCTAAAATCTTAGGAGCTTAAACTGCAAAACTTTCCTTTAGTTGTTTAACAACTTCAGGATTTATTGGTGAAGTATAGAAAACTATTTCCATATATTGCTTTTGAAAAACTTTTGGAAGATAATATATATATATGCATAAAAAGACTTCAAGAAAATAATTAACTCCACTGCGGGATTGATAAAACAATCACTAACAGATAAATTTTTTGGAAGATCTGCTTGCTCATCTGTACAAGACATATCAATATCAACTATCTCAACTTCTGAAATCATATTTACATCTGCATTTGCTGCTGCATCAATCTGTACCTCTACTACTATTGGAGGAGAACTGACTGGAGCTTCTTCATTGGATATCTCCCCCTGCCTGGTTTCAGAGGGTCCTGAAGCCACGCACCCAGAAGAAGGGATAGTGGGGACAACAAAAACGAAAGCAGATAAAGAAGAAATATAATCAACAAGAGGTTTAATTGTCTCTGCTATGAGCTTTTTGAGGAGGGGAGTGTGAGTTCAAAGAGAGAGGAAGTGGAAGGGGAATCCAATTATATAAACTCAGATGGTGTTTGAGTGGATATAGAAGGATGGATGGAAGAGGATGAAGGGAAAGGTGTGGTGTCTGTCATTTGCTCATCAGGGGATGAAGTGTTGATGGGAGATGATGATATAAGATCAAAAGATAGAACTGATAGAAGGTTTGTGAGTGGTATATCAACAAGATGACGGGGTAATGGGGAATGAGGGGGTGTTGTGTTATCTTGGGATTGAATTAGAGTTTGTTGATGTTCTGGAGATTGAACTAGTGGTGTTGGATTATGAGCTTGAGATATGGATGGTTGTTGGTGGGGAGTAGATGATGGAAGTTGAACTTGTGGAGGAGTAGGTGGGTGTTCATGGGATGGAGGGGATGGATTTCTGATGGAGGGGGCATCTTCTGGGGGTGGGGGATTAGCTATTACAGCTCTTGTATCCTCATATGCTCTAGAAGATGTTGAAGCCTTGGATGGATTTAGGATTGTCCTCTACCACCTTCCAAATAAGGCACATGTTAGCCTTTTGGAAGCATTAATGAAGATGGTCTGAGAGACCAGGGATTCAACAACCTTTTCCGGTAGGAAAATTCCCAAAATTCTTCCAAAACACACTTCTTTCTTACTGTTCTTCTTCTTTATCAATCAAACGGGATTTTAGCCAAAATCACTGGTTTCTCATTTACAACAACACACATTACCAGAAACTATTGCTTGGTAATATAATCATGGGCAGTATGCTTATCTAGCAATACTTTACCAACGACATCAACTAAAAAATTGTAATCAGCTGACAAATTTTTCTTTAATAACTTATTGGGTATTGTATCCACATTAACCCAGATTTTTATGAAGTCGCCCTTGAACTAAGATAAATTAGGTTGTATTTGATTTCCTATTCCAGTTATGTGTTTGTAGGATTTATTGCCAAGTGTAGACCAATGTCAGTCTTCAGCTGGTCATCAAACACAGGACCATACAATGTAATTCCTCATTGTGTGATCCAAGGTGTTGACTCATGTGTATCCTCTCTATTGGGATACACTTCATATACAAGCACATGGACTAATGGATGAAGATTGGATGCTATTTGGAATGAAGAACTCAAGTTTCATAAAGTTGAGTAAATTCTAAGTGTTGTCCTCGAGTAGCTCTATTAGTACTCGAGTAGAAGACTTAAAAGCACTCGAGTAGATCCAGTCTACATTTCAAGTATGGAAGTTGTTCTCGAGTAGTTCTTATCTTGAACTAAAGAAACCAAGTCCAGTACTCGAGTAGATCTTCTCTCATTCTCGAGTGATGTTATTTATGTCTCAGAAAATTTTCTAAGTCAAGTACTCTAGTAGTCTAGCTGAGTATTCGAGTAGTTGAGGTGATCAAGTCAAGTAACATAACTTAGTTCTTGAGAAAATTCAAAGACCACTCGAGTGACACTTCTTTGTACTCGAGTAGTTCGACTAGCACTCGAGTAGTTCAGCTTCAGCACTTGAGTGATCAGATTCTTATCCAAAATTTTCTCCAAGTCCAAGCACTCGAGAAGTTCAGTCTACCTCTAGAGAAGTAAGTATAACACTCGAGTGATCCATTAACTACTCGAGTGATTTACTTCAACATTCAAATTTTCCAGGATTTACTCCTCTCGAGTAGTCTAAGTATAACACTATAGAGCCAGCTTTAGTTCTCGAGTAACTTATTCTTCCCTCGAGAAATGCCGATCAAATTTTCAGAAATTTTCTTAAGTCCCTATAAGATCTAATTTTTGAATGCCGTGATATGATTGGTCCACATGGCCATCATTAATGATGATTATTACCATTAGGGAGATCTTATAAAAGGTCATATCATTATGAAAAACCCTAAGCGTGTATTATCTAAGTTCTGGATTGGCCGAATATTCATCATCATCTATAGAAAGTCGCCGCTCTCATTCAAGATCTTTATGGCAACATTCGTTCCAGAGACTTACAGATCAAGGGATTAATCATTCTCCATCTACTCCTTGATCATGTGAGTCAAAGCTTCTCAGAATAAGATCGATGCGTGTGCCTTTTTCTACAATTTCTTATTAAGCCGCAAAGTCCAAGAAGGAAGACCTAGAGCGATTTTAAGATCTTAGAAAATTATTGTTTGTATATCTATAAATCTCTTTTTAATCTTGTACGAGATTATTGTTCGAGTGTAGGACATTTGTTCTTTGAGTTTTAGGAAGTTTTTATCATTCGAGTGTAGATCCCGTTTTGGATCGAGATTGTAGGAACATTATTCCGAGTGGTAGGATCGTTTTGATCCGAGATTAGTAGATTAGCCGAGTCTAGTGGTTTGCTAGATCAGTGAGTGGAAAGTGGACATACCCAAGATTGGGGAACCTCTAAAATTCTTGGTGTCCTTTGTGAATGCTTGTTTATTTCTTGTGCTTAGATCTTTATAGTTTTTATTCGGTAAAAACTAGAACAACTCACCTATTCACCCCCCTCTAGGTGATTTAGGTAGACAACTTTGACGTTTTTCAATTAGTATCAGAGGAAGGTTGATCACTATAAGGTTCACACCTTGATCAGATTTTCCCCAAGTTGTCTTTGAGTTATTCAAGCATGGACAGGGCCAAGGATTTTGCCAAGCTTCCCTTGTGCACAAAGAATTATTTTGCGATGTGGAAAGAAAGAATAAAATTCTTTATGGAAGCTGTGGATCCAAGGATCTTCATGATTGTTAAAGAAGTCCCTTATGTTCCTATGACCGCCTCTACTATAGATGTTACAAAGCAAGTTCCTAAGAAGTTAATGGATCTCGACAAAGATGAGATTGCACTTGTCTCTCTAGACAAGAAAGACAAAAATATTATAGCAAGTGCAGTTGATGATTCAATGCTGCAGAATTTGATTCACTACCAATCTAAAAAGGAGATGTGGCAGTCTCTGATCATCTTGATGGAAGGTACTGAAGAATTAAGGGATGACAGAAGATCCCTTCTGAATCAAAAGTATGAAGCCTTCCCGCAAGGACCCAAGGAGACTACTGACACTTTTGAGAAATTGTTCAAGATACAACGACCTAAGAGTATATGGCCGGGTCTTCACCAAAGGAGAGCTGAATGACATGTTTCTGAGGTCCCTAACCAAGGAATGGGACAACAAAGTCTGTGCAATCAGAGAATTTTGCAAGATAGCTGAGACTGTTCCTCAAAACCTCTTTGGAAAGCTGATATCCTATGAACCTCAAATTAATTCCAAAAAATGCTGAAGAAGAGAAGAGTCAATTCACTCCCAAGGAGAATTCTATCGCTCTGAAGGAAGACAGCTCAAGGAAGGGCAAAGTTGCTTCACATACCCCTGCTCAAGTAGAAAGTGAAGAAGAATTATCTGGGCCATGTACTTCAGGCTTAGAGTTATCTGGAGGAGAGTTATCGCTGCTCTCAAGAAAGTTCAAGAAATTCTTGAACAAGAAAAAGCAATTGAGAGGCAAGGATGCCTCATACAAAAGATCACGACATGATGGTGATCGACGATAGAAGGGCTCAAGTAGCCACGACAAGTATAAGTCTAAAGCAAACAAACATATTTTTACTGACATAGTTTGTTACTGTTATAATAAGCCAGGTCATGTAATTGTTGATTACCGCCATAAGAAGAAGGAGGGTGGCCAAAGAGAGGAGAAGAAATCTTCTTATAATAAGAACAAGACAGAAAGAAGTCTTGTAGCTAAATAGGGCAAAACCCTCAGCGACACTGACTCATCTGAGTCAAGTGATAAAGAGGAAGCCTACTATGGGCTCATGGCACATACTGACGAAGAAGAAGAGCCCCAGTTCACTGGGGTGGTAAAATCTCATACACCACTCTCTAAATCTGATGTCTCTGAACATGATAATGTGGACATCTCTTCTGACGATGAGTCTGAACTCATGGCCCAGTATAAAGAGTTAATCATGGCCTACGATTAATGTCGAAAGGTCGTGAAAACCCAGGCTAAAGAGATTAAGTCTTTAACGATTGTAAAGAGCTCACTGAGAGAGGAAGTCATTAAGATGGGCTCACTCAGAGAAGACTTATATACTGCAGTTGGTGAGTACAATAAGGCTCTCAAGCACCTCGATCTGAAAGAAGAAATCATCAAGGGATTGGAAGAGCAACTTGAATCCGAAAAGAAACTTGTCTAAGGTTTCTCTAAACCCAAGATAGTTCTTCCTCTTATTACTAAGTTCTCTGCTTAGACTAAGGGTGCTGGCCTAGACCATGTTGAGGCTCCTAGTACATCCTCTACGAGAAATAAGGCTCAGTGAAAGAATAAGGCGGCTAAGAAGGCTTTGGCCAAGGCAAAGGGGAATGCTCCATAATATCAAACTACATCTGAGAAGGTTGTTTTTCCTACTAATAAGTTTGACCTTGACTCCTCCTACGGTCACTTCACTAGGCCTACTTATGTAGAGCCCAAGTTGAGGTACCAAGGATGGACATACCCTCGAAACATTGGTGAAAGTGTCTTTAAGGCAGCTTATGAAGGGATCACTCTTCAGAGCTATGGCCCTTTTGATCACGGTCATAACATCAAGAAGGCTCCAAAAGTAAAGTCTATTCTTGAAAAGCCTATGAAGGAGAAGAAACAATGTGATTGCCTTAAGCATGAAGCTTCTACCTCTAAGAATGCTACCCCTGCTAGACCAGACTCCCCAAAAGTCAAGCAAGATGGAGTTAGGTAAATATACAACAGGTTTTACTGTTAGTGTTGTGGAAGAATTTGTCACTTTGCCATCGATTGCTGTTTTAATCCCACAAACCATGTTACCCCTCAGGTTAACCATGTAAGAAAGACCGCTCACATTGTTAATTCATGTAGGGGGAGCAAGCTAACTAGAGACCAAGGACCCAAGAAAGTTTGGGTTCCTAAGGCAAATTGATTTGTAATTGCAGGTATGTCCAAAGGCCACCAGAAATCCCATTTGGTATTTTGGCAGCGGATGCTCTCAGCTTATGACCGTAACTAGATGCCTTCTCCAGAATTACTCTAAAGTCGTAAACGGCCCAAAGGTCATCTTTGGAGGTTTTTATAGAGGAATTACAAATGGTTATGGTATGATTACTCATGGTAGTGTATCCCTTTCGGATGTGGCTTATGTTTAAGGATTGGAACACAATCTCATATGCATAATCCAACTATGCGATAAAGGATACATAGTTGAATTTCATGTTGATAAGTGTTTGATAAAGTCCATTGATAATTTGGAAATGATTTTATCAGGTACTCTTAGTAGAAATATATTTTGTTTAAATTTTATTTATATAGACTCTTCTACACCAGTGTGTCTTTTGTCTAAAGATAGTGCGTCTCTTGGTGACCAATGACACAAGAGATTACCATATATTAATTTCAAAACTATTAATAAATTATTTTCTCAATTTAGTATGTGATGCACCGAATGTTAAGTGCGCTAAGGATAGACCTTGTCATGCATGTGTGAAAGGGAAGCAACCAAGGGATACTTTTAAAAGCATTATAGGCAAAGACTCTAATAGGTGTTTACACCTGCTTTATATGTACTTATTCCGTCCACTAAAAGTTAGAAGTTTAGGAGGTAAGGATTATATGTTGGTTATTGTTGATGACTACTCGCGCTTTGCGTGGGTATTCTTTCTGAAACACAAGTCTGATACCTTCGATGTATTTACAAATTTTGTTAGGCAGATCCAGAATGAATACAATTGTTCCGTAGTAAAAATAAGAAGTGACAATGGAACTGAAATCAAGTCTGGGCCCATGATAGAATTTTGTGAAAGCCTAGGTATCTTTCTTGAGTTTTCCTCTCCTCGAACTACTCAGCAAAATGGAGTAGCTGATAGAAGGAATAGAACACTCATAGAGGCCTGTAGGACTATGTTGAGTGATGCCTCACTACCGGAGTACTTTTGGGCTGAAGCTGTCAACACTGTATGCCACGTGCAAAATCGAGCACTCAAAAAAAAATAACCCCAATAAGATGCCTTATGAACTTGTAAAGGGCAGAAAACCGACTGTATCATATTTTAGAATTTTTGGCTGCAAATGTTTTGTTCTTAACAATAGTAAGTACCATACTACTAAATTTAGTGAAAAGAGTTTTGAAGGTATTTTTGTAGGATATAGTATCCATAGTAAGGCATATAGGGTATTTAATAAGAAAACCCTGGTGGTTCAAGAATCTATACATGTTGTATTTGATGAGACGAGCTTATTTCAAAGCAACTCTTCTAGTGTGTTCATTGAAGATGCAAGTTCAAGGTTGAAAGAACTTAACCTGGATGAGGCGACTGAACAGAAAGGTAAAAAAGTTAATCAATATCACCACTCCAACCCCTATTGGAGAGGTTGATGATCAAGATGAATGAATTATTCAAGTTAATGATGTCACTCCTGTGGCTGAAGAATCTCCAGATGCAAGGAACCTAGAGCTCAATCATTTGAAGGATCTCCCAATTGATCAAATCATCGGAGATCCCCGGGATGGTGTCAAAACTCGTAGAGGTACTACTAATGAGAATTTGTATTTGAGTTTTCTCTCACAGGTTGAACCAAAGAAGTTTGAAGAAGCAAACTGAGATGCATCATGGATTATGTCCATGGAAGAAGAGTTAAATCAGTTCAAGAGCTGTCAAGTCTGTAAACTTGTTCCCAGACCCAAAGGTAAGAACGTCATTGGAACCAAATGGGTCTAGAGGAATAAGATGGAAGAGAATGGAACGATCATAAAGAACAAGGCAAGACTCATCGCCGAGGGATATTGACAAGAAGAAGGAATCGACTTCGACCGGACATATGCTCCAGTGGCAAGGCTAGAAGCAATCAGGTTTTTCCTTGCGTATGCTGCACTTAAGGGATTCACCGTCTATTAGATGGAATTGAAGTCTGCCTTCCTTAATGTTGATATAAAGAAAGAAGTGTATGTTGAACAACCCCAAGGTTTCATTGATTCTAACTTTCCTAATTATGTTTATCTTTTATCTAAAGATTTATATGGTTTGAAACAAGCTCCTCGAGCTTGGTATGAGATGATGTCTAGCTTTCTTCATGAGAACAAGTTCACAAGGGGAAAGATAGATAAGATATTATTCCTTAGGAAAATAAAAGGCAAGATTTTGCTAGTGCAAATCTATGTCGACGACATTATTTTTGGCTCTACAGACGACAAACTCTGCAAGAAGTTTTCTAAACTTATGCAAGGGAAGTTTGAAATGAGCAGTATGTGAGAGCTGAAGTATTTCTTAGGACTTCAGGTGAAACAATCTGAGGATGAAATTTTCATCTCGCAGACTAAGTTCACCAAGGAGTTGATTAAGAAATTCGGAATGGAGAATACAAAACCACTATGAGGACTCCAATGGGTTCAGCTACATCTCTGGACAAGGATGAGAAAGGGAAACCTTATGATGAAACCAAGAATAGAACCATAGTTGGATCCTTGATCTACCTTACTGCCAGTAAACCAGACATAATGTTCATTACATGTGTCTGTGCTAGATTCCAAGTGAACTGTAAGGAATCTCACTATTCTTCTACAAATCGGATTTTGAGATACCTTAAAGGTACACCGAATCTTGTCTTATGGTACCCAAGAGGTAATGATAATGAACTAATTGGTTTTTCAGATGCAGATTTTGTAGGTAGTAAAGATGACAGGAAGAGCACTTCCGGGACTTACCAATTCCTAGGAAGAAGACTCATTTCCTGGAGTAGCAAAAAACAAAATTGTGTCGGAATCTCAACGGTCGAGTCAGAATATATTTCTACCGGCAGTTGTTGTGCACAATTGCTTAGGCTAAAGAACCACCTGGAAGACTATAACATGTAAGCCAAAGACATCTCTCTGTTTTGCGACTCCTCCAGTGCAATTATAATAGCAAATAACCCATTATCTCACAGCCGAACAAAGCACATAGAGATGAGATATCATTTCATCCAGGACCATGTGGAGCATGGGGAAATAGATCTGTAGTATGTTCCAATAGACAAGCAAATTGCAGACATTTTCACGAAGCCGCTGGAGGAGACCAAGTTTAGTTTCTTCAAAACTGAGCTTGGTATGATCAACATAGAAGGATAGACAAGATGGAATCTTTTTACAGTTCAGAAATAAAGGCTCAATCAAAAGGTTAGAAATTTCACAAAGTGGACTTCATTTCTCGAGTTAAAGAAAGACTACTCGAGAACTCAAACTTGACTACTCGAGTACCTTTCTGACTTCTCGAGAACTAAGTTATTCGAGTGCAATCACTCGAGTACTATACTTCATCTTGAGAAGCAAACTTAGATCACTCGAGTACCGTCATCCAACTTCTCGAGTACCTCCATTCCACCACTCGAGTACTAAAGTTCCACTCGAGAAATGACCCGTCAATTTTCATTCCATTTCAATTTTTTTCAATTTCGAAAACCACATCTCTTCCGCCACTAACTAAGGAATGTTTAAGATTAATTAGACCCCTAATCATCATTACTAGGGTTTTATAAATAGAAAATTACGGATTTCAAGAATCTACTCGAGTTTAATCCCTCTCTGTCTCGAGAAACTCTTCGACTTCCGCGACTTCTACAGAGCTCGCCGCAGTCTCCTTCCACTTCCAATCAATCTCCTACCATTCGGTGAAGATAATGGCGCCGCTGTCGAAGATTGGGAGTGAGTTAGTGGTCCTCGGAATCGCAGAGCTCTCAGACGATTTAAGAAATTTGCTAATCCTTCTCGACTCAGCAGGTTTGAGTTTTGTTCTCTAGGAATCGTGCAAAATTTTGTTTCCAGAAGTTGAAGATTTCTTCAAGAACATCAGAGTCAAGGGAAATGGAAAAGTTTTGAAGTCTAAAGTTAAGGGAATCAAGGTAAAACTCACCAAGTCCTCTGTTTCTAAACTTCTGAAAATGCATGTAGTAGATGAAGAAGATGAAATCACAAATAAAGATAATGACAGAACATGTAACTTCTGTGGTATTTCAACTGAAGTTACTTCCACTAGAAGGCTAGACCTAAACCTAGAAAGCAAATTAATGGTGGATATCATTGGAAAAATATTGTTGTGCGGGACTTGCTCCATAAGCTTTATAACCAATGATCTTTTAGAAATCATGACAACAATCATCTGCAGTAAAAGATTTCAATTTGGTATGTTGATATTAGATAAAATCAGGGAGAGCATTCAGGCTCCAAGTTATGCTAGGATAATCTCCTTAATTTTGCATGAGATTAATCCTCAGGTATTTGACTTCTCCAAAGGCCCTACCATCCATCATATGAAGAAAGTATTAATTTCCTCCATTTAGAGATGGGAATTTAAATTGCAAAACCCAGCCCAGACATCTAAAGCCCATGAGCACCCTGCTTCATAGGAAAGGAACCCATCTCCCCCTCTCCATCATGTTGTTGCCATATCTGGTGCAGCAACTGAGGGGGAGCCTACCTACTCAGTGAAGCAAGACAAATTTCCTACTCCTCCTCCAGATACTTCCATCCAACCAACCACTTCAGAAGATCTTCAAACAGATGCCCAGGTACAAGAAACAATCCTCTCCACCACTGATGATATCTATAAAATGATTGAGGAACTCAGCTCAGATGAGCCTCTACCTCCCCTCCATCAAGAAAATTTTAAAGCACTATACAAAGAAGCCACTCCAGCATCTTCTCCATCTCCTGCATCATCTCCAAAGTCCCCCTTTGATCCATCCCCAGCTGCTGAAGAAGAACAAGAGACAATTCTGCTGTTAGATGAAAATGAACCATCTCAAGAAGCTGCTGAAGCTCCTTTGAGGAGATTGGATTTTTCTCTTCCCACCTTCATTAGTGAGGAAGAAGATGTTTTGGTTAATACTACAAGAGCTCAGAGCTCAGTTGTAATTGAATAAATTTCTCCATGGACTGCCCCTCCTCCTCCAACTAGTGCTAATGTTTCTACTACACCAGCTACTTCTGATATTCTTGGTAAAATAGAATAGATGCTGCTAGACCAAAGAAACTATATTGAGGATTCTCTCAATGCTGTGCATAATAAAGTTTCTTATTTGGAAAAGGAAATGAGTCAAGGATTTGATAAAATCCAACATAATACAGATCAGTTGAAGCACCTTTTCCAAATTTATGGCAAAGCCTTGGATCACACTATTACAAGTGTTGGATATGTTATGGAACAAGGAGTTTCCCTTGCAAATAATCAAATTGAACTTGAAAAGAAACCACAAGACCATGTCATGAAGTTCTGTGAAGAAGATGTCACTTTCAAGGATTAAGCCATAAAGAAATTAGGTGTAGAAATTAGAAAGGGGGAGGGTATAGTGAAAGAACAAGTGGAAAAATATGATACAAATGTCAATACCCTCTTGACTGAAAAAATGAAGGAAAATAATAAAGATGTGCTAGCTCAAATTTAGTCAGTGAAGTTCTATACTTATGATACTACTGTATGGATGCATAACCAGATTTTCCAAGAATTCCAAGCTGATCTAAATATTATTCCTCACCATCTGAATCCACCTTCTAAAGGACAGCCTGCTCAAATGCCAGCTCAAATGCGTATCTTCTCTCATTGGCCTTAAGATGAAACTCAACCTCCAGAATCTTACTCTCAGGTTTGGGAATCTGACATCCCTAATTATTTACCAGAAATTCAGATTCCTCAAAGAAGGAAGTATGGAGATGGAGCTTCTGCTAGTAAATCTATTCCTAATCCAGAGGCAGAGAAGAGAAAAGCTCAGGAGTTTGCTGAGATATGGAGTCCAACTTCCAAAGCCCTGATACTTGATACATAAGAAGCTTGTCATGGACTATAATGAAAGAAGAAATCTTCATTACAGCTATTCTGAATGGGAATTACATGAGAAATCATTAACTAAAAGGAGAATCAATGACAGAGAATATGGGAGGAACAATCCCAATGCTCCTCCTAGACCTCCTAATTATTACCCCAAGCCCTTCAGTTATCAGAGAAGACAGCAGGAGAAGAAGGACAAGTAGTAATAATAACAACAAAAACATCGTCAAAGCTAGGAATGATTATGAGTTAAGAGATTGAGGATTGAATTCATGTAGAGATTAAATTTACAAACAATTCTAATTATATAATTTTTAGTTTTGATGATTATCTCTTTATTTATTAGTTTCTTTCATTTTATTCTATGATTACCTTTAATATCTAGTTCTTTCTATTTTGGTATAATTCACTTTAGTGTAGAGGGTTCTGACTTCTACAAATAGGGGGAGATTGTTGGGTATTGTATCCACATTAACCCAGATTTATATGAAATCACCCTTGAACTAAGATGAATTAGGTTGTATTTTATTTCCTATTCCAGTTATGTGTTTGAGGAATTTATTATCATGTGTAGAGCAATGTCAGTATACAGTGGGTCATCAAACAAAGGACCATACAATGTAATTCCTTATTGTGTGATCCAAGGTGTTGACTCATGTGTATTCTCTTTATTGGGTTAAACTTCATATTCAAGCACATGGACTAATGGATGAAGATTGGATGCTATTGGAATGAAGAACTCATGTTTCATAAAACTGAGAAAATTCTAAGTGTTTTACTCGAGTAGCTCTATTAGTACTCGAGTAGAAGACTTAGAAGCACTCGAGTAGATCCAGTCTACATTTCGAGTATGGAAGTGGTTCTCGAGTAGATCTTATCTTGCACTCGAGAAACCTAGTCCAGTACTCGAGTAGATCTGCTCTCATTCTCGAGTGATGTTATTTATGTCTCATAAAATTTTCTAAGTCATCTACTCGAGTAGTCTAGCTGATTACTCGAGTAGTTGAGGTGATCAAGTCGAGTAACAGAACTTAGTTCTTGAGAAAATTCTAAGACCACTCGAGTGGCACTTCTATGTACTCGAGTAGTTCGACTAGCACTAGAGTAGTTCAGCTTCAGCACTCGATTTTTCAGATTATTATCCAGAATTTTCTCCAAGTACAAGCTCTCGATAAGTTCAGTCTACCCCTCGAGAGGTAAGTATAGCACTCGAGTGATCCATTAACTACTCGAGTGATTTACTTCAACATTGAGATTTTCCAGGATTGCCTCCTCTCGAGTAGTCTAAGTGTAGCACTCAAGAGCCAGCTTTATTACTTGAGTAACTTATTCTTCACTCGAGAAATGCCGATCAAATTTTTAGAAATTTTCTTAAGTCCTTGTCAGATATAATTTTTGAATGTCGTGACATGATTGGTCCACGTGGCCATCATTAATGACAGTAATTACCGTTAGAGAGATCTTATAAAAGGTCATATCATTATTACAAACCCTCCGCATGTATTATCTAAGTTCTGGATCGGCCGACAATTCATCATCGTCGACAAAAAGTCATCGCTCTCGTTCAATATCTTCGAGGCAACTTTCGATCTAGAGACATGCAGATCAAGAGATTAATCATTTTCTATCTACTCCTTGATTGTATGAGTCAAAGCTTCTCAGAACAAGATCGATCCTTGTGTCTTCTTCTATAATTTCTGATTAAGCCGCAAAGTCTAAGAAGGAAAACCTAGAGAGATTTTCAGATCCGAGAAAATTATTGTTTGTATTTCTGCAAATCTCTTTTTAATCTTGTAGGAGATTATTCTCCGAGTGTAGGAGATTTATTCTCCGAGTTGTAGGTAGTTTTAATCTTCTGAGTATTGATCCCGTTTTGGATCGACATTGTAGGAACGTTGTTCCGAGTGGTAGGATCGTTTTGATCCGAGATTTGTGGAGTAGCCGAGTCTAGTGGTTTGCGAGATCGTTGAGTGAAAAGTGGACGTACCCAAGATTGAGGAACCACTATACTTCTTGGTGTCCTCTGTGAATGATTGTTTATTTCTGTGCTTAAATCGCTATAGTTTTTATTCCGCAAAAAGTAGCACAACTCACCTATTCACCCCGCCTCTCGGTGATTTAGGTAGACAACTCAGACGTTTTTCAAAACTTATTAGGGTTCTCTTCAATATGACCCATTTTATTCAACATTTTATCATATTCAGAGCTATCAATCTCTATGTCTTCTTCCCCATTTGTGAAACCAAAAATCTCAGTTAAAACCACAGGTGTTAGAGAAACTTGATTACCAGATATTGTGCCCGTCATGGTGTCGGCGTCTGGAGTAGAGGAAGTGAACACCCATTCTCTGATCTCTATAACAGCTATCTTTATCTTGGTAGTCATGAATTTCTTCAACTATTGGTCCTCAAATAATTTCAGTATGTCCACGAAAATTTGATCAGAATATTGAAATGATTCGAAGACTATATAGAATCCTGTGTCAAATTTCATTGCAGAAAGAGAGCTCGCCAGAATCGCCATTGATCGCCTGCAAAAGGAAACAGAAAGATCAAGTGCCAGGGGAATAGAAAGCGCGGAATGGAGCTTGAATAAAACCTAGTTATAAGATTTTCATAATATGAAGCGTCAAACTCCGTCCTGCGAAATAAACAAAATTCTTCGATCTGAGGTCGACGAAATATTTTATTGACAAAAGAGTTTGTCGATCTCAGTTTGAAGAAGGGAAAATTTTTCGTCGTTCTCTAGTAGACAAAAAGTGTTTGAAGCCAGATCGTCAATCTCAGGTCAATGAAAATAACTTCACACAGAGAGTTCGTCGATCTTAGGTCGACAATTAATCTCAAGAACTTTTCTCAGTTCGTCGATCTCCGTTCGACGAACTGTGGCAAATTCTTCGACCACAGACAGAAAGTTAAAGTATTGCTTCACCATTTATCATACCTAGTTGATTCAAAACGAACAAATGTTTCTTCTCATCCAAGGGTTTGGTGAAGATATCTGCCTTTTACAAATCAGTAGAGACAAAGGTAAGATTAATTTTCTTTTTGTCTACACACTCTTTAATGAAATGATGCCTTTCATCTATATGCTTTGTCCTACTATGATACAATGGATTATGTGCAATGGAAATTGCACTAGTATTATCACAAAGTAGAGTTGAATTATATAAATTGACACCATAATCTAGGAGTTGGATCTGAAACCACAGCATCTGTGAACAACAACTTCCAACTGCTATGTACTCAGCTTCGGCTATTGAGGTAGACACAGATGTTTGCTTCTTGAAAATCCAAGACACAAGCCTATCACTAAGGACCGGACATGTTCCTGAAGTGCTCTTTCTGTCCACTCTACATCCATTAAAGTCAGCATCTGAGTATCCAGTCAACTAAAATTCTGACTCAGTTGGATACCAGAGTCCTAAATTAGGGCAAATCTATATATATCTCGAAATTCTTTTTAGGAAAATATGGTGAGATTCTTTAGGGTTCACCTGGAACCTAGCACAAAGACAAGTTGCAAACATAATGTCTGGCATACTTACTGTGAGATATAACAGGGACCCAACAATGGCCCTATATAATTTCTGATCAACAGGTTTCCCATGTTCATCAGAATCAACCACATCATTAAAAGCTATATGTGTTTTCTTAGCTGAAGCATCAGCCATCCCAAACATTTTTATTATCTCCTTAGCATATTTGTATTGGGATTTAAAGATGCCATCAGGTGACTGTTTCACTTGGAGACCAAGGGAGTAGGAGAGTTCACCCATGCTACTCATTTCAAACTTGGAATGCATAAGGTCAGAGAACCATTTGCATAGTTTGAAATTAGTAGAACCAAATATAATTTCATATACATATATTTGTACTAACAAGATTTTATCATGATGATGCTTGATAAATAAATTCCTATCTAGAATGCCTCTAGAAAATTTATGCTCTAAGAGAAAGCTAGCTAAGGTTTCATACCAAACTCTTGGAGCTTTCTTTAGACCATAGAGAGCTTTATGCAACTTAAAAACATAAGAGGGATGATATGAAGAGGTAAAACCTGGTGGTTGTTCCACATAGACCTCTTCTTTGAGTTCACCATTAAGGAATGCACTCTTGAAATCAATTTGTAATACTGTGAACTTCTTTTAGGCTCATAAGCTAGAAATATCATGATTGCTTCAATCCTTGCAACAGGGGCAAATGTCTTGTCATAATTAATGCCTTCCTCTTGTCTGTATCCTTGAGCGACTAACCTTGCTTTGCTCCTGATGATAGTACCTTGAGCATCTAGTTTGTTTCTAAATACCCACTGTTGGGTACATTGGAAAATGTGTACCTGATTTGAAGAAGTCCAATTTAGCTCAATGATATACATCAAGGTGTATTTGATGTTGTTTTGAGTTGACATGTGCAGGTGAAAAAGTGTTAAAGAATGCAGAAAAATATTCTAAGTCCATGTGTCGACACCTGAAGAAACAATGCTGACACTTCAGAATATTTGTGTCGACACTTGAAGGAAGCTGTGTCGACACAGAGAAAGATAGTCGACCACATTTGTGTCGACACTGGGAAGCAGTGTCGACTCACAGGAAGATAGTCGACCACATTTATGTCGACACTAGGAGCCTGTGTCGACACAATGAGACAGAGTCGACACATTTTGGCAAAGTCAACAATTGATGTGTCGACACCTGAAGGCAGTGTCGACACATACTGAGTTCTGAATCTACAACAACTGTGTCGACACACAAGACTTGTGTCGACACACTGTAAAGTCAAGACCAAGTTATTTTCTGAAGAAAGATGAAGTGTTGAGTCGACATAAATTCTCTGTGTCGACTCATTCTCAAAATAAAGTTCTGAAGAAGTTGTGTCGACTTAAAGACAAACTTGTCGACATCATCAAAGGTTATGTCGACACAAAAGTTACTTGTGTCGACACATATAGACAGTTGGTCTCGACACTTCCTGACAGTCTGTCTCAACACATTGCTGACCAAGACTAAGGCACAGGATCTGTTTGAAGACTTGACAGTTGTGGGTTGCAGCCAGTTAACTGATGTTGTCAGACTTGTCAGAAGACAGTTATAAACCGAATCAGCCAGTTACCATTAAGAAGGTCTATAAATAGACAGATTCAGAGGGAAGATAAGAAGATTGAACTTTGGCAATCAAATTAAGAAATCAAATCAAGAAGGAGTAATACACTAAAGAAGATCTTCATCAGAAGATCTAAGAAGACGATCTCAGGATCGATCTAAGAAGAGTTTTAACAAGAATTCAGAAGTATCATCAAAGGTGTTGGATATAGAGGGATCCACCCATTTTGAAGAAGAAGAAGGAAGCCATCAGTGGTTTCTCAAGAAGCTGTTTGGAAATCAACTCAGCTAAGTTCAGATTCAAGAAGCTTTGAAGAAAGCTCAGATTCAGTTGATTTCATCAGCTGATCAAGAATTGTCTTGTCCTCTTCTCTCTCAATAAAGGCAAGACATTAAAACTTCTTTTCTAAATTTCTGTAGGATCTGTTTTACACAGACCTGAGTTGTAAGCCTGTGATATAAAGGCTGAGTGTAGGAGAGTTGATCTCTGAGTGGTAGGGCTATTTTCCTGAGTGTAGGAGAAGGTTCTTCTCTGAGTTGTAGGCCTTGTGGCAAGGCTGAGGTAGGGCAGTTGTGCCTGAGTTGTAGGAACCTATCCAGGTTCTGAGCTGTAGGATCTGAGGATCTGAGAATAGTGGAAGTTTGGCCGAATCTAGCATACTGCTAGATAGGTGAAGGGGGAAGTGGATGTACCCAAACCTTAAGGAACCACTATAAAACATTGTGCAATCTATGATGTTTGAATTTCTGTGATTGCTGTGCTGAATGTTTTAATTCTGTGATTGAATTCTGCCTAAAAGAATAAACAAGCAATTAAAACCTTTTCACCCCCCCCCCCTCTAGGTGTTTTAGGTTGTCTTGAAAGTAAAACTATCAAGTGGTATCAGAGGGAGGTTCCTCAAAAAGGACTTAACAGTCTGAGGTAGATCTAAAAGGCAGAATCAAGATTCAAGAAGATGGGTTCTGGAGAGAATCATAAGGAGCTAGGGTCTATGAAATTACCCATATGCAAGAAGGAAATCTTTGGAATTTGGAAAGAAAGAGTCAGGTTGTTTATGGAGGCATCTGACCCAAGAATATACATCACAGTTCAGGAAGGACCTTTCATTCCAATGAAGGTATCAGTTCTTGATGCTAATATTCAAACTCCAAAGAGTTATTCTGAAATGACCAAGGATGAAATCATTTTGGCAACTATGGACAAGAGAGCACAGAATATTATTGTGAGTGCCATAGATGATTCTACATTTCACAATCTGATTCACTACAAGACCTCCAAAGAAATGTGGGACACATTGATTGTCTACATGGAGGGATCAGAAGAAGTAAGGCAGGATAGGAAATCTATGCTCAATCAGGAATATGAAAGTTTTAGACAAGGAAAATCTGATAGCATAACTGAGTGCTATAAGAAATTCTATAGAATTGTGAATGAGCTAATGTCCTATGGAAGAGTCTTCAGTACTTATGAACTGAATGACAAATTCTTGAGATCCTTAACAAAGTATTGGGACACAAAGATCTGTGCCATAAGAGAAGTGGCTAAATTGGCAGAGACCTCTCCTCCCACCTTGTTTGGAAAGCTGCTATCCTATGAAATGCAACTTTTGGTGAGGAAGGAGGAGGAAAAGAATTCAAGAGGAGAGCATAGAGAAAAGACTGTGGCATTCAATGCAGAAGCCACCAGAAAGAATAGGAGGATATCACCATCCTCTCCTAAGGAAATTGCAGAAGTCAGTTCTGAAAATTCAGATGATCAGAGTTCAGAAAGCTGTGATTCAGATGCAGACTTTGCTGCATTCACAAGGCAATTCCAAAGGTTCTTGAAGAAGAAGCAGTGGAAGTCTAAGCCCTCCACTTCACAGCAAGTTGATGACTATTATCAGAAGAAAAATTCATCAAGGAAAGAAAAGAGCAGATCAAAGCCCAGCAAAGCCATTACTTCAAAGATTGTCTGATATTATTGCAATAGGCCTGGACATGTAGTGGCTGACTGTCCTGATAAGAGAAAGGAGTCTTCAGACAAGAAGAAGACTCATCAAAAGGGCAAGAAGGAGAAATCCTTTGTTGCAAAGAAGGGTAAGAGCCTAATAGATCAGTCAACTTCAGAGTCAGAATCTGAAGCAGAAGCATATATTGGACTATATGCTGTATCTGAAGAAGAGGAGTTTCTGCAGTTGCTAGACTCCATCAATGGACAAGAGGATCATCAGTGCATGGGACTGATGGCAGGATCAGAAGAGGACATATGCCAGAATCAGTCTGGTCCTAATAAGGTACAATGTCCTTCTATGAAATCTGTTTGTAGTACAAGTACAGAATCAGCTACATCTGCATCAAGTGATGTAGATGCATCTGAATCTGAAGGAGATGTCTATCAATTGATAGATAAGTATGGGGACTTGTTGCAGGCCCTTAAGAAAAGCAAGAACCTGGTTAAATCTCAGGCTCATGAAATTACTGAACTAAGGATAGCTGCAACTGAGTTAGAGAAAGTAATTGATCAAAAGTTAAATGAAATTGCCAAGCTGAAGAATATAACTGATATTCAGATGGGCACAATTAATTATACCAATGATCAAGTGAAGAGTCTGGAGGCCAGACTAAGAATTGAAAAAGATTTAGTGGCTAGTTACTCTAAGCCAAAGTCTGTCTTACCCTTGATTGATGAATTTGTGAATCAAAAGGGTAAGGCAGGATTAGGATTCAAAGGTAACTCCAGAGCTGGCCATTTCAAGAGGAAAGGCAAAGCTCCTGTCAAGCCACTGAACTTTTCAGTCCCTATTAAGTTTAGAAAGGTGCAAGTGCCTTCTAATCAATATGATCATGAAAATATTCATGGTCATATTAAGATAAATGTTCTGAAAAACAAAGGTGTAAATGCCAACAGGCTTACCCATGTTCATAAACTCAATGGTTATAAAAAATCAGTGGGTGAAGTTGCTGCAGCACCAGCAATGGACAGAAATTCCTTTGTCAAGGAAGTATCTAGATCTAGATACAACAAGTTTGAATGTTAGTGCTGTGGCAAGAGAGGCCATTTTGCACTAGACTGCTGGTATAACACAAGTGTTAGAAAGAACAATAGTCTACCTGATAGAAGAGATAATGGCAGCTTTGTTAATGCTAACCTGAACCAAGGACCCAAGACTTACTTGGGTTCTAAGGATAAGTAAATCTGTGTTGCAGGATAATCCAAGTAGCCATGCCCCTATATGGTACTTGGATAGTGGTTGTTCCAGGCACGTGACTGGAACAAAGGGGCTGTTGAAGGAGTATTCATCTGTCAAAGATGGACCCAAAGTGATCTTTGGTGGATCTGAAAAAGGAGTCATCAAAGGGTTTGATAACATTTCCTCTAACCTAATTACTATCACCCAAGTGGCTTATGTAAAAGGTTTGAAACATAATCTAATAAGCATAAGCCAGCTGAGTGATTTAGGATATGACATTTCATTTGTTAAGGATGGATGTCATATCAAAAGGTCATGTGATCAAGAGATCATTTTGACTGGGTATAGGAAGAGAAATGTATATTGTCTTAATTTTGTATATGAGAACAAGGCTTCTCCCATCTGTCTTATAGCTGATGACAATGCTTCTCATTGTGTTAAGTGGCACAAGAGATTGGCTCATCTTAACTACAAGACAATTGGCCAACTCTTTAGCAAAGAGTTAGTGAGGAATGGTCCTCAAGTTAAGTGTATAAAGGATGGAATATGCTCTGCTTGTCAAAAGGGAAAGAAGACAAAATCCTCCTTTCAAAGCCATGAAAACAAGGATTCTGTGAGGTGCTTATACCTCTTGCATATGGATCTTTTTTGTCCTATGCCAGTTCATAGTCTAGGTAGGAAGGTCTACACTTTTGTGGTTGTAGATGACTATTCTAGATTTACATGGGTGTTCTTTCTGAGACAGAAATCTGAAACCCCAAGTGTCTTACTTAATTTTGTAAAGCAAATTCAGAATGAACTGAATAGTACAGTGGTCAAAATCAGAAGTGACCATGGTACTGAGTTTCAATCTGAAAGCATGACAAAGTTATGTGAAGACTTTGGGATTTTCCAAGAGTTCTCCTCACCAAGAACACCTCAGCAAAATGGAATTGCTGAAAGAAAGAATAGAACATTAATTAAAGCTGGTAGAACTCTATTGAGTGACTCCTCTCTACCAGAATATTTCTGGGCTGAGGCAGTAAACACTGCTTGTCATGTGATCAATAGGGCTTCTATCACCAAGAGCCACAAAAAGACTCCCTATGAGATTATGAAAGGTAGAAAACAAAATCTATCCTACTTCAGAATCTTTGGTTGCAAATGCTATATACTTAACAATGGAAAGTCATATTTGACTAAGTTTGCTGCCAAATCCCATGATGGGATATTTTTGGGTACAGCACAAATAGTAAGGCCTATAGAATCTTCAACTTGACTACTCAAGTTGTTGAAGAATCTATGCATGTTGTGTTTGATGAAACAAGATTAATCAACTGTGAGTTGTCTTGTAGATCAAATGACTCAACAGGTATAAGCAAAAGGATGGACAAGCTCTCCATTGCTGAAGCTTCAAGGGAAGATGGAGTATTGGAAAATGAAGGCTATTGTCCAGGGGGAGTACAAGATTCAATAGAAGATGAAGAAAACCAAGAGGTTCAGCATAATGAAGGAGCTGGAGATGTTCAACCAGAAGGGAGTCTTCCTACAGCTACAAGACATTTAAGAGACCATCCAACTGATCAGATAATAAGTGATCCAAGACAGGGAGTGCAGACTAGAAGCAGAAGTCAAAGCACAGTTCTGCATTCAAGTTTCCTGTCACAAATGGAGCCTAAGAAGTTTGAAGAAGCCATCCAAGACCTGCACTAGACTGATGCTATGCAAGAGGAGCTGAATCAATTCAGAAGGTGCAATGTCTGGGAGATTGTTCCTAAACCAAGAGGCCACAATATAATTGGGACAAAATGGATCTATAGGAACAAGTTGGATGAGAATGGAGTAATAGTGAAAAATAAAGCAAGATTGGTTGCTAAAGGATACAGGCAGGAAGAAGGGATTGACTTTGATCAAACCTTTGCCCCAGTAGTAAGGCTGGAGGCAATCAGAATGTTCCTTGCCTATGTAGCCTATCAAGACTTCAAGGTAAACCAAATGGATGTGAAGTCAGCATTTCTGAATGGTGATCTTAAAGAAGAAGTATATGTAGAGCAGCCATCAGGTTTTGTAGATCCTCTTAAACCTGATTATGTTTATAAGCTTAGAAAAGCTTTGTATGGGTTAAAGCAAGCCCCAAGTGCATGGTATGAAACCCTGTCTACTTTACTTATTGAGAATAAATTCTCAAGAGGAAAAATAGACAAAACTCTATTCCTTAGGGAATCCAAAGGCAAGATCATCTTAGTTCAGATCTATATTGATGACATAATCTTTGGATCTACTGAAAACAACCTTTGTAAAAAGTTTGCCAAACTTATGCAAGGGAAGTTTGAGATGAGCAGTATGGGGGAACTGAAGTTCTTCTTGGGTCTCCAAGTAAGACAGACTGATGATGTCTTGTCCATATCCCAGTCAAAGTTTACCAAAGAATTAATTAAGAAGTATGGTATGGAGTCATCCTCCATCATGAGAACTCCTATAGGAACAAGTATGCCTATATGCAAAGATGATGCAGGTAAACCTGTTGATGAGACTTTGTATAGAGAAATAGTTGGTTCTCTATTATATCTCACAGCTAGTAGACCAGATATTATGTATGCTACATGTGTCTGTGCTAGGTACCAAGCCTGCCCTAAAGAGTCTCATTATACTGCAGTCAAAAGGATTCTGAGATATCTTAAGGGCACACCTAATCTAGGCCTTTGGTACCCTAGGAATAGAGATTTTCTACTAACAGGTTATTCAGATGCAGACTTTGCAGGCTGTAGAGAGGATAGGAAGAGTACAACAGGTACTTGTCAATTCTTGGGAGGAAGATTGATATCTTGGAGTAGTAAGAAGCAGACCAGTGTGGCTATATCTACAGCTGAGTCAGAATATGTTGCTGCTGGCAGCTGCTGTGCACAACTATTGTGGATACAGCATCAGCTTAAAGATTATGGTATTCAAGTAAGTAGAACACCTCTTTTGTGTGATTCTAAGAGTGCAATTTCTATTGCTAATAATCCTGTTTCTCATAGTAGAACTAAGCATATAGAAATTAAATACCATTTTCTTAGAGATCATGTAGAAAGAGAAGACATCACATTGGAATTTGTTAAGACAGATTATCAAATAGCAGATGTATTCACTAAGCCTCTGGATGAAACAAAATTCAATAAATTTAAAATTGAATTAGGCATGCTGACCATTGATTAGATTATCAACAAACTTACAAATAACATATTAGATTATCAAATGGTCTCAAGTGGTGTTGACAGAAACAGAAATAGGCTATGTAAAATAGTGTCGACACATTCAGTGATAATGTGTCGACTCAGTGAAGTAATGTCGACAAGACAGAAATATTGTGTCGACACAAAGAATATGTGTCGACACTTAAGAATTAAATTGTCGACTTATCCAGGAATGTAGTGTCGACTTCACCTGAATAGTGATGTCGACACTTACAAATTTTGTGTCGACACTTATCCTAAGAGTCGACACAGATTTTCTGATACTCTACTATATCTCTCAGGTGTCGACATATCCATAATTGGTGTCGACACATAATAGACAGATTTGTTGTCGAGACAATAGAAATTTGTGTCGACACATTCCATCTATGTCGACACATATAGACTGTTTTTGCCCGCCTTTTGATCTTTTTTCAATAGAAGGTATAAATAGGTCAAGAACTTATTCAGTCGACACGCTTACAAGGTTTTCGAGACTGAAACCCTGTGTCAACTTTCTCTTTCTCTCTCTTCTCTCAAGCTTTCTCACCTTAACAATGGCGCCGAAGATTGAAGACAACGTCAATGAAGGTTATGAGTTAGTAAGGAATGCCTTTGCCGAAGCCCCAACAGATGTTCAACGAGTTATCTCTCTTATTTCCGAATCCGGATTAGAGTTCATAGTTTCTGAACCTTCCAAGATATGGAAGAAGGAGGTGCATGAATTCTTTAACTCTGCATCAATAGGTTCAAATATTCTCAAGATCAATTCCACTGTTCATGGGACGATAGTGAAGATTACCCCAAGAAGTCTAAGGAAGATTCTACATTTACCAATAATTGAGAATGAAGAAGAAGTCCCTGCTTCTAAGTTAAGGGAGGTTATCCAATGGTGCGGATAGGATCCCACTCTGAAGATTGGAGCGGCTTTCAACAGGAAAGGGATGAATCAGCAAGGGAAATTTTTGTCTGAAGTAGTTGGCAAGGTGATTCTGTGCAAACCAGGGGGACATGATAGGATTTCAGCCTATATGTTCAGCCTCATGACCAGAATTGTGTTTACAATTCCAACAGATTGGTCAGCTGTACTCTTTGAAAAGATCAAGGAAGGAATAAAGAAGCCAAATTTGGCTAGAATTATGAGTTTATATTTGAATGGAGTGATCCCTGAGGTAATGCAACACCTGCCAGGAACAAAGATCAATCACAAGAGAAAGATGGATATGAGATTGTTTTCTAGGTGGGATAGGGTGCTGTCAAAGGATGTGCCTGATGAGAGCAGGCAGGACACCCCAGTGAAATCCTCTTCTCATGCTCAAGATACTGAGCAGCTTCAAGAAGAACAAGAGAGGAAGTAGGATGAAGATCACCCTGTGTCTACTACAGCCCAGCAAGACACTATACCTGCATAGATGCAGGGGGAGCAAGCTCATTCTCCTGCCCAGAATGAATCTACTCCTAACCAGGTACAGTTGCAGGGGGAGCTGGTGTATTTTCTTAATAAAAGACATTTCTAATATTTCAATTTCTACACAGGTGCAGGGGGAGCAAGTGTACTCACCTGCCCAGGACATCACCAATACTGAACAAGTACAGGGGGAGAAGATGTCAGACCCAGTGCAAGAGGCAGTACAAATTGATATCTCCAAAGATCTGAATATAGAGGATCCAATTGATACATCTTATGTTCAAGCTCAGAAGGAATATACTCTAGATGAGTTATTTCCTAATATTGACATTGCTACTGATAGAGTAGAGGAGGGGCAAGATATTGAGAAGGCCCTAGACATGGAGATAGAAATTGAGAAGGAGCAAATGGTTGAGGGGGAGTCTGTGCATGTTGAGACTGAACAACATGGCACTGAGACTGATATTCCTCCTCCTCCTCAAGAAAGAGTTCAAGTTAATAGTTCATCTGAATCTGAGACTGAAGAAGCCAGAATGGCTAAGAAGAGAAAACTTGTAGGCTTCAAGAGAAGGAGCAAAGGTTATAAGCAGGCTCTACAGACTATAACTCCACCATCTCAATCTGACTTTAATTATAACAAGTTTATGGTTGATTTGCAAGTTAAGCTAGATGAACATAGATTGGCTGTTGAAAAATATGTTGATGAGAGCAATAAGGCCCTTCAATTTGACTTGGCTCAGGATATAAAGTCAATTCGATTTGAAGTCAATATGCATAAGAAGGAGATGACAGATTGCTTCCATAAGGGAGGTAATGCTGTGGTGTATTTGGCAAAACAACAGCAGTCCATTATTACCAAGGCAGATGATATAGCACTGAAGCAAGGCTATGTTCTTACCAATCAGATAAACATGAATGCAAATCTTGAAGACTCTCACAATGAGATTCTTAATGAGTTGAAAAAGACTGCTACTGAAGGGCAAACTGAAGCAAGAGCAAAAGAGATTGAAAAATTTGATAAGAAACTTCAAGATGCAATTGAATCAGTTAAAACTGCTATCACTACCTCTCAAAAGGATATATCTGACAAGCTTCAAAAGTTAAAACCATTTTTTAAAGAGGGTGTGAATTATCTGGATGGCCAGATCAGATTTCAGAAGGAAGATCTAAGAGATCATATTACCAGAGAAGCCATAAAGGGGGAGAGGTTGTTAGTTCATGCTGGCTCAGAGCACACCAAATGGGTGACAAATAGTATTCGAGCCACATTGGGATATCCACCTTTGTGTGATGATGCTATGGTGGTTGAGTCAGGAATCCAAACAGGTCTACTTGAAGGCAATCAACCTGAGGTTGCCCAAGTCATTTACCCTCCTCCAGATTTTGATATGATTGATCAGCAAGTTCAAGATATGTATAGCCCTCCAAAGGAGGTTAATAGGGTTGTTATTGAGAAAGTGGATAAGCCTGAGGCCAATTTGAAAGAACAGCAAGATGCTCTACTATCCAAGAAGAAATTTAGAGAGCAGGCTGAACTTAAGCCAGATTTTGAGCAGTGGAGCCCTACTTCAAGAAACATTATACTCACTGCATGGAAGGCTGTAAAAGACCAAGTACATGAAAGAGGGAAGTGGTATAATGAAATGGAATGGCAAAAGCATGAAGCTAGGCAAGAGGCTATAGTACAGTTCAGAAGAAAAGCCAAGCTGGGTAGGCTGCCACCAGATGCTCAGGAGCCGAGCAAGTACTTTCCAAAGCCCTATCATTACTTTGAAAGGCAAAGGCTCAAGGAAGAAGCTCTAAAGAAAGCTGAGCTAAAAGGCAAGAAGCCAGCTGAAGTTGTTGAAGCTCCTGTGAAGGCTCAAATCCAATCTGGCAAAGGGATTGTCATAAGAGAGCCTGATCAGTCTTAGTTCTAAGTTCTTTCAAAAAATGTTTTGTAATGTTTTGATCATTCAATATAAAAATATGTAATCAAACATTACCAAGTTATAAACAAAATTTTGTTTGGAATCATATAATGTTCATTCTGTGATGGATTGTTATTATTTTGTTTGGAATCATATAATGTTCATTCTATGATGGATTGTTATTATTTTGTTTGGAATCATATAATGTTCATTCTGTGATGGATTGTTATTATTTTGTTTGGAATCATATAATGTTCATTCTGTGATGGATTGTTATTATTTTGTTTATATTAAGTATTCCTGTTATGTCATATATCATCATTTTATACTTTTTATAAATGGTGTATATCATTGGCTATAAGGGTTATGACTTCTCCAAATAGGGGGAGATTGTTGGGTACATTGGAAAATGTGTACCTGATTTGAAAAAGTCCAATTTAGCTCAATGATATACATCAAGGTGTATTTGATGTTGTTTTGAGTTGACATGTGCAGGTGAAAAAGTGTTAAAGAATGCAGAAAAATATTCTAAGTCCATGTGTCGACACCTGAAGAAACAATGCTGACACTTCAGAATATTTGTGTCGACACTTGAAGGAAGCTGTGTCGACACAGAGAAAGATAGTCGACCACATTTGTGTCGACACTGGGAAGCAGTGTCGAATCACAGGAAGATAGTCGACCACATTTATGTCGACACTGGGAGGCTGTGTCGACACAATGAGACAGAGTCGACACATTTTGGCAAAGTCAACAATTGATGTGTCGACACCTGAAGGCAGTGTCGACACATACTGAGTTCTGAATCTACAACAACTGTGTCGACACACAGGACTTGTGTCGACACACTGCAAAGTCAAGACCAAGTTATTTTCTGAAGAAAGATGAAGTGTTGAGTCGACATAAATTCTCCTTGTCGACTCATTCTCAAAATAAAGTTCTGAAGAAGTTGTGTCGACTTAAAGGCAAACTTGTCGACATCATCAAAGGTTGTGTCGACACCAAAGTTACTTGTGTCGACACATATAGACAGTTGGTCTCGACACATCCTGACAGTCTGTCTCAACACATTGCTAACCAAGACTAAGGCACAGGATTTGTTTGAAGACTTGACAGCTGTGGGTTGTAGCCAGTTAACTGATGTTATCAGACTTGTCAGAAGACAGTTATAAACCGAATCAGCCGGTTACCATTAAGAAGGTCTATAAATAGACAGATTCAGAGGGAAGATAAGAAGATTGAACTTTGGTAATCAAATTAAGAAATCAAATCAAGAAGGAGTAATACACTAAAAAAGATCTTCATCAGAAGATCTAAGAAGACGATATCAGGATCGATCTAAGAAGAGTTCTAACAAGAATTCAGAAGTATCATCAAAGGTGTTGGATAGAGAGGGATCCACCCATTTTGAAGAAGAAGAAGGAAGCCATTAGTAGTTTCTCAAGAAGCTATTTGGAAATCAACTCAGCTAAGTTCAGATTCAAGAAGCTTTGAAGAAAGCTCAGATTCAGTTGATTTCATCAGCTGATCAAGAATTGTCTTGTCCTCTTCTCTCTCAACAAAGGCAAGACATTAAAACTTCTTTTCTAAATTTCTGTAGGATCTGTTTTACACAGATCTGAGTTGTAAGCCTGTGATATAAAGGCTGAGTGTAGGAGAGTTGATCTCTGAGTGGTAGGGTTGTTTTCCTGAGTGTAGGAGAAGGTTCTTCTCTGAGTTGTAGGCCTTGTGGCAAGGCTGAGGTAGGGCAGTTGTGCCTGAGTTGTAGGAACCTATCCAGGTTCTGAGCTGTAGGATCTGAGGATCTGAGAATAGTGGAAGTTTGGCCGAATCTAGCACACTGTTAGATAGGTGAAGGGGGAAAGTGGATGTACCCAAACCTTGGGGAACCACTATAAAACATTGTGCAATCTGTGATGTTTGAATTTCTGTGATTGCTGTGCTGAATGTTTTAATTCTATGATTGAATTCTGCCTAAAAGAATAAACAAGCAATTAGAACCTATTCACCCCCCCCCCCCTCTAGGTGTTTTAGGTTGTCTTGAAAGTAAAACTATCACCAATTTAGTTCTAATGACTTTGTTGTCTTTGTGTCTTGGAACTAAATCCCAATCTCTCAAATTGGTTGAGCTCCTCTTGCATTTCAATGATCCAGTGTGGATCTTTCTCAGCATCTTTTATGGATTGGGGCTCAGTTTAGGATATGAAGCAGGCATGCATCATGCCATGGTGGAGTTGATTCCTTGTCTGCACACACACTTATATGTCTCCAATCACTTGAGATACAGGGTGATCTTTAAGTGTGACTAATTAATTAGGAGGAGTTAGTTTAACAGCTACTTGGGAAATTAATTCCTATTATGGAATTATAGCTGTTATTGGCTCTTCATTGAGTTCAGTGACATCATCATCACTTTCTTCAACAACATGTGGAGAAGGATGTGCAACATCCTCATTGGTGAGGGTCAGCTCATCCAACTTCTAACACAGTTGTGGTTCCTGCAAAGTTTCACTGATAGAAGGGATCTTCTCCTTGTAAAACATGTTACATTCATCAAAAGAAATATGAATAGACTCTTCCATTTTCATAGATGATTTATTATAAACCCTATATGCCATGCTAATTTGGGAATATCAAAGAAAAATTCCTATTTCAGCTTTGGCTTGAAACTTTCTAATGTGTTTCTTGTTGTTATTATGAATATAACAGATACAATAAAGGACTCTAAAATAATCTACTTTAGGTTTCTTCCCTTTGAGTAGTTCATAGGACGTCTTGCCCTTAAGCTTATGAATCAAACTTCTATTCAGTACATAGTTTGCTGTGATCATAGCCTCTGCCCTAAAGGATAGGGGCAAGTGAGCATCTGCAATTAATGTGCCCGTAGCTTCAATGAGTGTTCTGTTTTTGCTTTCAGCTACCCCATTTTGTTGAGGAGTTCTAGGAGCAGAGAAGTAATGCCTGATACCATCCTTCTCACAGAATTATTGCATGGGAAGATACTCAAACTCAGTACTATAATCACTTCTGATCAATGCCACTAGAGTAGAGTACTCAATCCTTATGCTTTAAAGAAAATCTGTATGAACCTTGAAGTTATCAGACTTGTTTCTCAAGAAGAACACCCCATTGAACCTTGAGAAGTAATCAACTATCACTAAGGTATATGACTTCCCTCCTTGGATCTGTACATCAATGGATACAAAGAGATCCATGTGAAGCAAATAAAGAATCCTAGGTAAATCACTCTTATAAGTGACTTAAAACTATTTTTAGTTTTCTTTCCTAATTGACAAGCCCTGTAAAGGCTTTCCTTCTTATAAGGGCAAGAGGGCAATCCTCTAACAAGGTTATCCCTAGAGAGTTTAGCAATGTTTTTCAGATTTACATGACCTAATCTTATATGCCAAAGTTCATTATTATTACTAGTTTGGTTAAATAGACATATTTCAGTTTTATCTGACTTAAAGTTAACTACATAGATATTTCCTACTCTAGTACCAATTAACACAACTTGGTTATCTACAGAAGTAATAATACAAGAAGTTTTGTTAAATGATACCTGAAACCTTTAATTATATAACTGACTTTTCGATATAAGGTTTTGCTTCAATCCACTTACATAAGCTACCTTCCTGAAGGTGAATGCTCCAATTTTGACCTTTACTTATCCTTTAGTATGACAACAATTAGATTCACGAAATATTACTTTGGGTCTTAGCTTTGACTTATAGTTGATTAAGTTGTACTTGCTTAAGTCATATACTTTGACCTACCACTATCCAGATACAACTGTTGCTCTGTGGTGGGATAGTCTTTCACCTGTAATAAAATAGATTAGCTATTCTTGACCCAGGTTACGTTGGGTCCTTATTTATTTACATAGTTAAAACTGGAAATGTATGAGTATTCAGGTTGATTTTTATAACCTAGGGGGTGAAATCTTCTAGATGGAAGTATCCACTAGTAATATGGATTAACATAATCTCTTGATTGATTAAATGGTCTTTTAGAATTAAAGTTTTTGTTATTATGAATTGGGGTCGACGAATTCTAGCTAGCTCGTCGATCTGAGGTCGACGAATGGGGATGAGTTCGTCGAAATCCACTCAGAGAAAGAAAATATTCTTTTTTTGGGCCCCAATATCGTTGATATCGACTCGAAAAACCATACTGATTTCGTCGATCACAGTTCAGAGAATAATTATAATAAAAGTTTGCGTTCGGAGTTCGTCGACTTCAGATTGACGAACTGTACACATTTCGTCGATCTGAGTTCGACGAAATCTACTGAACATTATTATAGTTAGGCTTTTTATTATTCTTTTTCTTTTTCTTATTCTTTTGTTTTAATTCTGCTTGGTTAACATTGTGATTATCTATCTTCTCTTGTCTTTTTCAGAAACAAATTTAATTGGAGTTGTTAGCATATTTTTCTGAATCAATGGGGGTTGGCTTGATTAAGCACCTAAGCCCAACATGCCATTAAGTCTGGCATTCACTGTGCTTGTGATGTCCATCAACTTGATACTTCTCCCATTTAGGGATTCTTCAAGTTGCCTAACCTCAGTTAATTCAGTTTTTAATGTGATGATCTGTTCATTTGCTAAAGTTAATTCATCTTTTAATTTAATGTTTTCAGAAATGAAGTTGTCTTGTTCTATTAGTTTTTCTCTAAGTTGTTTAATTTCTTTTTTAGAATTAATTAAATCAATACATAGAGATTTAAATTCTGTTCTAAAATTTTCATAATTGAAATCAAAGGAAGATAATACCCGATCCTCATCAGATAGAGGTTCTTAATTATCTGATTGCCCAGCTTCAGATAGGCTGCTTGATGTATTAATAACCATCAAGCAAATCTCCTTTGCCTTAGCCTCTTCTTCATCTTCACTGGAGCTGGAAGATAAAGATTCATCTTCAGTTTCACTCCAGGTTTCAGCAACAAATCCTTTCTCCTTTTTCTTATGCTTACTGAAGGAGGGCTTGCTTTAGTGTTGCTTCCTGGGTTCTTTTTCACTTCTTCTCTCCTTCTTTTGGTTCTCTAGAAACTCTGAGATGAAGTGTCCAGGCTTCCTGCAACCAAAGCAAACAACTTCTTTAGTTGGAGTCTTGTAATACCTTGGCTTGTCATCTTGTCTGGATGACTTCCTTCTAAAGTCCTTCTTGCCCATTTTGTAGAATCTTTTGGCTAGGAGACTCAGAAATTCTTCACTAGCTAAGGGAGCTTTTTTTATTTAAATGCTTTGAATGCAATGCTTGGCTCTTTTCATCCTGGTGTGAAGGTCTTCTGCTCAGCAGATTCTCTAGTCTTCATCAGCTTCTCATAAGACTTGAGCTTTCCCAATAGAGATTCAGTGGAAATCTCATTCAGACTTCTGGCTTCCTTGATTGGCCAGATTGTGGAATCCCATGAGCTGGGGAAGCACAAGATGATTTTAACATTAACCTCTATGAGAGTTATGTCCATGTCCAGAGTCTTTAGCTCATTGATGATTGATCTTAGTCTATTGTACATATCACTCACAGACTCTGAGTCATCTTTCTTGAAGTTTTCGCATTGAGAGATGAGATTTGATCTCCTGTCCTTTCTCTCATCTGCTGATCCAGCAACCATTTGTTTAAGAGAATCCCAGATAACCTTAGCTGAGGTGCAATCTGCCACCTTCTGGAAAAAGTCATAAGACAATTTCTACGCCAGAATATTCTTGGCCTTGACATCAACTATTTTGGCCTTCTTTTGTGCATCTGTCCACTCAGGTGGTGGAACAGCATGAGTGCTATAACTTGTAGTAGTTATAGCCACTGGAGTTGGTGGTCCTGTCAAAATAGAATTGAAAATATCTTCAACAATAAAGTTCATATATAACTTGATTCTTGCCTTCCAGATAACAAACTTATTCAAGTTGCAGACTGGAGGTCTGGTACTTGCATAATCTTTGTTCTGTGCTATAATATAAAATAGAAAAACTAGGAAATGAAAATCAAATCTAACAAGGATCTTTTGGTTCAAATATTAACTTGTACAACCAAAGGAACACTCCTCTGATTAAAATTGAAAGAAAGGGGATACACCTGATTTACTCTAGAGGGGGGGGGGGGGGTAAATAGAGTAATTAAATTTTTTTGGCTATTTTAATTTTATATCAGAGAAAATAGGTGATACCAATAATAGTATAGAAAGAAATAAAAACAGAGAAGCTACTCTATCAAAACACAACAAAACAAAAGGAAAATGATCAACTAGACAACACAGGAAATTTTATAGTGGTTCCCCAAACTGGGTATATCCACTCTTCTACAACCATGGTAGGAATCCACTATCAAGTTTTGATCAGGTGACGGCCACCACAAGATCTATTTATCGGGAGATTTCACAACCCTTTAGGCTTTTGATCAGGTGCCCAAAAACAAGTGAGGTTGAGAGAGTTGATGGTGTCTTCTCTTTTCTCTATACAATAGAGAAGACTTGAGTGGATTCTGTTGTCAAAGCTCCTTCTAAAATGTTGAGATGTTCAGAAAGCCTGGATCCTTGCTTAGGGTGTAGGTCGTCAGCCTTGTCTTGAAGAGATCCAGGAACTTGCCGACTGATCAAGAGTTTTTGTCCTTGAAGATTCTTGGAGTAGAAGTAGAATAAGACTCTTTATATATAATAGTTGTTCTTCTTCAGCTTTCAATAAGATCAAGGGAAAACAGAATGTTTTCTTGCACAGAGAAGTAGTTATTCTTATGAATGTTCTTTTTATCTTCTCTATATTCTCAGTACTGTCTGTCGTCTGAAGAGAAAATCTCTTTATATTCTACTGTCAAAATTCTCCTTTGAAATTTGAATTCTAAGCATTAATTTCTGACTGATCTAGAGAATGAAACAACAGGAATATTTGACTTTAATGAGTTTCCCCAACTGTCCTATTAAAATAAGCAAGTAATTAACCCTTCTAAAGACCATAATTAATGCTTCCAAAAATGGCTATATTCTAGAGAATATAAGTATTAATTACTCATAGAATTACTGCTAAATAATATTCCAAATAAGGACAGAAACAAGGAAAACTTCTCATTCTGGCTCGGGATAGAATTCGTCGACCTCTGAACAGAATTTGTCGACTGGAGTTCCAAGATCGTCGAGCTTAGAATTCCTATTTGTCAACCTGAGCTCAGCGAACTACATTCTGGAAATAACTTGCCAATTCTGCGCTCTAAGTTCGTAAGGCTGAGAATCTATATGGAAGAGGAGATCGTCGACCTGAGCTCGAATATCATCGAGCTAAACTCAGAGAAATATTTCTAAGTTCGTTGATTTGCGATCGACGATTGTCGAGCTGAGTTTGAAGAATTTCGAGCTGATAATTTTGAACTCTGAATTCTTCTAAGTGTGAATCTACTGAAGTCCTCTGCTGGCTGGTCCATGAAGGTTGAACCTAATGACTAGCCTAAACTCTAGGACTAATAGACTAGAACCTGGCTATACAATGTGGGTTAAACTCATCTTAATTAGTGAACCTAGCCTAAATCCAAACTAGGGATCCAACAATACTATTTCCGAATAAAGTGGATTTTCTTTTCCATTTCCATTCCAGAGTTCATATGTGTTTACACGCCCTTCTCTTAGAAACACATACACGAAAAAAGGATAACGGTAACCCCACCATGAACTACTTCATTTTCATTAATGAATTGAATAGTAATAGAAATACATGTCCTACAAAGAAAGAATTTGTCACTTGCTATCCTATTGCCTAGCATGAAAAGGACCCCTGTGGAAAGTCTTATTCATTCGAATAGACATGAGGGCCAAAATCTATTACATTGCCAGAATCCATGTTGTATATTTGAATCAGTTGACCTCCTTACTTCTCTCATTGTACAAGCCTCTTCCCGAGGAGCCCCCTTTCTCCTCGGTCCACAGAGACAAAATGTAGGACTAGTGCCAACAGTTCATCACAGAAGAAAGAAATCTCCGAGCCGGGATCACTAACTAAGACTAAAATACTAATACTCAGACTTTAAGACTATATAAATAATCTAATTAGAAAGAATTCTAGTATAATAATACATAATTGAAAAGAGCTACCTTTTCTGTATACTTTCCCAAGTTCTGTTGGTACCGCAACCCTTATGCAATCGATTGGATTATATAGATATCCCTTCAACACAACATAGGTCATCAAAAAGATCTCGGACGACTCACTAAAGCACGAAAGCCAGGATCTTTCAGAAAATGAAATCCTATTTGAAGAGTGCAAAACTGAATGGATAAGCTCACACTAACCCGTCCATTTTGGATCCAATTTAGGATTTTAGAGGGATCAGAAAGGAATTGGAATGTAAGAATATCGATTCATATAGAATAAAAGGTTCTCTATTGATTCAAACACTATAACTATAGGATATAGGGATAGAGGAGGAGGAAAACCCAAAGATTTCCCAAAGAAGAATCTTCTCCATTGATCATAAATCAAAAGCATTCAATTGGAACTTGAAAATGTGAATGAATTGGTTTGAGCTACTCTTCAGGAAGGAGTGGAAGAAGGGAGGAGATTTTCGAACAAAGAAAAGCATCCAATTACTTTGTAAAAATTGAACGAGGATTCGTGTGAGGTGAAAATCTCATTTACGGTTTTGTATTGTGAAAGTAAGGGTGACTTATTTGTTAACTCTCTAGATCTACCTATAGCAAATTTTGTGGTGATAGGGAACATGATAAAAACCTAAGTGGATTCCTACCTGGGTGGTAGAAGAGTGGATGTACCGAGATTTCGGGAACCACTATAAATTTTCTTATGTCGTCTGGTTGTGTGATTTCTGGGTGTGCTTTGTTATGCTGTGATATTCTAGCCCATTTTATTTCACCAGTTATAGTTATCAGCATTTTAATTCCGAAATTAAGCTAAACATTTTTTAAGTACTCTATTCACCCCCCCCCCTCTAGAGTAAAGCCCTTATATCCATCTCTTTCACTTCTCTCTCCTCCATTTAAGGAAATATGGCTTTCTCCCTCCTAGTCACTAATTCTAGAATTTTAATGGCAATGTAGGTAAATTCCTACCTCCTAAAGCTAATGGGCCACTCTAATCTTAGCCTAAGTGAGTTGGGCTTGGTTAGGTCCACTTAGGCTAATTTGACCTAATCTTAGGGTTGAGTTGACCTTGGTCAATTTTACCTTTCGGGTTGAACCCAATGGGTCCTTGGTGACTTATTAGCCTCCCCTAAGGTCTAGTAAGGGTAGGGTTGGGCTGGGTTGGCACCTTGGAGGCCACTTGACCCTTAATTAGGGCACTTTGACCATTTTAGGGCTAGGGTTGACTTTGACCAACTTAGCCTCTTTGGTTGACCTCAATTGGTCCTTGGTGACCCATTGACCTCCCATATGGCTTAGGAAGGTCTAGGTGGGTCCCTAGTCTAAGGGTAGGTCAATTGATAATGTGTGAGCTAGTTTGACCTAATTAGGGTTTGGGTTGACTTTGGTCAACTTGACCCTTTTGGTTGACCCCAATGGGTCTTTAGTGACCTAAGGGTCCTCCCAATGGGTTAGGGATTCCATGGTGGGGTCATGGAGTTAGGGTGGAACCCTAAAGTCAAAACCTTGGTCTGGTGATTGGGTTGAGCTATTTGCATACCAAGGTGATCTCCACTTATATGCCTAAGCTCATTTGGGTCTTCTTGGGCTTCTTAGGGTTTTGTCAAGACCTAGTTATGACAAAAATACTCTTAGGAGTCGAGTTATTTGAGGGATGTTACAAATACCAATATATAAAAATAAAAATTTCGTCTCCGAAATTAAGGTTAGGCCTACGGGGTTTCTACTGAAGTGAAAGTACATAGAATCCCTAGAAAATTGAAAATTTACCTGACTCGACGAGATCTGGGTACCTCTGTTGCATCAGGTCCAGTGGCTCCCATGTGTGCTTCTCCTCCCCATGGTTCCTCCATAGTACCTTATGTCACACATCCGTGTGTCACATGAAATATAACAGAGGGTCCGGACGAGGTCCAATGCCATATTCTGCAAACAATCGACAATGTTACTTATGAATATCAAAAACCAGTACACGCATCCTAACTCAAAGCATTCTTGCCAAATCTTTAGAGGTTATTATTGAACTCATCACACATGAATGTCCACTATATATAAACAACCATATTTATATATCAAAGGAATGTATACAGAAATACACAAAAGAGTTTGGCCTTAAGGCCTTACAGTTAAACTTTACAGGTGTGGATTACATACATCGACACGCAGGCCAGCTACACATGAAAATAATAAAACTTTTCCACTCGGCCTTCAAGGACAAGCATAGTAGCAAGGGCTTCAGCCCGCTATTTCCCTCTCGGTCCAGCACCTACACAACACAGCCCACCAAAACATGGAAAACAAAGCACCGATCTTCTTTAGCTGACCAATTTTATAACGGCCACACACCTTACTCAGAGCGGTGATTCTCCTTCCGTGTAAGCAATGCACTATCAACAGATATGTCACAAGAAATTACACGACCATAAATTTCAATATATCACAAACGTCGGCCACATGACCTGATGATCTGTGCACTCATGACACATTATCTGTGTACCGGAAAATCAGGGTCCCACCACCAACATTGAGCATTCATGCTCCATGGAACACGGTCGGAGACTTTAGTCATGATGGCGTGTAACCCAAGACTCCCTTTATGTGATCCTAATGAACGCCAATAACCTAGACACTCATGTTATACAACCATAACGCGAAGACAGTTCCGCCCTTGCTCATTGCTTAAATCGCCAATTAAATTTCTTGACTGATGCGGTTTGGCTTCCCCTTATCTGTTCTGCAAGAAGGCCTTTAAGAGCTCGCAGCTAACAATAGCCACATTATCCTCCAAGGGCTTGCTTCAAAATCAAAAAGGGAGTTAGTGCCAATGTTCATCACGATCGCTTGGCGGGCCAAAAGAAGCTCTCTTTCTGTGGCAAAACTCAACCAAAACCCTGCAGCAACCTATAGTGCGAGAAAACTGGTCTTTCACACCACAAATAGCTCTCTCAGAGCTATCGCCATCTGCGATACCCAATCTCACCCAGTGATATCAACAGTTTCTCCCAAACTGTGTTTTTACCTGGGTATTTTCCTTGAGATCCTCTTCAGTACTTCCTGTTACTTAATTTGAAGGCATAACCAACAAACTCCATAAAATACTCGTTTAAACGCGGAGTTGATAAGTTATAAATATACGTATTTTTCAGTAATTCTATTAGGTCGTTTTAGTTTATTTTTCATTTTTTAGTTATTTTTCTTCAATAAAATGTTTTCTTTTTTTATATAATTTCCTAACTTAAGTTTAATTTATTTTCTTAAATATTTCAGGAAATTGTCAAAAAACCTTCCAAACACGCCCGTGTCCCAGACCCGACACGCCCGTGTCACCCCCTCGACTTTCAACCTTCGTCGATCCCAGCTCGACGTTCCACGTTCTACCTTCGTCAAAACCTGCCAGACAAGCCCGTGTCCCAAAATGGCACACCGGTGTTTCAGCTATGACATGCCCTGTGTCACGCCACTAGACACTCGACGACTTCAGGTCGACGATCAGCATTCAAAGATTTGCTGGACACGGCCGTGTCGCTATGAACACGCCCGTATCCTGCCCAGCTCGACGTTCATCGACCCCAGCTCAATGCTCGATGCTTACAACAATACTCGACGCTTTGTCAAACACTCCCGTGTCCCTATTGACACGCCCGTGTCCATCCCGTTCGACGTTGAATGTTTGTCGATCGACGCTCGGCACCTTCACAAGTCATACCTTTCTGATACGCCCATGTCACCCATGACACGCCCGTGACCAACACATGTCCTGTTCCTGCAGCTTCCAGAAATTGACCAGTCATAAGAATTTTGCCATCTTCAGCAAGCCAGCCTGAAACGCCCCATGATACGCCAGTGTCCAGACCGTGTCACCCCCGAAATTTTGCTTATAAATAGAACTTTTCTTTAAAGACCAAAGGTTCAATCTTTTGATCCATTTTGTGTTGGGCTGCTGCCAGGAGACTTTTTGTGCTATGTAAGGATTATTCCCCCCCCTCCTCTTTATGTTTGTTTTAGCTTTTGTAATCTGACTTTTTACTTAATAAAATTTGTTTGTTTTTCATCCTTATATTGTTCTTGAATGTCTCTGAGTGCCTCTCTTTCAGCAATCTTATGTATCTTTATTTTTCATTTTCGTATGGGTGTGTGTGTGTGTATGAGTTAGATTTGTTTAATTTATGCTTTCAAATGAAAAATAATCACTTAGTTTTACCTTAGATTATCTCATATTTACTAGTCATTACTATAGTTCTTTTTTCTATCTTATTCCTTAGATGGGTTTAGATTTAGGATTTTTATGCTTTTATATTCATCCTTATGAATTTGTAAAATGATTTCAAAAGTTGTTTTAATTACTCTTTAACTTAGATTTTCCTTTTTAGGTTGTAAAACTTTTGCTTCTTTCTAACTTTCTTGCACTTTTTAAATCCTTTTACAAAGTTATTAGAATGGATTATGTGTTATTTCAATTTTTCAACCACTTTGATTTTCACATTTACTTTAAAACTCTTTTGCTCGAACAATTTTTATTTCTACTTTTTATGCATTTCCAGAAAATTCTAATGGTAAAAATGTAAACGTTTTAATTTTTCGATCACTTTGCTTTTCTCTATTTTTTTCTTGTGTGTGTGTGTATGAGTTAGTGTTTATTGCTTTCTTTCAATTATGTAGAGTGTGTGCATGTGTGCATCAATTTCCTCCTACTCGTTCGAGTAGAACTTGCTTTAATTTCCCGCCTACTTGTTTGAGTAGGACTTGCAATTTCCCGCCTATTCGTTTGAGTAGGACTTGTCATTTTATTGCTTTCATTTCCCGTCTACTCGTTAGAGTAAGACTTGTCATTTCCTGCCTACTTGTTTGAGTAGGACTATTAATTTCAATTATGCAATTTTTCCTTTTTAATAACTCAGCTCTTTTTCCTTTATTACTAGTTTGCTTCAGTACGTGTGTTTTCCTTCCTTAGTAGCTTTTCTCTTTCTAATGTTAGGTTTCCTATCTCTTCTTATTTTTTTTAACCCTTCAGTGTTTAATTTAGAACTCGCGCCTCAACAAACTCATAGGCCGCCCCCATTCCTAAGACTTGCTAATCGTTCTTAGCCCTCGGCATCGAAGAGCATTGGAACATATGAAATCTCTCTAAATAATTAAAAAATCTTTTCCTCACTTTTATTAAAGGGCTTAAGGTTTTCCCCGGGTTAACGACGTGTAGAACTACATATCAATGTGTGGGCTCTATTTTTATTATCCATATGCTAGCTAGCCGAGAGGCCATGCGTATGGACTGATCACCCTTGGGTAAAAAGAGTTGATGTACCCTCGAGAGAGGAGAAGCATAATTATACCGGATTGGGTTCCCCACCCAATAGCAGTTTTCTTAGCGTAAAGCAGACATTAAGAGGAATCCTTCGTCGGATGAGATTTTGGTCGAATAGTCTTATTGTTCAGGTGGGCGATAATCCTAGAGCTAGGTGTGCTCATGTTTTTGGAACCTCCACGACCAAGTTCCCTTTAATTAATTTGAAAACTAAGTTCTATTATTATTAAGGGTCGTTTTATTTTCGATCATATTTGATGTCGAGCGTTAACCCTTCATCCAATATTTTCTAAGTCTTTTTACAACTTTCTTATTTAACCGCTTTAATTAAATAAAACCTGGCAAGTTATTTTCGATAAAATAATAGTCCATCTGGAAGGAGTAGAAATGGTTAATAGGACCTGGAAAATAAATGACCTCGATATTCCCCATCGGAATATCCTGTATTACTTACGACAGGTGCACTTGCCTTCGTAAAAATCTCGCCGCGCGGAACCCCTTTCCCTCCGCGCGCATCATGTTTTTGGCGTCGTTGCCGGGGACTCTTGGTGTTGCTATTTTGAATTTCCGAGTCTATTAATTTTACCTATTTTCTAAAAAAAACATTAAAACACTATTTAAAAATCCAAAAAATAGTTTATTTAGTTTATATTTTAGGGTGTATGACCAGTGGACAACCCTCGGAGTCTGAAGATTTTGATTTCAACCCTGAGACCAAATTGTCTCTTGCATGTATTCGATCTCAACGCCGAATTACTTTGTTATACCCTGAAGAATCTATCGGAGAACCATCTGCCGTAGTTATAGTCGACACTAACCCTACCCAAGCGGCCGAGCGTACTATGTCTTATTACGCCCGACCTAACCTGGATGATACTGGGTCTAGTATTGATCACCCTACGATGGCGAATTATAATTTTGAATTAAAGTCAAGTGTCATTCAAATGATCCAAAATGTCGTGTAGTTCGATGGACTACCGGATGAGGACACGAATGTCCACTTGTCAAATTTTTTGGAATATACGACACCTTTAAGATCAATGGCATCACTGATGATGCCATTCGCTTAAGCCTATTTCCTTTTTCCCTTATATACAAAGCTAAGGCATGGTTTAATTCCCTCCCGCAAGGATGTATCTCCACTTTGGCTTTGTTGAAGGAGTGGTTCCTGATGAAGCACTTTTTGCCCGCAAAAACTGCAAAGTTGTTGGCAGACATTTCTTCGTCTATGCAAAATGATCCAGAGTCTCAATATGAGACTTCGGAAAGGTTTAAGGAGTTTCTTCGCCTGTTTCCCGCACCATGTGCTTCCAACCTTGTTGCATGTACAAATTTTTTATAATGGCATTAATTTTGAGACACGTCAAATGATTGACGCGGCTGCCGGGGGCATATTAAACAACAAAACCCCCGAGGCTGCCCTGGCTTTATTCGAAGAAATGGCTATGAATGCCTACAAGTGGAACATCCCGTGGGGATTCCCAAAGCAGGCCGCCAGCCATTTTGAAGTGGATGCCATTGCTCTGTTAACCCTTCAAGTTGAAAGGTTAATAAAGCAGGCGGCGGAGATGACTAATGCCTCCTTCACTCTGCCTTATTTTGTTCCCCCTAACGTCTGCGTGGCTGAAGAGTCCGTGGACTTCATAGGAATTTTGGGTCGTCCATCCTTCAACCCCAACAATAACCCCTATAGTAATAACTATAACCCATGTTGAAGGAATCACCCTAATTTCTCTTGGAGCAACAAAAACAATGCGCATCGCCCCCCCTAATCCTTTTGTGCCCGCATTTTTCCCTCCACCTCCTCTGAAACCTTCTCCGGTTAAGGAAATTTTTTATAAATACATAGCCTACAATGAATCAAATATCCACAATATCACAGGATTGCTAAAAACCCTTAAACAACAGGTTGGACAACTGGCGAGAATGATGTCTGAGCGCGCCCTCGGGCCACTGCCGGGAAAAACGGAGCCCAACCCTCGGGAGAACGCCAATGCTATAACCCTCCTTAGCAGTAAGGAGGTGGTCGATCAAAAACAGATAGATCCGTAGGTACTTATTTCCCCTCCGACCCCTCTTCCCCCTTCTTCGATTACGCCGCGTTTACCAATTTTAAACGAAAAAATTATTTTAAACAAGGCCTGTGGTATTCACACAGGTTAGATAATGAGCGTAAGGACGCGCAATACAAAAAATTTATTGTACTATTAAAACAAATTCATATTAATGTTCCCTTCTGTGAGGCGATCTCGCAGATGCCTAAGTATGCGAGATATTTGAAAGAACTTCTTTCTAATAAACAAAAATTAGAAAATATTTCACATATCTCCCTCAACACGGACTGCTCGGCGGCTCTTACTAATAAATTGCCCCCAAAACAAAACGAACCGGGATGATTTTCCATCCGATGCCTTTTTGGAAATATATTAGTAAAATACGCTCTTGTAGATTTAGGTGCGAGCATTAATTTGATGTCGTTCTCACACTTTCAAAAATTAGGTTTGGGCACTCTGTCCCATACTAATATGTGTATCCAATTAGCAGATCTCTCAGTTAAGTTTCCCATCGGGGTAATGGAGGACGTTCTTGTCCGAGTTGATAAGTTTATCTTTCTGGTAGACTTCGTCATCTTGGATTTCAAGGAGGACACTGATGTACCAATTATACTCGGTCGCCCTTTTCTTGCCACCTCCCGTAAATTAATTGATGTGAGTAATGATCGTCTCCTCCTTTGCGTGGGAGATGATGAGGTTACTTTTTCTATTAAACCCTCAATGGAGGACTCATTATCGAGCGATGATTTCTGTTATAATTAAGACATTTTTTTCGGAGATAGTTCTCCCATTTTTGAGTCAATTTTTCTTAACAATGATATTTTTCCGCTTGAAACTTTTAATTACAAAGAGGATAAAACAATAGGTTTGCCTTTTGAACCAATTGGTTTGAAAGACATTAGAAAAAAAAACCTCGCTAGAAGAACCGCGCATCCTAGACCTCAAACCCCTACCCGAATCTCTCAAATACGCTTTTTTGGGAAAAATGATACCCTTCCCGTTATCATTTCTTCACATTTGAGTGATTCAGAGACTTCTTATTTATTGGAAGTTTTGCTCAATCATCGCCATGCAATTGCATGGAAAACTTCTGATCTTAAGGGGATTTACCCCTCTTTTTGCACTCATAGGATTTTCCTCAACGATAATTACTGAAAAACCATTCAGCCGCATCGACGTCTTAACCCAAACATGAAAGGCTTCGTTAAAGCCTAGATAGTTAAATTATTAGATGCGGGGATTATTTATCCCATTTCAAATAGTGCGTGGGTTAGTCCCGTTCATGTCGTGCCCAAGAAGGGCGCTCTAACCGTAGTGGAAAATGAGCACAATGGACTCGTCCCAACTCGTACTGTTACGGGTTGGCGGGTGTGCATCGATTATAAAAAACTAAATGATGCTACCTATAAGGACCATTTTCCACTACCATTTTTAGACCAAGGTCTGGAGTGTTTATCCAGTCATCCATTTTATTGTATTCTTGATGGTTTATCGGGGTTTTTCCAAATCCCCATTTCCCCCGATGATTAAGAGAAAACAACATTTACCTGCCCGTTTGGCACCTTCGCCTACCGAAGAATGCCATTTGGCCTCTACAATGCGTCGGCTACATTCCAAAGATATATGCTGGCAATCTTTGGCGAGTTGTTAGGAGAGATTATGAAAGTCTTTATGGATGACTTTTCTATTTTCGGACGCTCTTTCCCGTCTTGTCTTCGAAATCTAGATCGTGTCCTCCAGCGATGTAAAGACAAGTATCTCGTTTTAAATTGGGAAAAGTGTAACTTCATGGTTCGAGAAGGTTTGGTTCTCGGCCATATGATTTTGTCTAAGGGGATGGAGGCAGATAAGGCCAAGGTATAAATTATAGAAAAACTTATGTCGCCAACCAACATAAAATCCATTAGGAGTTTCTTAGGGAACGCGGGCTTTTATAGACATTTCATTCAAGAATTTTCAAAAATAATAATGCCGCTTACTCGCCTCTTGGAAAAGGAATCAAATTTTGTCTTTAGTAGTGAATGTGAGTCTGTATTTAATTTTATAAAACAAAAACTTATCAATTCACCAATTTTAGTGTCGCCCGATTGGTCCCTTCTGTTCGAGATTATGTGCGACGCTAGTGATATTTCCTTAGGTGCAGTTCAATGCCAACGCGTAGACAAATACTTTCATCCAATTAATTACGCTAGCAAGAAACTCACTTCCGCACAAGTAAATTACACAACAATGAAAAAGGAACTCTTAGCCATCATTTTCGCATTTGATAAGTTTCGCTCGTATATAACGCTATCTAAAGTTATCGTATTTACCGACCAATCCGCCCTTAAATACTTACTCGCTAAAACCGACGCCAAGCCCCACCTTCTTTTATGGGTTCTCCTCATTCAAGAATTTGATTTGGAGATCCGGGATAAGAAGGGCCCGAAAAATTTAGCTGCCAATCACCTCTATCATTTAGAAAATCCGGGTGCGGAAGCGCTCGTCGAATCTGATATAAATGACATATTACTCGAGGAATGCCTCCTAGCAATAAATACCATTTCGTCTTCTCCGCCTTGGTTCGCAGAATTTGCGAACTATTTAGTTGCGCGGGTGCTCCCAAAAGAATTTTCGAGCCAGCAAAAGAAAAAATTCTTTTCTGACTTGAAAAATTTCTTTTGGGAGGTCCCTTTTCTTTTTTGTATCTTGGTGGACTAGGCGGTCCAAAGATGTGTCGTGGGAGTGGAGTGCACACAAATACTTAGGCACTGCCATGAGGGTCCGGCCGGTGGGAATTATCAAGCTAACTGAACCGCATGGAAGGCGCTGGTGGGGGGCTTCTTTTGGCCCACTCATTTCAAAGATGCGCACACTTTTGTGCGCTCCTGCGACAGCTACCAGCGGTCAGGTAACATCTTTCGTCGCGATGAGATGCCCCAAAATTTATTTTTAGAATGCAAAGTCTTCGATTTATGGGGCATCAATTTTGTCGGCCCCCTACCTCCTTCTTTTAAAAATATTTATATTTTAGTGGAGGTTGACTACGTATCAAGATGGGCGGAAGAACAAACTCTCGCCACATACAATGCGCGAGTCGTCATTACCTTCCTTAAAAAACTATTTTCTTTCTTCGGCCCACCTCGCGCTATTGTAAGTGATAGGGGAACGCATTTTTGTAACGCCCAAATGACTAAGATGTTAGATAAATATTGAGTCACATACAAACTTGCCACCCCCAACCACCCGCAAACTAGTGGCCAAGTCGAGATAGTAAATCGAGAGATTAAGCGTATATTAGAAAAAAACCGTTTCACTTAATAGGTAATATTGGTCCATCCAAATTGATGATGTTTTGTGGGCGTATCAGACGGCATACAAAACCGCAATTGGTTGTATGCCATTTCGTTTTGTCTAAGGCAAAGTGTGCAATCTCCCCGTAGAACTAGAGCATCGTGCTATTTGGGCTTTAAAACTCGTAAACCTCGATGCTAACTTAGCCGCTCAAAATAGAAAACTATAACTAAACGAGCTCGATTAAAGGCGTGCAAACGCTTACGAGAGTAATAAATTCTATAGGGAGCGTTCTAAGTTCTATCATGATCGAAAAATCAAGACCAAATTTTTTTTTTCTCAGGGCGATCTTGTCTTTCTTTGTAATTCACGTCTTAGGCTTTTTCCGGGTAAGCTAAAGTCGCGATGGTCCGGCCCCTTCAAAGTTGAAGAGGTTTGGCCATATGGGACCGTACTCGTCTCCCACCCAGAAAGAGGGTCGTTTAAAGTAAACGGTCATCGGTTAAAATTATACATAGCGGACGATCCAGTGATCGTTGTTAACCAAACCATAACTTTCCTCGACATTATAACCGGGCTATAACCGTCAAGCTACACGACTATAAATAAAGTGCTCCTGGGAGGCACCCCACGTCTACCTTTTTCTCTCTTTCCTTATTTTGTTTCCTACTTGTTCAAATAATGCAGGGTTTTTAAATGGGCCCCCCGAACACATTCCAGTGAAGTTCCTACCCTCCCTTTTTATTTTTTGTACATACTGCATTTCATTTCATTTCTGTTCCGCATACTTATATTGTAATATTCAGGACAATGTTGGATTTAAGTATGAGGGTGTTTTCATGCTTTCCATTCTGCACTTCCTTTTTTCGTACTTAAAAAATTTTAAAAATACAAAAAACGAAAACATAAACAAAATAAACAAAAATTTATAAAATGAAAAATCAAAAATATTTTTGGTTGTTGTTTGTTTTATCAACAAAAATTTTTTAAAAAAATTATAAAACAAAAATTCAACAAAAAATAAATATTTAGATGTACTTTGTAAAAAAATTTTCTTTGTAAATATTTTCTGTATATATTTTTTGTAAATATTCTTTTCTCTCTCTCCTCTTCCTTTCTTCCTCCTCTTTGTAAAAAAACATTCCTTTTTTCCCTCTATTGTAAATATTTGCTCAAAAATATAAACAAAATTTTAGAAAACAAACATATTATATATATTATATATATATATATATATCTTTTTCTCTTTTTTATGTTTATATTAAAGAAATAAATTAAAAACAAAAAAAGTTAATAACTTTAAAAATCTAAAAAATTATAAATCGAATATTCAATTTTTAACTATTTTTGCTCTCCAAAAATATAATTGCAAGTTTGTTTATAAGTAAATTTCATTAATTTTTTGTTTACTATTCGTTTATTAATTATAGATTGATATATTTAAATATCCGGGGATAAGTTTTAAAAAATTTATTATACTTTGTTCTTAAGATAGGGTCTCATTTTCGGCACTACTTCTAATTTACCATCAATAGAGCACTTGTATTAAGTTAGAAATAAACAACTATAGGATTCAATTTTGTTTACTTCAAGCTTTCTGAAACACAGGATCGTTCAATTTATAAAGGTTGCTCTCAAATTTTTTTGATTAAAATCTAATTTTTTTCTCCCCTTATCATGCCTTACTTGGCATGATAGCTTCTAAAAGAACATTTGTCAATGGGAATAAGATTTCATTCTGTAAACATAGACATCCAATATTTAAAAACATTATATGTTACGGAGTAAGAGGATAAAATTCATTACTCCTATACATATACATTGGGTTAATTTGAAGTTGTTCCAAAAATTTATATGTTAGGAAAATAAGATTTCATTTTCCAAAAACATCAAAAAATTATTATTAGAGGTTTGAGAAAAAATTGCCACACCTCTAAATCTAAGCCCTCTTAATAAACCAAAATACCCCCTAGCCAATTTCAATGATTCTAGACTTAATTTAAAATCATTTTGAGAGCATAATTTTTAAATTCCATTATTTCCCGTAAAACTCCCATAAGCTAAAGTTTTTATAATTCCAAACTATTATTGTTAAGCTAACGATTCAAAAATTTTGCTTCTATTTAATTGCATCAAGAAGTCTTTTGGCAAAACTTTTCCTCTATTTAAATCATGTTCATAATTTTAGGATTTAACTCGTATGCCACGTATGTTTATTTAGATCTCTCTTTTAATTAAATTAAGCGGTAGCTAAATTTAGGATTTCTTTTAATTCCCTATTAGTTCATCTCCAAATTTTTTCTCTTGAATAGGAAAAGCTTAAGTATGGGGGTATTTGATAAGTTGTAAATATATGTATTTTTAAGTACTTCTATTAGGTCATTTTAGATTTTTTTCGATGTTTTTAGTTATTTTTCTTCAATAAAATGTTTTTGTGTATATAATTTCCTAATTTAACTTTAATTTGTTTTCTGAAATATTTAAGGAAATTGTCAAAAAACCGGCCAGACACGCCCGTGTCGCTGACCCGACACGCGTGTATCACGCCCTCGACTTTCAAGCTTCGTCGATCCCAGCTCGACGTTCCATGTTCGACCTTCGTCAAAACCTGCCAGACACGCCCGTGACCCAAAATGACATGCCCGTGTTTTATCTTTGACAACCCTCGTGTCACGCCACTCGACACTCGACGACTTTAGTTCGACGATCTGCATTCAAAGATTTGTTGAACACGACCGTGTCTCTATGAACATGCCTGTATACAACCCAGCTCGACGTTCGTCAACCCTAGCTCAATGCTCGATGCTTCCAGCAAAAATCAATGATTTTCCAAACATGCCCGTGTCCAAATTAACACATTCGTTTCAATCCAATTTGACGTTCAACATTCGTCGCTCGACGCTCGGTGCTTTTACCAGTCATACCATTCTAACACGCTCGTATCACCCATGATACGCCTGTAAACAACACGTGTCTTGTTCCTGCAGCTTCCAGAAATCGACCAGTCACCAGAATTTTGCCATCTTAAGCAAGCCAGACTGACACGCACCCCGACACGCCAGTGTCCAGGCCGTGTCACCCCCGAAATTTTACTTATAAATAGAACTTTTCTTTAATGACCAAGGGTTCAATCTTTTGATCCATTTTGTTTTTGGGATTTTTCCAGGAGACTTTTTATGCTATGTCAGGTTAATTCCCCCCCCCCTCTTTTTGTTTGTTTTAGCTTTTGTAATCCGACTTTTTACTTAATAAATTTTGTTACTTTTTCACCCTTATATTGTTCTTGAATGTCTCTGAGTGTCTCTCTTTTAGCAATCTTATGTATCTTTTTTTTTATTTTCATATGGGTGTGTGTGTGTGTATGAGTTACATTTGTGGAATTTAAGCTTTCAAATGAAAAAAAATCACTTTGTTTTATCTTAGATTTTCTCAAATTTACTAGTGGTTACTATAGTTCTTTTTTCTATCTTATTCCTTAGATTGGTTTAGATTTAGGATTTTTATGCTTTTATATTCATCCTTATGAATTTGTAAAATGATTTCAAAAGTTTTTTTGATTACACTTTAACTCATATTTTCCATTTTAGGTTGAAAAACTTTTGCTTCTTTTTTAATTTCTTCACTTTTTAAACGCTTTTACAAAGTTATAATAATGGATTATGTGTTATTTCAATTTTTCAACCACTTTGATTTTCACATTTACTTAAAAACTCTTTTGCTCAATCAATTTTTATTTCTACTTTTTATGCATTTCCAGCAAATTATAACGGTAAAAATGTACATGTTTTAATTTTTCGATCACTTTGCTTTTCTCTATTTTTGTTTGTATGTGTGAGTGTATGAGTTATTATTTATTGCTTTCTTTCAATTATGTAGAGTGTGTGCGTGTGTGCATCTATTTCCTCCTACTCGTTCGAGTAGAAATCGCTTTAATTCCCGTCTACTCGTTTAAGTAGGACTTACAATTTCTCGTCTACTCGTTTGAGTTGGACTTGTCATTTTATTACTTTAATTTCCCTCCTACTCGTTTGAGTAGGACTTGTCATTTCCCGCCTACTCGGTTGAGTAGGACTTGTCATTTCAATTATGCAATTTTTCCTTTTTTGTAACTTAGCACTTTGTCCTTTATTATGAGTTTGGTTGAGCGTGTGCGTTTTTCTTTTTTTGTAGCTTTTCTCTTTCTAATGTTAGGTTTCCTTATCTCTCCTAATTTTTTTTAACCCTTCAGCATTTAATTTAGAACTCGCGCCTCACCAAACTCATAAGCCACCCCCATTCCAATGTGTGGCTAATTGTTCTTAGCCCTTGGCATTTAAGAGAATTGGGATATATAAAATCTCTCTAAATAATTAAAGAATCTTTTTCCGACCTTAATTGAAGGGCTTAATGTTTGCCTCGGGCTAAAGAGGCGTAGAACCACATATCAATATGTGGGATCTGTTTTCAGTATCCATACACTAGCTAGCTGAGAGGCCGTGCGTATGGACTGATCACCCTTGGGTAAAAAGAGTTGCGTGCATATCCTCGATAGAGGAGAAGTGTAATTCTATCGGATTGGGTTCCCCACCCAATAGCGTGGTTCTTACCACAAAGCGGGCATTAAGAGGAATCCTTCGTCAGACGAGAGTTCTGTCGAATAGTCTTAATGTTCAGGTGAGAAATATTCCTAGAGCTAGGTGAGCTCATGTTTTTGGAACTTCCAAGGCCAAGTTGCCTTTAATTAATTTGAAAACTAAGTTCTATTATTATTAAGATTCGTTTTAGTTTTGATCCGATTCGATGCCGAGCGTTAACCCTTCATCGAATATTTTTTATGTCTTTTTATAACTTTATCTTTTAACCTTTTTAATTATCAAAAACCCGACAAGTTATTTTCGATAAAATAATTATCTCTCAGAAAGCAGTAGAAATAGTCAATAGGCCCCAGGGAATATACGACCTCGATATTCCCCACCAGAATATCATATATTACTTGTGATAGGTGCAGTTACCTTCATAAAATTCTCGCTGCGCGAAACGCCTTACCCTCCGCGCGCATCAGGAGTCTTCTCTTGTTTGCAAAAGAAAGCATCACCAATCCAGACCAACCCGTCCGGATGGGCTTCACACAACATTCCTATTCCGTACTTTACATTTCAGGATCTAATGTAATATTAAATGGGGATCATACAAATAGACCCAAATGAATCCACCCTTTTTCCACCTTTTTTGTGAGGGGTTCCATGCAGGTATGCGTATTGAGGACTTCACTTGTCCAGGAGAAAATTGTTAACCATGTAGTTCGTTTTGGAGCAATGGCGCTAGCGTTCTATCCAGTTGGAAACGAGCACTTCACTTTCCTCTTCACGGATCTAGTTTTGGATCTTGATTTTACCCACAAGATCTTCTTCTCCAAGCAATTCAAGCTTCAGCCCAGCACTTAGCTCCAGCACAAACTCAGCCTTCTTCCTTTGCTTTCCTTTTTTAAGGGGAGGATGAAATGAAGAGAGAGAATAAGAAGGAAATAATGATTTCCTCAATCCACACCCTGCTACTTCAGTGGCCTCGTATTTAACCCCAGCCACACAATTAATCCATCAAAATGAAGCAAAGGCCATGATTTCGGTTAACTTCTAAACTTTGGCGTTATCGCCTTGCGACATCGGCTGTCTCTACCCGGTGACATCGACTTAACCGCTTCATCGCTTTGACCTAAGTCAACCACCGCTTATCGGCCCACTTTGTCCAAACCGACACATGTCTCACGCCATGTAGCAATATCGCCCGACGACATCCATTGTCGCCACTCGGCATTATCATTCATCGATTCGTCAAGTACGTCGAGTGCGTCGAGTGCGTAGTGTGCGTCTAGTGCGTCGAGTGTGTCGAGTGCGTTGAGTGCATCGAGTGAGTCGAGTGCGTCGAGTATGTCGAGTGCATCGAGTACTGACTCAACGCTTTAACGCTATTGCGGCCAGGAGATACCCACTATCGCCCAACTATCGCCCAACGATAGTGACAAATGTTCTGCTGTCAATTTTGCGTTGTTACAACCCTCCCTTCCTTACAGATATTTCGTCCTAAAATTTACAAACAGCTATAAGAAAGACAGCAACTTACAAGTCACAAAAACTTTTTATTCATAAAAATATTGTTATAACAACGTTACACAAACAAATGGGATATTCAATACGCATGGTTTGCTCACGCTCTCATGTCAGTTCCTCATTGCCACAGTTTTCCCACCGGACATTGACCATCCCGATTGTCTTATTTCATAGTTGTTTGATCGTCGTATCCTCGATCCGAATGGGCATAACTTTCGTCATTAGCCCATTTTCGACTGGTACTCGATCATCCACAATCACTAGAGTTATCTCTTTCATGGCTTTTCGAAGAACAGATTTGTGGAATAAATCATGCAAGCCACTCAGTTCTGCCGAAAGAGCTAGCCGGTAGGCAGCTTCTACAACTCGCTCCACTACTTCGAATGGACCAAGATATCTCGGACTTAACTTTTTCAAGCGCCAAATCCTGTACTCGCCCTTGAATGGTTTGATCTTCAATTATACCCACTCGCCAACTACAAACTCTACGTTTTAGTGCTTGGCAATGCAGTACTTTGCTTGCCTCTCTTTGGCTATCAGTAACCTCTCTCGGATAGAGCATATCGTCGAAATAGCCTCTTCGACTTCCTTACTCTTATAAAACTTAGACTCGCCTATTTTCGCCCAAGCTAACGGTGTACGACACTTCCTACCATACAAAACTTCAAAATGCGCCATATTTATGCCAGCTTGATATCTATTATTGTAGGCGAACTCTACAATATAGAGATGGTCTTCCCAACTCTTGCCGATATCCAAGGCGCACATCCAGAACATATCCTCCATTGTTCTGTTGGTCCTCTCGGTCTGACCATCCGTTTGTAGATTAAAGGTTATACTGAACTTAAATTTTGACCCCAATAACTGATGGATTAACCTCCAATCATTCGAAGTGAAGCGCCCATCTCTGTGAATAATGATGTTACGGGACACAACGTGAAATCGTACTATTTGCTCGACATAAAGCTTAGACCAAATTTCCACTTAATCGGCCCCCTTGTTCGGAATGAAGTGAGCTACTTTAGTCAACCGGTCTACGATCACCCAAACAGAATCATTCCTGCATTGCGATCTCGGCAAAACGTCCACGAAATCCATCAATATATCATCAAACATCCATTCCGGAATAGGCAGCGACTTCAGGAAACCTCAACTCTTCTGACATTCTGCTTTCACTAAGGCACACGTTTGACATTTTGCCACATAGAAAGCTATGTCTTTCTTCATGCCCGGCCACTAGAACATCTTCTTCATGTACTTATACATCTTTATGCTCTCAGCGTGAATTGAATAATTCGGGAAGTGAGTTTCATACATAAATTCTTCTCTTAGCTTACCACTATTTGGGATGCACAAATGATCGTCTTTCCGCAGAAGGCCATCATCCAAGGAAAACTGGGAATTTTACCCATCCACTACATAGTGTTTTAGACTCTCATCCTGTTCCGTTGCTCGTCGAACCCTATTCGTAATGTCATACTGTACCTCCGTCCAATTAAGGCACATATTTGTAGTGGAATTCTTGTCAACAAAAGAAATATCTAAATCTTCTAGCTCCTGGATCATACAATCATCATGCATCTACAACCAAATTTCCCTTGACGGAGTCCTACGACTCAAGGCATCTGCGACCACGTTTCCCTTCTTGGGAGTATAGTGTATTTGGAAGGTGTAGTCCCCAAGGAACTCCATCCACCTCCGCTATTGCATATTGAGATTCTTCTGATCCAAAAGATATTTCAGGCTCTTAAGGTCCTTGAATATATAAACTTTCACGCCATATAAGTAATAGCGCTAGAGTTTAAGTTCAAAAATCACTGCTGCCAACTCCAAGTCGTGGACGGGATAGTTTCGCGCATGCACATTCAACTAGCTTGATCCATAAGCTATCACTTTTTCGAACTAAAGAAGAACGCTGCTCCCAGATACATCACTATAAATTTCATAGCCGTCTGTACCACATGGCGAACTCAAAATGGGCGTCATGGTCAAAGTACTCTTCAGCTCTTCAAAATCTCACGCGTACTCGGGCATCCAGACGAACTTATGCTCTTTCTACGTCAGTGTGGTGAGAGGTAAGGCTATCCGCGAAAAGTTCTCTACAAAGTCCCGGTAATAGCATGCCAGTCCAAGGAATCTCCTGACTGCGGCTACAGAAGACAACACTGGTCACTCCCATATCGCAACTGTCTTCACAGGATCCAAGGAAATACCCTCTACACTAACCACATGGCCAAGAAAGGCCTCTGACGACATCCAGAACTTGCACTTCGAGAACTTAGCACAGAGCTTGTTCCTCCTAAGGGTGTGCAATACAATCCATAAATATTTCGCATGATCTTCTTCAGACTGAGAGTACACTAACATGTCGTCAATAATGACGATCACAAATATGTCCAAGTACTCTTGAAACATTCGGTGCATCAGATCCATGAACATCGATGGCGTATTACATAGCCTAAACGGCATCACAGTGAACTCGTAATGACCGTAGCGTGTTCCAAACACTGTCTTGGGAATGTCACATTCCCAAATCCTCAACTAGTAGTAGCCAAACTTCAAATCCAGCTTCGAGTACACCATTAATCCCACTAGTGGGTCGAACAAGTCATCTATCCATGAAATCAGACACTTATTCTTTTTTTGATAACTTATTCAGTTCTCGATAGTCAATGCACAGCCGCAAGCTTCTGTCCTTCTTTTTCACAAAAAGAACCGGTGCGCTCCAAGGTGACATACTTGGGTGTATATATCCTTTCTCTAGCAGCTCTTGCAATTGAATCTTAAGTTCCGCCATTTCCTTTGGCGTTATTCGGTATGGCGAGCGGGCCACAGGTTTCGTACCTAGCATCAACTCGATAGCGAAGTCTATTTCCCGTTGGGGAGGTAACCCTGTAAGATTCTTCGGAAACACATCTACGTATTCCGATACAATTGGAATGTCACTCAAACTGGTCTTTGGCTAAACAGCTTCTAATTGCGTGAAGAACAACTCCGCGCCCTTCCAAATAGCCTTGAATACATGGAGAGAAGACATCAATATCTTGCTCGATCCTCGCATACCAGTGAATTTAGTCTCTTCCTCGGTATTTTGCCCCAGTGTGACTTCCATTGAGTTGCAATCAATATAGACACATTGCTTTGAAAGCCAATCCATACCAAAGATCACATTGAACTTATATAACGGCACCAAAGATGCTTCCAACCCGAAATCTCAACTTCCTATTCATACCTAAATACAATAAGACTTATTTGCATGCTTCACGTATATTTTAGGAAATAACACCTTCACATTATCTGTCGTCATGCGAGTAGGCACACCGATCCGGGACATGAAGTCCTCAGATATAAACAAAAGAGAAGCACCTGTATAGAACAGTTCTCTCGTCGGACAGTCCCGAATAAGGACAAAGCCTATAATACTCAAGTTATGCACACGCAAATCACAAAATATACAGTTTATAAAGCATCAAGTTAATATACTATTCATACCTGTGACCACATCGGCCTGTTTGATGGCCTCTTGTTGTCCAAGGTTGTACACCCTTGCTTGGGCTGGTGCATACTTAGATGCAGTGGACTCCACCACTATTTTCCCTTTATCAGCATAGGGCGCTCCTGCCTTATTTTCATCCTTTGGTGAACCAACCCAACATTCACGGGCAAAATGCCCTAGCTTGCCACACATATGCTCAGTTGGTGATGGCCTCTATTGGAAGAGAGTGATATGAAGGGTTGCAGGTTCGATACCTAGCGCCAATAACGCGCATTGCTGAGAAATAGGCAGGAGAGGTGTTGGGGTGTATTAGGCTGCAGCCCTTTAACGGTGCCAGTCTATGGCCACGCTGTGCAACCCATTCGGGTGCGGCAACCTCTAAGCTTACAGGCCGGGTCGTTATATCCTTTACCAGAAGTTGCTCCTGATGCAACATTATAAGGAGCCTATCCAAAAACTTGAATGTCTTACCTCGTCTCTTGTGGTAGCCATACTTTTTAGTACGTAGAGCTTTGATCTCCGGCTTTGTCACCACAAAGTCCTTCTTTCCCTGTACCCTCTTCATAAATTTCTCCAATGACCGAGCCGTACCCAGCAATGCTTGAAACCCTTGGTTCACCGAACTCGAGAGACATCCCAGAGTCCTTAGTAGAACCTATTGGTTTTACGCTCTTCTTCCATAAAAATAGATTCCGTATAGCATCCAAATCTTGTAAACTAAGGTAAGTAGGTTTTAATGCTACTTTCTCCCTGAGTTAGATGCTGGAACTCATTTTCCATGTCAATGCACTACGCTGACGGCAGATGCTTTGCCAAGAACAATCTCGAAAAACCTCCTATCGAGACCTCCATTGGTTGTCTGCCAGATAAGTGGTGCAGCTCCATTTTGTCCCACAGAAGCAGACAAGGTGACCTTCTGTTCCTCATTGGTTCGTATCGCATTCAATATCCTCTTGACTCGCGCAAGCCAGTCCTCCACATGCGTTGGGGATCCTACACCCGTGAACGTAGGAGGACTGAAACTCATGAACTGCTTTAGTTGTTGTTCCGCTGCTCGTAAATCTACCACAGCCGCCACAAGTTCTGGCCTCACACCAACATGTTTTGCACCATTGAAGGTTATGCCTGCCTAGTAGGCTGTGTGTGGATCATTGCAAGCAATGCCTAATAAACTAAATGCACTGTCTCTACAGAAGGAGGAGGTGTGGGAACCTCAACTAGTGCCGCACTTTTAACAGAACGTTGGGTCTCAAACTGCCCCGCACCATTTTGAGTCATCTATATGTGTAAAAGACACACTTTAGCGACCATACAAAAGCAACAACGATGAATAGGAACGCGCAGGGTCCGCAAACAGGTGTATTTTCATTCCTAAGTTGACTTTCTTGAGTTAATTTATGTTATAACGGTCGCACATACACGTGCCCGCCACCCCTCAAAAGAATTCGACCATGAATTCACAGGAGGAAGACCAAGACAAGTTGATACCAAATTGTAACACCTCCGTCACTCACATGAAATATAACAAAGGGTCTGGCCGTGTCCCCATGACTTATTCCGCAGACGGTCGGCGATGTTTCTTATGAATATCAAAAACCAGTACACGCATCCGAACTCAGAGCATTCTAGAGGAAGCTTTATGGGTTATTATTGAACTCATCACACATAAATGTCCACTATATATAAACAAACACATTTATATATCACAGGAATGTATACAGAAATACACAAAAGAGTTTGTCCTTAAGGCCTTACAGTTAAACTTCACAGGTGTGGATTACATACATCAGCATACATGTTGGCCACACATGAAAACATTAAAACTTTTCCACTCGGCCTTCGAGGAAGAGCAAAGAAGTAAGGGCTTCAGCCCGATATTTCTGTCTCGGTCCAGCACCTGCACAACATAGCCCACCAAAACGTGGCAAACAAAGCAACGGTCAGCTTTAGCAGACCAATTTAATAATGACCCGACCCCTTACTAGGAATAGTGATTCTCCTTCCCTACAATCAATGCATTAAAAATATATATATATCACAAGAAAGTGCACGAACACACATTTCAATATATCACGAACATCGGCCCCATGGACTGGCGCTCTGTGTACTCACGACATATAATCGGTTTAACGGAAAATCAGGGTCCCACCACCAATATTGAGCATACATGCTCCACGGCCCACGACCGGAGACTTTAGTCTTGATGGCGTACATCCCAAAACTCTCATTATGTGATCCTAATGAATGCCAATAACCCAGGCACTCAAGTTAGACAAACATAACGCGGAGACTGTTCAGCCCTTGCGCGTTGCTCAAATCGCCAATTCAATGTCTAGACTGACGCGAGTCGGCTTCACCTTATCTGTTCGGCACGAAGGCCTTTAAGAGCTCGTAGCTCATAATAGCCACATTGTCCTCCAAGGACTGTCTTCACAATCAAAAAGAGAGTTTGTGCTAAGGTTCTTCATGATCGCTTGGTAGGCTAATAGAAGCCCTCGTGCCCAAACCCAACCCAAACTCTGCAGCAACCTGAAGTGCCAATAACTGGTCTTTCACACCACAAATAGCCCTCAGGGAGCTATTGCCATAGGCGACACCCACAATCTCCCGGCGATATCAACAGTTCTCCAAAACTCTGATTTTACCTGGGTATTTTCCTGGAGATCCTCTCCAATACTTCATGTTACTCCAATTCGCAGGCATAACCCACAGACTCCGTAAAATACTCGTTTATACACAGAGTCTTCTCCGATTTGCAAAAGAAAGCATCACCAATCCAGACCAACCCGTCCGGATGGGCTTCACATAACATGCATATTCCGTACTTTACATTTCCGGATCTAGTAAAATATTAAATGGGGATCATAACAATTGACCCAAAGGAATCTACCCTTTTTCCACCTTTTTGGTGAGATGTTCCATGCAGGTATGCGTATTCAGGAATTCACTTATCTAGGAGAAAATCGTTACCCTTGTAGTTCGTTTTGGATCCATGGCGTTAGCGTTCTATTTGGAAGGAAATGAGCACGTCGCTTTTCTCTTCACTGATCTAGTCTCGGATTTCGATTTCACCCACAAGATCTTCTTCTCCAAGCTATTCAAGCTTCAACCCAGCCCTTAGCTCCAGCACAAACTCAGCCTTCTTCCTTGGCTTTCCTTTCTCAAGAAGAGGATTAAATGAAGAGAGAGAGTCAGAAGAAAATAATTATCTCCTTAATCCACACCCCTCTACTTCAATGACCTCGGGTTTAACCCCAGCCACGCGATTAATCAAACAAAATGAAGCAAAGGCCAAGATTTGGTTTGACTGGTCAACTTTGGCATTATCGCCTGGCGATATCGGCTGTCACTACCCGACGTCATCGAATTGACCGCTTCACGACTTTGACCTAGGTCAACCTCCGCTTATTGGCCGATCTTTGGCCAAACCGACATGTGTCTCACGCCATGTAGCACTATCGCCCGATGACATCCACTATCACCACTTTGTGATATCATTCGTTGATTCGTCAAGTGCATCGAATGCGTCGAGTGCGTCAAGTGACGACTAAATGCTTTAACGGTATCGCCACCAGGCGATACCCACTATCGCCCGGCAATAGTGAAAAAAGTTATGATATCAATAATGGGGTGTTACACCTTGACTAGTGGAACCTTCTTGCTCCATAAGACCCGCAATGTTGTAACATCGATCCTGACTGTCTCCATGCTAACTAATCGATCCGGAGCCACCGGGCCATCTATAGTGGAAATCCGCTGCTCAGGTCATAGTAGAGCCCTCCGATGTGAAGAGACGTGTAAGAAATTGTGCAATCCCATTAACTTCGGCGGTAGCTCAAGTCTGTAAGCAAAGGGGCCGACTTTCTCTAGGATCCTATAACGCCCCATATATATTGGATTAAGCTTCTTCCGTACGCGAAACAGTGAGACTCCATGTATCGGCCGTATCTTTCAAAAAACCTTATCTCCAACTTGGAACTCCACCCAATGATGACGCGCATCATAGTATTTGGCCTGTCTGCTCTAGGCCTCCAACATCCTATCCTGAATCAATCTCACCTAAGCATGTGTGTCCTCCACGATCTCCGATCCGAGTGCCTTCAGATCCTCATCCTATATCCAAGATAGTGGGTCCTGCATCTCTGACCGTACAATGCCTCGTAAGGGGCCATGCCTATACTGTATTGATGACTGTTATTGTAGGATAACTCGATCAATGGTAATAGTTTCTCACAGGGCTCTCCGCGGTCCAAAATTCATAGGCGTAGAAGATCCTCCAGTGTCTGGTTGGTGCGTTGCGTCTACTCGTCCGTCTGAGGGTGGAATGCCATGATGAAAGTCAACCGAGATCCTAAGTAGGCCTGAACTGACCTCAACACCTTGGACATAAACCGTCCTTCTTGATCTGACACGATCATCCTGGGAACTCCATGGTATCGGACAAACTGCTCCACAAATTTCCTTACCAGATCACCAACTAGTGCATCGTTCTTGATTGGAATAAACCTATCAACCTTCGTCAATCTATCAATGATCAACCAAATCGATTCGTTCCCCACATAATATTGGTGTAGCCCATCTATAAAATCCATGACTATTTCCTCAAACTTCCACTCCGGCACTGGGAGTGAATGCAATAATCTTGCCAGACTCTTGCACTCCGCCTTTATGAGCTGGAAAGACTCGCAATGCGTCACAAAGTGTGTAATACCCTTCTTCATGACTGACCAATATATCGTCCACTTCAGATCCGCGTCCATCTTTGTGATCCCCGGGTGCATAGAATATGTGCTGCAGTGTGCCTCTGTAATGATATCTTCCCGAATTTTGCCTCCTGTCGGTATATTAACTCGGCCTCTAAAGCATAGTAGCCCATCTCTCAGAGAGTAATCCCCTGTCGTGCATTCTTCCAAGGCCCTCAAAATGAGCTCCATCCTCGTATCTAGCCTCTTTACATCACTGATACGATCCTAGATGTCGTCTGTGGTACTCATCGACGCCAGGTACTCCTTGTAAAGGTGTGGATTGTCCTCGGATACTAGAGATATCTGCATCTCTTCCAACATCTGCACCAGCTCCATAGCAATCAGCTGAGGCTCTACTACTAATTTCGTGGCTCTCCTGCTCTGAGCTTCTACTACAACATTGGCCTTCCCGGGATGATAGTTCATGGTTTACTGGTAGTTTTACAAAAACTCTACCCAGTGTCTCTGTCGGATATTCAACTCCTTCTGTGTATCTACGTATTTCAAGTTCTTGTGGTCTGAGAAAATATCATAGTGGACACCGTAGAGATAGTGTCGCCATATTTTCAGAGCGAAGATAACCGTCCCCATCTCCAAGTAGTGTATTGGGTAATTTTGCTCAAGTTTCTTCAACTGGCAAGAGGCATAAGCTATCACGTGCCCGTTCTACATCAGAACGACACCCATCCCCTGATATGATGCATCTGAATAAACCTGAAATTCTTCCTTCCCAGATGGAAGGGAAAGGATAGGGGTCGAGGTAAGCCGACCCATCATATCCAGGAAGGCAGCCTCACACTGTGGCATCCTAACAAATGGAGTCTCCTTCTTTATTAGAGATGTGAGCGGGAGGGCAATCCGAGAGAATCCCTTATTACAGACTGCGCATTATGTTATAGGTTGTTATACGAAGTTATGGGGTCTCGAGCACCGAGCTCTTTTATCCTTATTATTATGTTTGTATTTTTAGGTTGGGAGTTGTAAGAGTCATTTTGGAGCCTATATGAAGGCGTGGGTATTGTATGTTTGGATATCAAATTAAATTCTACTTTCCTTAGCCCGTGTTGTGAGATATTGGTGGCTCTCTCCTCCAATGAGCAACCCTAACTAGGCAGCTGCGGTTTCGGCTCCACTGTATCCCCGTCATCATCATCTCCACCTTCGGCCACCATTCTGGCAAGTTACCACTTTAAGGAAGTAGGTCCGTAACAACTTGGTATTAGAGGGTTCCCTTTTCTTGCATCCGCTTATTCGACACCAACAGAGCCCTCCCCCCATCCTCATGCTTCCTTCCGGAGTCCTGTAGGGACTTATTTTTGCATCAGCGACGGACTGATCCCTGTCCAGCATAATCTATACCGCAACACTTCTCCAGCGCCAGCCTGCTCCCTGTCCAGCAATATCGACACCAGCACTCTGCGCTGTAGAATCGTCCTACAACATCGTCTCCAGCCGCAGCATTGTCTTCAGCCGCAACATCATCTCGAGCATCTGTCCTACAACATCATCTCCCTCCATAAGATCCTCAAGCGCCAGCCAGCACTCTTCCCTACAACATCGTCTCTGGCCTCGTCAAGCCGCACCGCTTCGTCGGGCCTCCTCGGTCTCTGCTCCTTCAAGTCATGTGCAGGAGACGGAATATCAAGCATTTTCCTCCATCTTTTCCCAAGCTGCACACAACATTGAGACCGTCCTTTACATCACCACCGTAGCACGCCACTTCATCAAGCCCTACGCCCTATCACACTGCATTGAGCCCCACACACGATATGTCGCTCCGTTTTCTAAACTGTTGCCTTTTTCTAAACTGCTGGCTTTGTATTTCTTCTGACTTTTGAACCACTCCCATTCAAGTTTAATTTTATTTTATTACAACTAAAGGCAATGGCCCCCACCCCAATTCCATCCAGCATCCTCATTTTACTCTTTAAACAACTCAATCAGACCATTTCGAGCGTCATTATTATTTATCGGTGGGACGATCTCTTTCCTGTCAATATTAGGCATCACCTCGGCTCTCGCGGCCAATCTCAGTCATCCGAATTAGCGCACTCCGACCACCCTGTCACTCGCTACTCTTCTCGCACATACCGCACTATGGGTTACACGACGGACCAACAAAGTCATATTATGATAATACTGTAGACCGTCATGGCGCAACAAGCGACGCACGCTGCCACCGTGGACCGTCATCAGAAGGCCATTATTGTGCTCTCCAAGCGCAATCATAACCTTCCTACCACCCCTGCACTCGATTATACAAGTAGCAGTCAGGCACCAATGCTTCTCCGCCTAGCACCGCCGCCCCTGACTATCCACAAGCCTCCACCGCCAGTCTTCGCGCACCCCAATGCTGCTATTGTTCCACACTACATCCGCTTGGAATTTCCTACCTATGATGGGAAAATGGATCAATTGGGTTGGCTCACCAAATGCGAGGAATTTTTTCACCACCAACTGACATCGACCGCAGACCAGATCTATTTAACATCTTTCCATATGCTTGAGTCTGTTGTTTTATGGGTTTCTTAACTTATCACCAACCGACCGAACCTGATTTTGGATGACTTAAAGTGACTCTGCAACTTGCATTTCGGACCTCGTATCCGCAGTAATTCCCTCGACCCTCTAACATCTCGATGTCAAATGGATACCGTGGACGAGTACCTCGAACAATTTCAGCTTCTCTTAGCGCATGTCCCTCTGTACCCGGATATGGATGTCTACATTTTCACCGCTGGACATCGCGAGTGACTGCAACTGGATGTTGAGTTTGAGGCCCCTCCGGACATAGTGACTGCTATGAATCTGGCCCGACTCTACGATCGTCTCCTCCAGCTAGCCCAGTAAGTCTATCCACCTTCCCCCAACATAATTCAATAGGCTCGTATTGAGGGTCCTCCAACACCACCGGTCAGCCGATTTTCTCATGCAGAGATGCTGCAACGATGCGCCTAGGGACTATGTTTTAATTGTGACGAGAAGTATACTCGCGGCCACAGGTGTACCCGGCTCTTCTACCTACATATCGAGGACTCTGATGATGAGGGCATAAGATAGAGTTTGCTGGCAAACTCTTTTTGAGGGACGGATGAGATGTTAAGGACGACATATTATGTTACAAGTTGTTATGAGAAGTTAGGGGGTCTCAATCACCGTGCCCTTTTATCCGTATTATTATATTTGTCTTATTAGGTTGAGAGCTGTATGAGTCAACTTGTAGCCTATATAAAGGCATCGGTATTGTATGTTTGGATATGAAATGAAGTTTTAGTTTCCTTAGCCCCTTGTTGTGAGATATTGGTGGCTCTCTCCTCAAATGAGCAACCCTGCTTAGGCAGCCGCGGTTCCGGCTCCATGGTATCCCCGCCATCATCATCTCCACCTCCAGCCACCATTCCGACGAGTTATAACTATTACAGAAGTAGGTCCATTATATCCCTCCACGAAACTTTCGGTAGTAACCAACAAGCCCTAGTAAACTCCTCACATCAGTGGTCGTCTTCAGTGGTGGCCAATCCCGTAGGGCCCGAACCTTTGCCGGATCCACTGCCAATCCTACTCTACTGATAAAATGGCCCAAGAAGGCAACCTCCTTCAACCAAAACTGGCACTTGCTGAACTTAGCATACAACCTGTGCTCTCGGAGCCTCTCTAAAGTCAGTGCTAGATGACCAGAATGCTCCTCGTAGGTCCTTGAATAGATGAGGATGTCATTAATAAACACTATGATGAAAACATCCAGATGGGCCTTGAATACTCAGTTCATCAAACTCATGAATGTGGATGGTGCATTCGTGAGCCCAAAGGGCATTACGGTGAACTCATACAGCCCATTTCAACTGCTGAAAGCGGTCTTCGGGATGTCCTCCTCATGAATCCACAATTGGTAGTATCCTGACCTCAGATCAAGCTTCAAAAACTAGTGCGCTCCCTCCAACTGGTCAAACAACTCGTCAATTCTCAGTAGAGGATACGTGTTCTGGACAGTCAGCCTTTTTAGTGCCCTATAATCGATGCACAGTCGGAGTGTCTAATCCTTCTTCTTTACAAACATCGCCGGAGATCCCCATGGTGAAGAGCTTGGTCGGACAAATTCGGCTTCCACTAGCTCCGGCAGCTGGCTTCGAAACTCCACCAACTCCTTCGGGTCCATCTGGTAAGGAGCTCTGGATGCCAGATTATCCCCTGGCAGAAGCTGTATCTAAAAATTCTTCTCTAGATGTTATCGTTGCCCAGATAACTTCTCTGGAAATACATCTGCAAATTCCTGCACACCCAGAATGCTAGATACAAGGTCCTAGGCCTCAATTATCTCGAATAACACTTAGTACACTTCTTCTTCCTACATATGGGCCTTGGTGGCTTGAATAGAACAGAGTAGGAGGCGAAAAACTTTTATAATACCTTCGAAGGTCGCATATGTGATGTCGTATCTGAGTATGAACTTCCTTACTAGGCCTTCAATCTGAGCATGGTTCCAAGTGACCCATGTAATTCTCAATATGAGGTCGAAGTCCTCCAAGCTTAAGATCGTCGCTGGAGCCTCGAGGGTTAACCCATCAATGGTCACCCTTAGAAGGCATTTTGCCGTCGACTAAACTTCCATCCCATTAGGGAGACGCACTCTCCTAGTGACTCCTTAGAAATATCTGATGCCTTCCAAGACCTTTATAAAGTCCTCTGAGATGAAGTTGTGTGATGCCCTTGTGTTGATCAGGTATGGGCAGGCTTGCTACATACCATCACTACCCCTGAGTTTGTTAAAAGTCTTAGATGTCTAGTTATAGTTTTTCCTTCCTATTTTTAGAAATTTTATATCCATATAACCTAGCTTCTAGGAAGAAAAGAAAAGTTAATACACCAGCTTACCTGCTATCACCCGCTCCGTGTTCCGGGGTTTAGCCAGGTCCGAGGCATAAACCTGCCCTCTATCCTGTGTGCGGTCTTCGTCCTGAAGTCCACATCCTCGGCCGTATCCTCAGCTACTAAATTACTGATCATGTAGGGCATGCTAAGGTGCTGGTGGTGGTACTTCCCTCATAGGGCAGTTCCTCTAAATTTGCCCTGGCTAGTTTCACTGATAGCATGTCGGTGCCTCCTCCATTATCCTCGGCATCTCCCGTATCTGCGAGGGATGAGGAGCTAACACAACCGAGTTCCTCTACTCCTGCATGTCCTCCTGTTGGGGTTGATTCGCATTCCTCCTTTCCCCAATGACACGACCTCTAAGCTGGTCTCTCCTGCCACCAATCAGTGAGTCATTTGCTGGCCTTTTCCGCCCCGTACTGTAAGCTGGTCTGACTCCAGCTTATTTCCCATCTCCAATATCTTGGCTAATCACCCATCAAAGACAATGAGGAGGGTCTGCATCATGTCATCGTGAAGGCCCTTCTAGAATCTCTTCGTGTAGCCCGCATTGTCCAGCTGATATGAGTACGCAAAGCGGGCTAGATGTGTGAACTCCCAGTAGTACTCCAACAATTTCATGCTGCCCTGCCTCAAATGTAGGAACCTATCCTCCAACTCATCCCTCGCTGACTGAAGTATAAAATTCTCCAATAAAGCTGCTCTGAAATCCTTCTAGCAAATGTTGTGTCTATTAGTGACTTCCACCATCTCTTCGTATGAGACTCCAAGCAGGAAACTTCCAAGGAAGCAGCCTCCTCCATAGGGCATCTAATCCTAACCATCATCTCATAAATAATGTCCAGCAACTCCTCTGGGCGGACTGTTGGCTCTGTCCCGAGATAGGATGTAGGAGAAAGCCCCTAAAAGACACTCAGCCAGTTAGCCCTGGGATTTGGTTGTGGAGTCGGAGCCTATTGAGCCCTGAAGGCATCTAAAATAATCGTCAGTGTCTACCACATCTCCGTCTGCTCGAACGAAGTCGGAGCAGGCAGGGGTGGAACCATGTTCTGTGCCTGAGGTGTACCCTACTGTGGAGTAGGGTTCATCGCAGGCTATAAGGAAAATTCTAATTGTTAGTTAATGCATAAGTAGAACGAATGATAAAAATGGACTTTTTGCATGTGATTCCCTTATGGGCACACCATTTCTTCCACTGCCAGTTTGCCCTAAAACTAAGCCCATATAGGGTGGCCTAGGGTTTTTTTGACTTCTTCTCTTTGGATCGATTTTTCATCTGATACCAATTTGTAAGACACCCCTTTTTTTGCTATGCAACTGGGGTCTTATGCCCATAATCGTAATTTTGTGATGACACCGACACTCGGTAAGGTCGCTGCTACAAAACGCCGATCCTGTCGGCCTTAAGGATCACAAAAGAATAGAAGTTTGTAGTTAAAAGACTATTAGGTCAAGTCCACAAATCACATATAGTATATGAAAAAGAAATCACAGTTATGTCCACATGATAATAAAAGTACTAAAACAGATCAATAAAGTAGAAAAATAAATGGGAAATGCCCGGTATAACATATCCTCACTACATCAGTCTCGTGGAAGATAAGTAAAACTAACACTCACGGAGTTAGAGACGGGTGCTCCTGTACTAGACTTGACCACCTCCAAGTGCACAGTACTCCACTGGTGCTGCATCTCCAACTGCTTCTCCTTGTCCCCCATCCGGAGCCCCTGAAAGGTTTGGTCCACCGACCGTTAGTCAAAAGACTAAGCCTGATTTCCCCCACCCCTCCCCTAGTGGCTCCTAGGCACGGTTCTTGAGGAATGAAAGGAAAGCTATGATTGTGAAGAGTAGAAACAAAGCAAGTGACGGTGGAGCTATCTAGTAGGTATACTAAAACCTATGTAGTGCTATGAAAAGAAAAGCAAGCTAACCGTTCTACAGTAATAAAAAAAGTTAGAATAGAAGGTAAAGTGCACCACAAAGGAAAATAATAAATAGCCACAAGAAAAGTAATTAATGACCACAAGGAAAGTAATCATTGCTTATAAGCATGCCCACATAAGCTTATGAACTATGAGATCGTTTTGTAAATCCTATCGTATAAAAAGTCCCATACAAATTTATACGTTAGGGGTAGGTGTTTAAGTATGATGATGGCATGATAATAAATGTTATATGAGTTAATGATATGTTATGCAAGTGCAACACGCGCACCCGACACTATGCGCTCAGACCTTTAGTTCCCCGGTTTTGTAAGCTAGCATCACTCCCAGGAGCCTTCGTAGTGGCCAACGGAGATAGTGGGTTGGGCAACCCCACTCCTAGGAAGGTATCCACACTACCAGGCATATCCCTTATGTACGCCTCTATACGACACACTAGAGTCACCACGTACTAACACTGGCTAAACCCACCAGTCTTTTCCTTTGCTAAGTGTAAACCACAACCGCCGAGTCATCGTATCGATGTCGGTGTGAACGACCATCAAATACCAAACACCCACCACCTTATGCACATGAAGCCATGAATTTTCGAGCCATCGGCTCCTCGGAATATCCTGTCTGTTATAATTACCTTCCGAGCCCACAGCTCGCCGGGCTAACTTTCCCATTTCCACAACCACCGAGCCAACCGCTCGGATAACCCAACCAAGCTAACCTCCCGAAACATCAAGGTGAGTGAAAGTGATGCCCTAGGTTTACTAGTTTCTCTTTAATATTTATTCTTGCAGTTTAAGGTTAACCTTGGACTGCCCAGGGTATTCCTTATGAAGGGCTCTCGAGGGCACTAGGAACTATGATTGTAGCTGAAGCCCATCGTTCCCTTTCACAAGGCTCTTACTATTATTGGTATCTACCCAGGTCCCAAGCCATTAACATTACACTTGAACTAATCCTAAGTGTCTTTTAGAATTTCCTCCTAGGGGAAAGACGATCCACCGTTGATCCCGTGCATAACCTTGCCCCTGGTCAACCAGGTTCTCACAACCTGACTTCTACTGGTGACATTATTCATCTCAACTAGACCAGGTACACCAACTATCTTTCCTTCCCATACTAAGGCCTACATGTTACCTTATTTCTAAGGTTTTATTATGTGCAGACCTAATGAGCTACATGATGTGCATAAAAGGTGATACTCTAAATAATCATCCAAATGGCCTAAGATTATTATTGGGGGCCTATCATGATACTTTATGAAAAAATCCCGAAGATTGTAATTTTCCTACTTTATTTGGTATTTAATTAATCTTTTGTAAAATATGGCCAAAGATGCTTTTGAACAACAAGTACACTTTTCTAACCTTGTATGGTCCTAACAAATTTATGACAGATGTATCTCATAAAAATAATAGTAAGTATTGAAATTATCAATTTTCCAATAATGTTTTGACTTTCAAAGAAAATATTGAACAATCTACCAAAACAACAATGTAAAGAGGGAAGTATGAAATTTATTCATCCAAAAAAATAAATAAATTACTAGATGCTAACAATGAACAGAAATGTCTACTTACCAAAAATCCCAGTTTTCTAAGTTCATTTGGTCATATAAATAAATTATTTAAAGATATTCAACATGGACACTTTGTGTATGTTCCTAAAAAAAATATCTTCCAATAATTCTATAAAAATTTACAAAACATTATATTGCCCTAGGATATCCTCTGACCAAGTTTCACAATTTTTCAGTGGATATATAACCCATAATTAATTAATTTAATAATCTTCTGCAAAGGCACATTGTGAAATAACATGTATAAAAGGGGTTCCAATAATTTTGTCAAAATTCACAAAGCAAGGTTATATCCTAAAATGTTCCCTGACCAAGTTTCATAATTTTCTAGTAAGCATATAACCTATAAATTATTATCTTGTGATTGAATCAAACGTAGTGGCTGGCGATTCGTGGTGGTTGGCTGGCCGGAGGTGGCCGAAACAGTGATTTGTGATCGGAATTAAAATCTTTAAAATCAAGCTCTCGGCCTACCCGAGCTAGGGCCAATTTGCCCCAAACCTTGTGTAACATCCCATTTTCAGCTAGACCCCTTGGAGTGGTTTTGTCATGACTAGGTCATGACAAAACCCTAAGAAGCCCAAGAAGACTAAGTGAGTTTAGGCATGAAGATGGAGATCACCATGGTCTGCAAATAGTTGAATTCTAAACACTAGTTTAGGATGATCATGAGACTCCAAGACCCCACAATGACCTCATCAATCTATTGAAAGGCCCTAAGGGTCCATTTGAGCAAACCCATGGTGGCCAAGTAAACCTAGGATCATCCTAGGCCTAAATAGGGCAAGATGCCCTAGCTATGGGAAATGTGCCCTAATGAGCCCAACCAACCCTACAATGGTCACCCTAGACCTGTGTGGGTTCAATGGGTCCCCAAAGATCCATTGGGGTTGAACTTAGAGCTTAAGTTGACCTAAGTCAACCCTAACCCTAAATAGGTCAAACTGACCTACATAGCATCAATTGACCTTCCCTTATCCAAGTGGACCCCACTCATGCCCACCTAACCCTAGAGTGATTTCAAAGGGTCACCAAGGACCCATTGGGGTCAACCCTAGTGTCTAAGTTGACCCAAGTGAACTCAAACCCCAAAATGGTCAAAGTGACTTTAATAAGGGTCAAGTGACCTTCAAGGTGGCAAGTCAACCCTACTAATCCCTACCTAAAACCTAGGGGAGGCCAACAGGTCACCAAGGACCCATTGATGGTGACACAAAAGGTCATTTTAACTACCTCCTAACCACTTTATATTAGTTTAGTGGGCTGCATTTAGGCTAGTGCCATGACATAATTGGGCCATGAAGGGCAGGAGAGAGAAAACTCCAAATTTCTCTTTAATGGAGGAGAGAGAAAGAGGAAGAAAGAAGCCATTCATGGCTTAGGGAGGCCAAGGCCCACCTCTAATGACTGGATTCAACTCCTCAGGGAAAGAGGGGAAGTTTCCACCCGTTTCCCAACCACCCCAAGGCAGGTTGACCCCCCCCCCCCCACCACCACTTGGTCGAAAGCTTCATTCATGGACATTAATGGCATTGATGCCATGACCACCCCTCCCCCATTTTATTGTTTTAAATGCTTCACTGAACTGCAAGGAGTCATTTCCACTCTTGCCCCAGCGATTTCGAGTTACTCTACTGTGTAATTGCAGAAACCCGAGTGGCATCACCACCACCAAGGCATCCCAGCGATCGGTGCGCCTCAAGCACACAAACAGGTCCTCCCCTTCTTCTTCTTCCATGGGTAGATCGTAGGACAAATTAGGTTCAAGGTTCGGGCTCAATTGAGACTGATCAAAACATTCTAATTTATGGTTTTCGGGAAAACTTCCGCTTGTCGGGATCGCTATAAAATGCCCTTCCAGCGGCTATGCCGCCGCCTGGCGATAGCCACCACCTCGATGGAGGTGGTCGTGGCGGTGGCTGGCCAGTGAATTGGTCGGGTGGCCGGCGGCAGAGGCTTGAAGTTGGCCCAGGAGGAGTTAATCTTGTTCATTGGCGCGCGGGGATGATGACTGGATACCGTCCAAAAATGCTCCAAGTTTCGTGTTGTCCTAGACTTAACTATAGGTTTTAATATTTATTTCATATTATATTCTGTCACACTATTTGAATTTAGTGTTTTTAATAATTAAAAATACCTAGGGTCACCTACAGGAAAAATGATAAATATAAAATGTGTAGCCCTAGGAGTGTACTTTATTTTAAAATTTGTTTGAACCAATTTGGGTGCCTGGTTTGACCAGGGCACTCATTTTGGTGGGGATCTATACCTCGGGTTAGACAGAGATTAAAATGTGTGGCCCCACTTCACCACAAGTCCAAATGACCTGAAATTTGGACAGGGAGTCACCCTCTCAGGTCATCAGGAACTTCATCTAGGGAGAGATCATCTATAGGTACGGGTTGCCTCAAGCCATTTTCACGGACAATGGGCCATAGTTTGCAAGCGAAGAGTTCATCAACTTCTAAACCCAACTAGGGATTGAACTCAGATTTGCCTCAGTCCACCACCCCAAGAGAAACAACTAGGTGGAGGCGGCGAACAAAATCATAGTGAACTTGCTCAAGAAGAAGGTGGAGAACTTGAGGGGGAGTTAGGTGGAGCAACTCCCCTCAGTGTTTTGGTCCCTGCAAACAACCCCAAACATAGCCACTAGAGAGATGATGAGTCCTCTTTATATACCTATTTTCGGACTCATCTAGGCTTATTTTCTTGTCTTTGCACACCGTTTAGCGTCATTTGCACTCCTTTTGGTTCGCTACGGTTATTCCACGTCTTGTGCACTTTATTAGCCTATTTCTGTGTGTGTGTGTATTTTCCCTTTTTGCTTGCATATTATTTATGTCTGTGACTGCCATGATCGACATCCCGTCCAGTTTTCCTGCAGGTTCTGGGATCGTGTGGGCGTCCGGCATCGGACTTTCACCATTTTTGGCAAAGGAGTCAGTGGTCGTGCGTTTTTACCCACGCACGACCATCGACCTCTTTGGCGCACGATCATCGGTCGTGCGCAGTCATGACCTCTCCTGTGAAAGTTCTGTCCCGGCATATCGCACGATCATCAGCCATACCGCGCACGATCACTGCTCGTGCGCTGCCGGTCGTGCGCAGTCACACCTTCTTTTTCCACTTTTCTGCCTCCATATCGCACGATCACAGGCCATACCGCGCACGACCACTGGTCGTGCGCCTGTGATCGTGCGCGCTGTTTAAATCTGTTTTCTATAAATAGCGCAGGTCCGCCCTAATTTTGGGATCGATCAAATCTCGCGATTTTTCCGCCGTTCTTCGTCTCGGACGAGGGTTTCCTCCATCTTCCTCCATCTCCCACCTTAGGGAGGGTCTCCGGGCAAGCTTACAACGCCAAATCAACGCCGGAGCATCCTCTCGGCCTCCTCCTTCATCCTCAAGCTTCAAGCGGAGTTTTGACCGAGCTTTCTCCATCAAGCAAGGAAGGGCCGGAGCCGCAATCTACGGATCATTTCAACGAAGAAGACGGGTCCATTGGGAGTGAGTGACAGCCTCCTCTACCCGGACGCAGTTGAGGACCGAGCTTGGACTCGGATTGACAACCCGGGATTCCAACCGTGAACCCTCAACAAGGCTTCGGATTCGGTCGATTCGCACACCTCTTCCTCTTGTTGTTGTTAGCTTAGTTATTCTCTTTGTATTGATGAAGAATGTTTATTTGTAGTTAACTTTTACTCTAAATCATGTCTATGTGATTTGTGTATTTTCGTTATTATTGCTTGAGGTGCGCCTTATTATTCCACCATCCATCCACCCTTGCCGCACTAGCAATTGCTAGTGGCGTGCGTTGCGAAGAGGTGCTCACGACCCTCATTCCGCCGTTCTCTCCACCTCATCCGCTAGCCTACTCTTCCATCCGCCTAGCGATTCGGTGCATTGCGGCCCGACTAGCCTTCCATCCCGCCTGGCGAAGCATCGCATAGCGGCATTGCATAGGAGTAGCTTGTAGATTTTACTTTCTGTTTCCGCAACCATCAAAACCCCCATCGTTACCTCCGACCCGAGGACTTCAATCTCAAGTCCTCCTCGACATTAACTCATCCCTTACTGTGTTCCTCAAGAGACCGACACTCGGGGATTTATTCCCAAACTTTATTACTTGTGCGACCGGTGCGCTTGCCGTTTTCCACGCATCAAGAGACCCCCTTTAACCTCTCGCATTGTTGTGAGGCTGTCCTTCCTGTGGAGCTTGTGGTTTACTCCCCTCGAGTTGCGGCGGCCAGCAAAGGAGACGAGCCATGGAAGGAAGGAAATGAGGTGTAGCTACAGCTCTCATTGGAAATGGTGGAGGAACTTTGCAACGTAGCTGCCATCAGGCAAGAGGAGGTCAAGCGACGGATAGCAAAGTACTTCGACAAGAACGTGAGGATCAAGCAATTCGCCGAAGGAGATATAGTCCTAAAGAAAGTTGATGCGGCCAGAAGATTCGCTCCCGTGGGTAAACCCAACCCCAGTTGGGAGGTGCCTTATATTGTGGAAAAAGTTCTGGGGTCGGCGGGATACCACCTCCAGAATGTGGAAGGGGTATCCATGAGTCATGCATGGAGTGACGACGACCTGAAGCATTTTTATCCTTAGCGTGGGTAAGATTGTATGTTTTATTTTGATAGTTATTCTAAAGATGGTTTCTCCACAGGTTATGAAGTATTTGCGGTTTTGCATGACACCAAGTAGACCCGCTATCAAGGCTCCCATCAAGATGGCAAGTTCGTATGCTCGCTCGGTGACCGAAGAAGAGAGGGGAGAAGTTAGCAAGTCCCCGAGAGGATCCGCTGCTAAGGCTCTCATTAGCTAGCAGGCCTGGAAGGTGCACTCGGCCACAGGTAGACCCATTGTCCACGCTCTCACTAGCTTGCAGGTCTGAAGGCTCGCTTAGGGGGGTGGAAAGGGAATACCCCCAAGAGGATCCTACTACTCAGGCTCTCTTTCGGTGGCAGGGGTGGAAGGCGCATTCGGCCCCGTATAGACTCGCTATTCAGGCTCTCACTAGCTGGTAGGTCTGAAGGCTCGCCTGGGGTGAAAGGAAATGGGGAGAAGTTAGCAAGACCCCGAGAGGATCCCGCTTCTCAGGCTCTCATTAGCTGGCAGGGTTGTAAGGCGCACTCGGCCCCTGGTAGACCCGCTGTCCAGGCTCTCACTAGCTCGTAGGTTCGAAGGATCACCTAGGGGGAAGGTAATACCCTGGAGGATCCTTCTGCTAAGGCTCTTATTTGCTGGAAAGGCTGGAAGCCGCACTCGGCCTAGGGTAGACCCGTAATCTAGGCTCTCACTAGCTGGAAGTTCTGAAGGATCGCCTGGGGGGAAGGGAAAAGGGGAGAAGCTAGCAATACCATGAGGGGATCCTGCTACTCTGGCTCTCATTAGCTGGCATGGCTGGAAGGCGCACTCGGCCCCGGGTAGACCTGCTGTCCAAGGTCTCACTAGCTTGCAGGTCAGAAGGCTCGCCTAGGGGTAAGGGAATTCCCCGAGAGGAACCCGCTGCTCAGGCTCTCATTAGCTGACTTGGCTGGAAGACGCACTTGGCCCGGAGTAGACCCAATGCTCAGGCTCTCATTAGCCATCTCATGGGATGTAGGTTTTAGGAGGAGATCATCCCAAGTAGGAGCTCGTAGAGCACCTCATACATTTTTACATTGCGGTGAACTCGTCGTCATTCGCCAGGTTTGACAGTCATAAAAAAACTGCTCGCAGGCTTTACCAATGCACCCGTAAGTATGAACATGTATGGAAAACACCACTATTGAAAAAGGAGATGAACTAGGAAGAGGGTAAGAGTCATTTCTGACATTAGAACCCCTACGCAGAGTTTTCGGGGGTTCCGCTGACGGTCAGCAGATGGGGGTCAACGGGGTAACGCCCCCTACGGGGTCCGGGGGCAGCGCCCCCGGAATATTTTTCATTTTCCACTTCCAGCTCACCCAAATTCTAAGCTATCCCGCCTTGCGAGCATGTGAGGATTTACATATGGGCCAGGGGGCACGTTCCCCCAGAAATTTAAGACAAAATTATTTATTTCGCCTTTTAAAATTCTCGATAGGCGACAATAGAGCTGGATTTCGCGAATAAGAGAAAAACCTTAACCTTCTGCTATCCTTCTCAAGTTCTCCCATAGTCCCGCTTCTCCGATTGGCATCACCGGTACGCAGCGTCGACACTTTATCTCTGGAGAAAAGCCTAACCTAGACAATCCCGTCTCTCACCTTCTCTGTCTGTCTACTACAGACTTGTTTCTTCGGCCATGTGCCTGGCAGCCATTCCAGATTTCCAGAATTCTAGGCGTGAGCAGTGTGCCGTCATGTCAGCCCCGACAATTTTTTTTGGCATGCGCTTGACTGGCTTCCAGTAGTTCTTGATCCTCATTAAGTCATTCCTCCCCGGCTATTGGAACTTAGAAGTTGGAAGCCTATTTCCGTGAGGTTGAAGGTGAAAAACTAAACCCTATTTCCCTTCATTCATTTTGGGAAGTTGTGTGTTTCTCCATCCTATTTCCGTGAGATTAAAGGCTTATCATTTATATTTTTTTTTTTTTTGAAATTATGTTTCATCCATTTCTATGTTTTTCTTTTGTATTTGGGCCAAATAAAACCTATGAATCTGCACCAATGAATGATATCAGATTATCAGTATGTTTTTAAATTTTTTATTTGTTTAACCTGTAGAACTTTTTCTTATGGATTAGGATTTGAAAATATGTTTCATAGTAGATTTTTGACCTAGTCGATTATCATAAAGTTCTTCCACTCAACGATTTTGGTATTTCATTCCTCTACCTGATCGACCTAGCTAGGGTTCATCTTGTAATGGATTCTTGACTCTAGGTTTTTTCCACATTTATTTCCAAATTTTGTAGATGTTTATATGTTAATGTGATTTCTATTTTGTGATTAACTTCCACATTTTATAAATGTTGTGTGTTTGATTGTGTTTTTTGGAGGTGATTTCTTCCCCTAGTTTCTGTGTGTGTTCAGATCTATATTTTTTGATGAATGCGTTAGAAATGTGTGTATGAATTAGAAATGTGTGTGTGTGTGTGTGTGTTGTGTATGTGTATATGTGTAGATGTTTAGAAGTGTTATATGTGTGTGTGTGTTGTGTGTGTGTGTTGTATGTGTGTTTTTATGTGATATTTATGTGTGTATGTATGTGTGTGTATATTTATATATATGATTATGTTATGTTGTATGTGTGTGTTATGTGTGTTTATGTTATGTTGTATATATGTATGTGTGTTTGTGTGTATATGTATACATGTGTGTGTTATGTGTGTGTTTTTTGTATGTGTTTTTTTGGATGTGTGTGTGTGTGTTGTGTATGTGTGTGTTTATGTGGTATTTCTGTGTGTATGTATGTATGTGTGTGTGTGCGTATGTGTGTTTTTTTGTTATGTTGTATGTGTGTTTATGTTACATATTTTAAAATTAGAAATCTCTGTTTCATGATCTGCAGGAAAAACAATTATAAAATATGTTCAGATCTATATTTTGTCATGATTCTATCCCCTCGTGCTGAAATCATTGGAAGTTGTACATAAAAGGTATCCACGATATTATGTCATTTAAATAGGGAAAAAATTCTTTCCTGCGGTTGCAATCAAATTCGTGTAATAATTCAGTTTAATTTTCTTTTACTTACTCCAATCAATTACCAACTATTAGAAAATTTGGTAGGTATTTCTCAAAGCTTAGAAGGTATTTCCACGTTTGGCAAATGGTGGACTAGATAATGGAAATTAAAACTTACAGATTTTAATGGTTTCTTATGTTATGTTAGTGGAAATAAAATATTATAAAATATGTTACAGATCATGACTGGATAATGGAAATTAAAACATACAAAAATGTGTGTTTATGTTATGTTAGTTTGGGAAATGGTGGACTATATTTCCACAGATCTCTAACTTTAATTATTTCTTATGTTTTCAATAATACCAATGATTAATTTTAATGTTTTTTAAATCGTAGGGAATAAGATAAAAAGGAGTTTTTATCGTTGGTTTTACGACTCTTCACCGACTGCAAATTATGGCCTAGGTTTACGTCTCTTCATCTCTATTTCCTTTTACATTCTTGTATTCTAGGTGTGCTTTGAGGTATTAGTCAAGTAGTGGCTATGCAAATCACGATAGACTTTGTGACTGATGTTTGTAGGGATGCTCCGTAGTATTGGCCGGTAGAGGGTCAAGCAGAGAAAATAGATATTTATTTACTTTGCGGGTATTTACTCATGTTTTGTTGATTCCAATTTTAAAGTCTTCTCTCTTTGTAAATCAGTTATTATGAGGTTTTATGTAGGTTACTCTAGTGTATAACATGGACAAGATTTGGATTGATTTGCAAAATAGACTTTCAGATGACTATATTGAAGGTGTTGACAAATTTTTGGACTATGCTTATCAATACAATTTAAGTGGTTTTGAGAGTAGGATATACTGTCCTTGCAAGAAATGTACAAACTGTTATCTTATAGAGAGAATTGTTTCATGTGAGCATATAATTATTCATTTGTTTCTACAAAATAAAAGACATGGAGTTTTCATGGGGAGTCGTGTGATTCACAAAACTCTAGGGGAGATTGCTCAATTAATCATGTAAATTTGTGTGATGATATGATTGGAATGATAAATGATGCTGCTGGAATTCCTGTAATTGATGCTAGCTTGCATGAAGATCCATAAACATCAAATAATCCAATAGATGATTTTACAAAAGGCGATTTGAAATTTAAAAAACTTGTTGAAGATGCAGAGCGTCCATTGTACCTTGATTGTGCTAAATATACATCATTGTCTTTCATGGTTAGGTTACTACAATGGAAAACAATGCATGGATGGATAGATGTATAATTAACTTGGTTGTTAGAATCTATTATTGATGCATTTCGTAACATAAAACTACGAAAATCTTATTATAAAGCACAAAAAATCACTAAAGACTTTGGGTTTTCTTACGAGACTTGGGTTGCGTGCCCTTTCAATTTTATGTTATTCAGAGGAAATGATTTGTCACTTGATAAATGTGAGATATGTGGAGAGTCAATATATAAAAAACATAATGAAAGCCCAGGTATTACAGAGCGCACAACTACAAGAATTGCTTCAAAACAAGTAAGGTACTTTCCTCTTAAGCAAAGGTTAAAAAGGTTATTCATGTCATCAAAAACTGCACATTTCATGCGATGGCATACAAAAGAATGCATAGATTATGGGATCATGCGACACCCTGCACACACTCCTCAATGGAAAATTTTTAAAAATGATTATCCTGAATTTGCAGCTGAACATCGCAATGTTAGACTTGGTTTGGCATCTGATGGATTTAATCATTTTAGAACCATGTCTATTGATCATAGAACTTGACTGGTAGTTTTAATGCCTTATAATTTACCACCATGGTTGTGTATGACACAAGCTTTTTTTTTTCTTGTTGTGTTAATTGATGGACCAAAGGGACCAAGTAAAAAGATAGATGTTTATCTGCAGCCATTGATTGAAGAGTTGAATGAACTGTGGAGTTATGGTATGATAACATATGATGCATCAAAGAATCATATGTTTATACTTCATGCTGCACTACTCTGGACAATTAATGATTATCCAGCATATTCTAATTTATCAGGATGGAGTGCAAAAGGTAAATATGCTTGTGCAAATTGTAATCACCAAACTTGATCTCATTGGTTGGAAAATGGTAGAAAATTTTGTTACTTGGGTCATCGTCGTTGGTTACCCTATGGGCACAAGTTTCGAAGAGATAATGTGTCTTTTGATGGACATCGAGAGTTTGAAGAAAAGCCTCCTAACTTAAAGGAAAGTGACATTTTAGCATAGTTGGATGGCGTACTTACTAAGTACAAGAAAGATGACCTTAAGAAAAGGAAGAGGGAAGAGCGTAACCAAGTAAGTCATATTGGTCAAAAACTTGGTTGAAAAAAGAGTATTTTTTTTGAATTATCATATTAGCGGTTTCTTCAAGTACGTCATTCCATTGATGTGATGCCCTAAGAGAAAAATATAGGAGAAAATTTGTTATATACCATTTTTGGCATTACATGGAAATCAAGGGATGGATTGAAGACAAGACAAGATTTAAAGATTATGGGTATTCGTACTATGTTGCAAGTATAACTACTTGCATCTGGCAAGACTTTATTATATCCAGCTTGCTTTACTATGTTGCACCCACAACTACTTGCATCCAGCTCGCTTTACAATGGATAAAACACATAAATACTAGCTTATTAGCTACAAAATAGGGAACGTGGCAAATACTTCATTATTAGCCACTATTTTCACCCGTGGAAAAAACAATCGTGGCTAAAAGTCATTTTTCTAGTAGTGTTTGTATCTTTCTTCTTGATTCTTAGAGGTCTACTCTTGACCTCTCCTTCTCTTCTGAATTCCATCAAATTGTTGACGGTGTTCTTTGATAGCTTCATCTACAGCAATTTAAGCCTCCACATGATGCACAAGATCCGGATAGATGGGGACAGTTTCTCTCATCAATGCTGAGTAAAAGATGTAGGGGCGAAGTCCTCCAAGAATTACACCCGTCAAAAGCTCAGAGTCTACTCATGGAATTTGTAGGGCCTCAACGGTGAAATGGCGAAAAAAATCTTTTAGGGATTCTCCCCCATTTTGGAGTATTCCTAACAAAAAAGAGGGGTCTTGAACAAACCTTCAGTTGACAACAAATTGATCCGCGAATTTCCTTGTTAGCTGTGTGAAATTATCAATGGTCCCTTCTCTCAAGGAATTGAACCATGCACGGTCATGTCCTTAAAGTGAGGGATAGATCTACTTTACACTAGAGGGGTGAATAGTGTATTTAAAAAACTCATTTATTTTTATAGTGGATTTAAAGTAAGTGATATATATATATAAAGCAAAAATCACAGAACAAAAATAAGTAGAATAACAATCACAGACGACACAAGTAAATTTATAGTGGTTCCCTAATAAATCTGGGTACGTCCACTCTTCTACCACCGTGGTAGGAATCTACTACAGGTTTTTTATCAGATGCCCTGCCACCAGAAGATCTATTTTCTAAGGGAGATCTAAAAACCCTTTGAGCTTTTGACTAGGTGCCCAAAAAGCAAGCTTAATACTTTTGATCAGGAGACTTATAAATAAAAAGAAAACTTTTGAATAGAGTTAAAAACTTTGCACTAAGTTTATGAAATAAACTAAAGAGGTGATGATGTCTTCTCTATCAAGATTCCCTGAGAAGACTAGTGGATGTTATAAGCAAAAAAGCTCCCCCTTATTTGTGTATAGATTATGATCAGGAGAGGGAGAATTTTCTTCAGGGTGGGCCTTCTTGAAAAACTTCACTGTCCAGAATATGTTTTTGAGAGATATGAAGTTGAATCTCAGACTGAAGATTTGTTCTTCTGGAAGAAGCTTGAAGCAGAATATCTTATTCTTTGTAAAAATAAATCTATACTGTCTTTAAACCTAAGGCAGAAAACTTCTGTCAATATATAAAGAATGCCTGAGAGGAATTAAAACACTTGAATTTAGTAATTCTGAAACGGCTGAGGCATTCCTTGAGAATTGTAACTACCTTAGAATTAAACTCTATGATAAATCCATAATTAGTGCTTCTTGGAATGGCTATATTCATTAAGAATATTTTCCATTAATTATCAGAGTGTATCTACCTGAAATAAAGCTAGAAATCATTCTGCCTCTGAATAAATATAACTGCCTAAACACTACAAAGACTTTATCGAACTCAGCAATCCTTTCATCGAACGGAGATTGAAGTTCGTAGAACTAAATATGTCATTCGTCGAACTGAGCTTGGCTATCGTCGAACTGAGCTGCAGAGTTGAGGTCAGAGTTCGTTGACCGGAACTCAGCTTTCATCGAGCAAAACTCAGAGGTAGAACTCAGATTCGTCAAGTTGAGCACGACGTTTGTCGACCGTATCTCTGCTTTTGTCGAACTGAATTCTGTGATCGTTGAACTGCATTTCTCTGTAATTCTTCTTAGGTAGCAACCCTGGAAATAACAAAGGACCCTAGACTATACACAGTGGGTAAAACTAATCAACCTAAACAAATGATAGTGATCCTAGCCCAAATAAGAAATAGGGTTCCAACATGTCCCTTTCGTGTGGCAGGAAAAACTTGACAGAGCATTTGATCCGAAGCATTATAGATTCTCATAATGGTAGTAAAGTGGTTGATATGTTCAAGAGGGTCTTAGGTTCCATCGAACGTCTAGAAGCTTGGCAGTTTGAAGCCCTATTGGGTGCATTGATCAAAATGGCCCAGATTTGAACGAAATAAAACAAGTCAATGACACAAACAAGTTGTATTTGATGTGTGTTTGAGTTTAGGCATATAGGTCAGTCCCTATTACATTGATTTGATAGGTGGACACCAAGCAAGCTGGTGATCAGGCTTAAAATACACTAAGCCCACAGGCATAGAGTTGGGCAAGCTCACTCAATGCTAGCTGCCTTAAGAAAAAAAGTTGGACATAAAATTATATTGAGTCCAATTGCATTGAGTGGAGCAAGCTCACTCAACACCAGGTGCATTAAGAAAGAAATCTAGATAGAAAAATACTACAAAGTCCACAAGCATTGAGTGGATCAAGCTCACTCAATGCCAGAAGTCATGGAAAGATGTTTGAAAGTCTTTGAATACAAGGGTAGTTAATCACCTAGAAGGGGGGGTGAATAGGTTTCTTAACCTTTTTATTTACTTTTAACCTTTATCAGATTATGCTGTGTGTTATAATATGATTTTTGATGATTTCAAGATTATCACCCAGACGACACAATAGCTTTATAGTGGTTCCCCAGTATATGGGTACATCCACTGTCCCTCCCGCCTTTTTAACAAATTCTAGACAAGACACTTCTCAAATAACTTCGCTCCTCAGAGATTACAACACGATCCCACTGGATCACTCAGTCTCAACATAGACTTACACTACAGGTACACAACCCAACCACTCAGTAATCACCTGATCACCTACCTCAGACACAAATGTCCTACAACACAGGCTGAGAAAACAGCCCTATCACACACAGATCCAAGACTGGATCCTACAACTCAGATCAATACTAGATCCTACACTCAGTCTTTATAACTAAGGCTCACAATACAGATCTCACCAGATCCAACACCCAACCTTTATAAACTTGTCTTACAACACAAATCCTGAAAAGATCCTATAGAGATGGATTTTATATTGATATATATTAGACTCAAGAGACTGATTCTTTGAGTCTACTGCTTCATGAACTGAGAGAATTTAAGCCAAATTTTCTTCTCAGCAACAAGGATAAAGATCTTCCAGAATCTGATGCTTGTGCTTGAATTGACTCGGAAATGAATTCTGATCGTGTTCATGAAGTGGGAAGATAAGAAAGTTATCTTTAATCAGCTAACCTATTTTGGAAGAAATTGAACTGCTTTGCCTCTCCTTATCTCCTGAGACAACCCTGAAAATATTTCTTCGTCACCGATCCTTAAATTGATCATCATATTAGGCTCTGCATGGATTTAGAAGTCACTACAGATAGGGTTGGCCTTGGTTGTTTATCCTTCCTTAGAGAAATCCTTTAATCTTGCTGTAGCAGATGTCGATTGCCGAAGCTAACACAGAAACCCTTCAGATATTTTTAATTGAAGCTCTTGTCTCTACAACAATGGAGGGTTATAAGACGAAGTCCTGCACAACTTTTAAAAAATGAATTGATCCCTCAGAAACTTTTTTTCAATCCAGATCTCATCTTCTATTTATAATCCCGTCATCCAGCGAGATGATTGATACGTGTTGCTGCTTTAACGGCTGAATATATCCTTAATTTTACAGAATGAGTCTGAAAATGACTTTAGTAATGAGTTGTAGCTCTTCCATGATCATTTTAGAATTTTATTGACTGTTTCTGACTTTGCTGATGTCAGCTATTTTAGACTTAGAAAATTTCAAACAACTACCTAGGCGTTGAGTTAGTTGAGTGAACAAGCTTTATTCAATGAGTCTAGACTTAGAAAATTTCCTACTCTGCTATGCGTTGAGTGAACTGGCTTTACTCAATGATTCTGGACTTAGAATAATCTTCAACTCTTTCTGTAACTATGGCGTTGAGTGATCTGGCTTCACTCAACGATTCTGGACTAAGAATAATCTTGTTCTGCATGAAGGCGTTGATTGTGTTGACTATACTCAATGCTTTCTCCTTCAACCTCAACATTTGACTAGGCGTTGAGTGTGTTGGGTTCACTCAATGTTATTGTACTTAGCCGAATCTCCTTCTATTTGAAGGTGTTGAGTGAACTGGCCTCACTTAATGCTTTCTGCCTTTGCTTCTGAAATCTTTCATTGAGTGCTTTGAGGAACTTGCTTCACTCAACACTGCTAGACTTAATCGATTTCTCTGTTTTCATTTAGGCTGAGTACATTAGCTTTACTCAAAGCCTTTTGATCATGGCATTGAGTGAACTGGCTTCACTTAATGCTTCAAGACTTAGTTGATTTTTTGTGTCCTTTTCTTTGACTTTGACAGAAACTGCATGGCGTTGAGTGAACAAGCTTCACTCAATGCTTCTGGACTTAATCAATTTTTTGTCTCTTTCTTCTATGGCTTTGACAAAAACAACATGACTCAATGCTTTTGGTTATATAGAGTTGAGTGAGTTGACTTCACCCAATGTTTGTACACTTAGCCACTTTTCGGCCTTGCCAACACTTAATGCTTTGACTGCCTACCCTCTTTCAGTGTTGTTAGATGTATGGCCAGTTCACTCAACGCCTGTGGACATAGTCATTTTTCTGCACTGCAACTTGCTGGGATTTGAATGTGTTTACTTAACTCAGTGCTATTAGCAGTATGGAATTGAGTGATTTGGCTTCACTCAAGGCCTGTGGACTTAATCATTTTTTTCACTATCACTAGCCTTGGGCCTATATCAAGAAGCCTACTCTAGAATTATTCTCTAGTCATGAACGAGCCAAAGGTCATCTTTGGAGGTTCTGATAGAGGGATTACAAAAGGCTATAGTATGATTACTAATGGTAGTGTATCCTTCTCAGATATGGCTTATGTTGAATTATTGGAACACAATCTTATAAGCATAAGTCAGCTCTGTGATAAAGGATACATAATAGAATTTCATGCAGATAAGTGTTTGATATAACTTAGAGACGATTCTATTAGGCACTCGTAGTAGGAATATATTTTGTTTAAATTTTGTTTGCATAAACTCTTCTACGCCAGTGTGTTTTTTGGCAAAAGATAGTGCGTCGCTTGGTGACCAATGACAAAAGAGATTAGCATCTATATTACAAAAATATTAATAAATTATTTTCTCTTATTTTAATGCGCCCAATGTTAAGTTCATTAAAGATAGACCTTGTCACTCATGTGTAAAAGGCAAGCAAATAAGGGCTACCTTTAAAATCATTATTGGTAAAGATTCTAAAAGGTGTTTACACCTACTTCATATGGACTTGTTCGGTCAACTACAAATTTGAAGTTTGGGAGGTAAGGATTACACATTTGTTATTGTTGATGATTAATATCGCTTTGCATGGGCGTTCTTTATAAAACACATGTCAGATACCTTTGATATCCCCACTAATTTTGTAAGGCAAGTTCAGAATGAATACAGCTGCTCTGTTGTCAAAATCAGAAGAGATAATGGAAAAGAGTTCACGTCTGGGGCCATGACAGAATTTTTTGAATGTCTGGTATCTTTCATGATTTTTCCTCTCCTCGTACTCCTCAACAGGACAAAGTTGCTGAGAGAAGTAATAGAACACTCATAGAGGCTTGTAGAACTATGTTGAGTGATGCCTCACTACCAGAATATTTCTGGGCTGAAGCTGTCAACACTCCTTGTCACATGCAAAAACGAGCACTCATAAGAAAGAATTATATTAAGACACCTTACGAACTACTAAAGGGCAGGACACTGACTATTTCATATTTTAAAATCTTTGATAATAAATGCTTCGTAAATAATAATGAGAAGTATCACATGACTAAATTTAGTGAAAAGAGTTT
>CM077086.1:107813232-107976485 GCA_039513925.1 Platanthera zijinensis | reverse complement strand
CCTTACACATAGGTCCCCGGATCTAGTTAGTTAAGCATTTTTCCGAGCTCTCTACCCTCCCGCTTATATTGAGACAGAGTCGGCGGTGCGTAGGGAAAGAGTGGCTCGACACTGTACAAGAGTTGGCAGAAATAAGATGCCCAAACAACATGGCGTGACCCTTGTGGTGACACTCTTAGAGCTACACACCAAAAGGTGGTGGAAGTCCCTCATCGGCTCCACTTTTCATGGAAGAGTGTACACGGACATTAGTTGGAGCGAATTCTCTGAAGCCATCTTAGAGCATTTCATCCCCTCGGTCGCTCGGGATGATCTTGAAGAGAGATTTTTGCAATTAAAGCAAGGGTCCAAGTCGGCGACAGAGTACCAACGGGAGTTTCAGCACTTGGCTAGATTCGCTGACTCCTATGAGTTGGATGATAGAGGGTACGCCAAATGATTCTACAAAGGCTTGAGAGATCCCCTAATGTCACAACCCTCATTTTCTCCGAATTAAGAATTCTCAGAGTAAGAGAAAACACGCGTCATGATGCCACGTCAAGCAGGGGATAACTGCTGACGCTCAGGCAAAACCACCTACCAACTTAATGAAAGAGAATCATGTGATTAATGATTAGAAAATCAGTTATATTTTAGAGTCCGTATCCCCCGGCTTAGTGGATCACCTAGTCCACAAAAGAAAACTATATTTAAACGCTGCGGAAAGAAAATACTTTATCAGGTTTGACATCCTAAGGAGCGCATAAGGGTCCAAAGAGAACCACTCATGCTATGCAAGACCCTACATTTAATTTATATAATATATAAGAAAACGGTCTTTATACGTGATTTGGAAAATAGTGATTACGCTTTATAAAACATGCTGATCATGAGCATTATTTAGAATAATAATTATAGTTTAAAAATAACTAGCAACCTAGCATAAAAACTTCTCAGGGCAAGTAGACTATCTCCAGAAAACGGTAGCAGCATAAGTAAATATATCCAGTACAAAGGTAACAACTACCAGTGGGCGCCAACAACCTGACACGAACCCACTGACACACATGTATGTCTGTAAGAAAGTACTGAAAACTACCTCACCAACACGGCAAACGGAACTCCAAAGTCCAAGAGACCACCAACACCACCACTGCAAACTAGCCACCCAACTGGCTACGGCTCAGAACCTGGGTATTCCAAAAGAAAACAGAATACCTCAGCAAGCTAAACAAAGTAAAACTGCATGAAAGAGTCAACCAAAAGGGGAAAAGTACCTGAAAAACATGCAGTAGAAAGAGTCACAACTGTCCAAAACAGGACAACAAGAAAAGCACTACGTGCGAGGAAACAACAACAACCCAGCCCAGGAACAACATCCTGCAGGGCCTACTAGGCTACCAAGAGCCCAAAGTGCTGCAAACTACCAAGGAAGAAACTTCTAACACCCTAAAACTGTGGGAGGTGGTAATAGCAAAAATAAACAACGAGGAACCGGATTGGAGGCAAACTCAGTCCCCCCATCCACCATGTCCAAGTCAACAAGCTCGAGGGTCTACACGTGAAAGCATAAGGGACCTTCCACCCACATGCCCAGCCCATACCTAGAGCAAGAAACAACGAGTGGCCTTGGCTAAATTACACAACTCCACCCCCATAAAGAGCTACAAACCACCACTACTAACCACGACCCACGATTCGGCCATTAGGAAGAGAAACATGGCCGACAAGGAAATTACAAATATAAACAAGGAATTCACTCGGGAACGTAAATCGAGGAAAGAGAAAAAGAAAGTGTTAAAATGACTCAACACGACGTGGCGCTGGGTCCTCTCGACACCGCATTGAGTGAGCTTCACTCACTCAACGTGCCATGCAAAGCGAACTATCACAACAATAACTCTTACATTACTACCTTAACACTACTCAAAACACACATGCCCACCTAACCCGCGTATCGACGCCAGCTAATTACGGGTGCAAAAAAAAGAAATATTCAGAGCGCACGATCAGTGTCGCACGACCAGTGGTCGTGCGCACTCATCGGCTGATGATCGTGCGAAGTGAACCTGGGAAACTTGAAACTTGACAGAAAACTTAGCATAAGCGCACGATCAGTGTCGCACGATCAGTGGTCGTGCGTACTGTTGCCAGCGCTCGTGCGATAGCCGAGACAGAACTTTGGAGAAATGAACAGGTAGCCGCGCACGAACAGTGGCACACGACCAGTGGTCGTGCGCCCTAACGTTTGATGATCGTGCGCGGGTAACCTGTACCATTTGGGATTTCCCGAACGACACCGGAACGCGCATCACATTCTCCCGACACAGCGAACCACAACTACGACACATCGAAAACGGCCTACGACACACCTAACATAATTTTTACCTATTCTACTCGTTCACCACACCATCCAACTACGCCTAATCATTCGAGACGGAATCCGGAGACAGAAATGGTAGAAACAGGTAGGATGCATGAATCGAAAGAAAAAAAACAACTTGGCAAGGGCGAGAACACCACTTGCCTCGATTTCCGGCGAAGCTTGGTCGGCTTTTCCTCCTCTTCACGCACGAATCCGGCAACGAAGCACAAGGCCAAAAATCTGGACATTGCCGGCAGAAAACAAGTCAAAACCCGAAATTCAAAACCACAAGCAAGGCCACGAAACTTGGAAATCTTACCGCAGGAATGAAGGTCTCGACGAGAGCAATCCGAATCCACTCTCGGAATCGAATTCCGTCCACAAATGCTCCGGGAATCGGCGGTGGAAGGCAAGGGCTCGGCGGTTTCTCCGTTTCTCTCATACAGGGGCGGCGGTTTCCTATTTGGAGAAGATGATCGTGCTTTCTATTTCCATCCTATATATATATATTAATATATAATAATATAATTTATTACAAAATTACATAAAGCACCAAAACGACGCGAAAACCGAACTACCTCGGAATTCGACGAAATTCGCACCGTAGCTAAATACCCACGCTACGAACACAACGGCGAAGTCAAAATTAATTTTCGACGAACAAAACTCGAGTTATACCCAAATAAATCCAAACACCAACATCCCCCCGAGAGGCCACACCGGGTCACCAAAACGACTCGGCTTGCTAGGGAGATCTTGCCAACAGGCTACAGAATAAGGCACTCAGTTCTAAGGAGCTAAACCACACTCCACAAATGGCACAAGCCACGGAAACGCGTCATCGTAACGCCAAACAAGTATAAAAATAAACGCAGAAAAATCGAGGGCGTTACAGTCACTCCCCCTAAAAGAAAGTTTCGTCCCGAAACTTTACGCACAACTCTCCTACTAAAGAAGGAAAAGTAACCAATAGGAGTTACAAGAAGGGAAACATACCGATCAAATCAGGGAAACAGGTGAGGGTAAGCCCTCCTCATGGCCGACTCTAGCTCCCAAGTCGCGCTCTCCAAATCCTGATTTTTCCACAGAACTTTCATCATCGGTATGGACTTCTTTCGCAGCACTCGCTCCTGAGTATCCAAAATACGAACCGGCACCTCAACAAAAGAGAGGTTGGGCTCCAACTGGGGCACAACGTCCAAGACCTGCCCACTGCTGCGCACACACTTCCGCAATTGGCTAACATGAAAAACACTATGAACTCCTGGGAAGTTTGCTGGCAAACCCAATCTATAAGCTGACACGCCAATCCGTTCCAAAATCTCGAACGGGCCCACATACCTTGGGTCCAATTTCCGATTCTTACCAAACCTCTTTACACCCACCATTGGGGAAACCTTAAGAAATACAAGGTCCCCTACAGAGAACTCCGAAGGAGACCTACACCGATTGGCATTCTTTTCGTACCTCTCCTAAGCTATACGAAGCTTCTCCCGAATAAGCTTCACGACGACTTCCATATCCTCCAGCGCATCAGGACCCAACAACGGTCTCTCACCAGCCTCGCCCAAAATAACGGAGTCCTACAGCACCTCCCATACAAGGCTTCGAACGGAGCCATCTGCAAACTTTCCTGATAATTGTTGCTATAAGCAAATTCCATAAGCCGCAGCCGCTCATCCCACGCTCCGCCGTGGTCTAAAATATAGCATCGGATCATATCCTCAACAATCTGATTCACCCGCTCCGTCTACCCATTGGTCTGTGGGTGGTATGCAGTAGAATATCTCAGATCCGTACCCAAAACCTCCTGCAGACTCTTCCAAAAACGAGAAGTAAACCGGGAGTCTCGATCAGAAATGATGCTAACCGGCACACCGTGGAGTCGGATGACTTCGTTCAAGTACAACTCTGCTATCTTCTTCATCGGGTAATCAATCTTATAAGGCACAAAGTGAGCACACTTCTTCAATCTATCCACTATAACCCAAACAGAATAAAATCCCCTCGGAGATTTTGGTAAGCCCGTAATGAAGTCCATAGATATACTCTCCCACTTCCAAGTCGGGATCTCTAACGGGGTCAACTTGCCACCAGGCCTTCCATGATCGGCCTTCACGCGCTTGCAAGTGTGGCACTCAGCAACAAATCGGGCTATATCACCTTTCATGCCATACCACCAGGCAATTTGCCTTAAGTCACGGTACATCTTCGTAGATCCTGGATGATAGGCAACGCTGGATCCATGAGCCTCTCTGCAAATCATACCTCTAATATCCCAAACGGCGGGGATGCAAAACCTGCCGCGGTACTTCAAAGTACCCGCATCATCGATAGCAAAATCTGGCAACTCTCCCTTCTCTGTCCTGATGAACAAGTGCAACAGATCCGGGTCGTCCTTCTGGTGTAGTCTGGTCAAAGAAATCCAGGACGGCTCTGCCACTGACAAACTACTCTGCAAACCATAGCATCCCACTGAAATATCCATAAGGAGGAACTCCTCAACTAACCGATCGGCGGAGAGGTTAAAGATCTTTCCCGTCTTTCGGCTCAGGGTGTCGGCCACCACATTGGCCTTGCCCGGATGATACTGGATCTCTACATTATAATCGGCCACATACTCTAGCCACCGTCACTGGCGCAGATTCAACTCCTTCTGCGTGAACACGTACTTCAAGCTCTTATGGTCGGTGAAGATCTTGCACTGAGCCCCATAAAGTAAGTGTCTCCACAGCTTCAATGCATAAATAACCGCTGCGAACTCAAGGTCATGCGTAGGATAATTCTTCTCATGGGTATTCAGTTGCCTTGACCCATAGGCAATCACCTTCCCAACCTGCATTAATACGCATCCCAGACCTACAAGCGAAGCATCCACATATACATCATAATCCACACCCTCAGTAGGCAGGGTCAGAACGGGGACAGTGCACAATCTCTTCTTTAGCTCCAGAAAAGCCTCCTCGCACTTTTCGCTCCAAACAAATGCCACATTCTTCTGAGTCAGCTTGGTCAACGATGCAGCTAGGGAAGAGAAACCCTCCACAAATCTTCTGTAATAACCAGCCAACCCTAAGAAATTCCTGATCTCCTTAGGCGTACTCGGCCTAATCCAATCCATCACTGCTGCAATCTTTTCTGGATCGACCGAGATCCCTTCCTTGCTCACCACGTGGCCTAGAAAAGAAACCTGAGGCAACCAAAATTCACACTTGCTCAACTTGGCGAATAACTTGTGGTTCCTCAACTCTGATAGGACCAAACGCAAATGCTGCTCATGCTCTTCAGCACTACGAGAATAAACTAACACGTCATCAATGAAGACCACAACGAACTTGTCGAGGAAATCCTTGAACACCCGGTTCATCATATCCATGAAGGCTGATGGTGCGTTGGTCAGACCAAACGACATCACCAAAAACTCAAAGTGTCCATGCCTCGATCTAAACGCAGTCTGTGGAATATCCGCCTCAAGGATCCTGAGCTGATGATAACCAGAACGAAGGTCGATCTTGGAGAACACCGTGCTACCGGGCAACTGGTCAAATAAATCATCGATCCTCGGCAGAGGGTACCTGTTCTTAATAGTGACCTTGTTCAATTCTCTATAGTCGATGCAAAGCCGCATCGACCCATCTTTCTTCTTTACAAACAAAACAGGAGCACCCCAAGGCGACGAACTCTGCCTGATAAAACCTTTAGCCAATAGCTCATCCAACTGACCTCGCAACTCCTCTAACTCACGAGGGGCCATCCGGTACGGCGCCTTAGCAATAGGACGCGTACCCGGCTCCAAATCGATCACAAACTCAACATCCCGCTCGGGAGGAAGACCAGGAAGGTCATCAGGAAAAACATCGGCGAAACCACAAACAATAGGAATTTCCTCTAAACGTGGTACGCTAACAGCGGTTCCAACCGCCGAGACTAAACAAGCACAACAACCAGAAAGAAATAACCTCTGAGCACATACCGCAGAGATGACAGGAGATTCCTGACACGGATCAGTATACACGCTGCCAGGCTGACCGTCGTCCCTGATGATGTCCAAGCGCTTTCCTTTGCACTGAATGACTACATCATACCTAGAGAGCCAGTCCATGCCCAGAATAACATCGAAGTCCTCCAGATCAATCATCTTCAGGTCCTCCTTCGCAAGAAAGTTCCCCAACAAAACAGGGCAATCCAAAATGCCCAAATCTGACAACACAGATTCACCAGAGGGAAACTTGACACAGAAGGAATCCCGAACACGATCTAAGGTCAACCGATGTCGCTCCACAAAGGCTCTAGCCATGAACGAGTGGGTAGCGCCGGAGTCAAACAGAACCCGCGCCTAGCGGTTCTTTACCTTAAATTTCCCTATAGGAGCATAGAAAATTAAGGAACTACCACAACAATACTGCAAACATTCTAGCAAATAGAACTAACAGGCTGGAAAAACAACAAACAACTAACCTGAGATGACCTGGGTCGAAGCCTGAGCCTCCTCGGAAGAGATCACGTTCAGCTTCCCCTTTCCCTTGTCCACACGCTGAGGTGGAGGTAAAGCCTGCAATGGAACTGCAGGAAGAGCTGGCTGAAACTGAGGACACCTCGACTTGATGTGACCCTTCTGCCCACACTGAAAGCAGACTTTATCCTTGGTCCAACACTAGGCCGCATCATGGCCGGATCGCTTGCAAATGGAATAGGAGACATCTCTCCTAGGAGCACCCTGAATCGCATGAACCTGCTCCTTCCTCTGAGCTGCTGCCTTCTTGAAACATTTCTCGGCAGGGTGGTCTGACCGGCCACAGAAGCTGCACTCCACCTTGCCCCTCTTTCCCGGAGCCGCACCGGGTACCTGGGGTTTCTTCTCCTCCACCGACTTTCTCTTGTCCAACCTCATTTGCTGGCCTCTGCTCTTCGCGGTCTCAATAGCCTCCACCTTCAGAGCAACCTCTACTACACCTGCATAAGTCTCTGACCCATAAGCACTGGTCAACTGCTGCACCTCGCTCCTCAAACCCCGAGAATCGTTAAAACTCGATCAGCCTCAACGCTGACCAATCCAGGAAAAAACGGCTCAACTTGCTGAACTCTATCTCATACCACACCACCATGAGTTGCCTTTGCTTCAGATGGAGGAAGTCGTTCATGAGGCGGTCACGCTCGACCGAGGGTAAGAACTTCCTCAACAGCATCTCCTTGAACACCTCCCAAGCATCCGGCTACCAAGCTCTCCTTCTCTCTAGCCCACCAACTCTTAGCCAAACCTTAAGCTGATAGGCGTCTATCATCACCCCTCTGATCATCTGCATCCCTGAGTACGAGAACATCTCCTCCATGGAGATCAGCAGTCGTCTATCACCATGATATCTGCCTCCCATCATAAGTGGGAGGCTCAGCCTCTGAAACTGCGAGATAAGGCCATCTCTGCTAGCACCACCCTGGAGGTCTCAAGGGTGCAGGAGGAGGAGGAACAGCTAACCCCCAACCCCCCCCCCCCCCCCCCGCAGGGACTTGCACACCATGAGTTGACCTGCCACGACCGCCACCAAAGACTGAATCTGGGCTCGCACCTCCTTCAACTGTCTGCCATGAATCGTTACTCTAACATAGACTCTCGATCACCGCATCGTCTGAGCCCCAGATGACTCCCCTCAAAAAACAGGGGAGTCGATCGAGTCGCAGGACGCTTGCCATTCTAAAATCATAACAACATTAGACCCTACTACAACGTCTAGAACCAAATACAAGTACAGACAATACATATATAGATATAGACTTTAAGCTGCTAAACTGCTCTGAGAGTTTATCTTTTTACAAATTTAGATATTATGCCCTAACCTAGGATGGTTAACCACCACCTTACTAACTCTTGTGCCTAGATCGGAATGCATGACTTTTATATTATTTGAAAACTTATGTGTGTACATATGTCATCCTGCCAGTCTTTAGCATGGCACGTTTGTGCTATGCAATGTTATGATATGCATGTTTGTGTTATGCATTCTAAAAAGGCCCTAATGCATGTTATGAGCGGCGTACACATGAATATTATGAATCCCATACACATAACATTCTCATGCAACGAAAAAGAAAACGTGCTAGTCGCAGCTATGTGGTGAGGTTATGCATCCCATATACATAACCCTCACATATATGCCCCTATGGTGGATCCATATACGAACATATTATGCATCCCATATACATAATATGCCCCGTATACTTCATGTTATGTATGAGTGTAGTGTTCGTGCTTTTGCCAAGACGTGCTGTGACATATCGGTGTGTGAATGACATGATGCTGAACTACTAAAAAGCAACAAAGGAAGGTTGCTCAACTAACTTGTCACGCAACCTCCCTCTGATACCAACTGTCACAACCTGCATTTTCTCCGAATTAAGATTATCAGAGTAAGAGAAAACACGCGTCATGATGCCACGTCAAGCAGAGGATAACTGCTGACGCTCAGGCAAAACCACCTACCAACTTAATGAAGAGAATCATGTGATTAATGATTAGAAATTCAGTTATATTTTAGAGGCCGTATCCCGGGCTTAGTGGATCACCTATCCAAAAAGAAACTATATTTAAACGCTGCGGAAAGAAAATACTTTATCAGGTTTGACATCCTAAGGAGCGCATAAGGGTCCCAAGAGAACCACTCATGCTATGCAAAACCCTACATTTAATTTTATAAAATATAAGAAAACGTTCTTATACGTGATTTGAAAATAGTGATTAAGCTTTATAAAACATGTTAATCATGAGCTTATTTATAATAATAATTATAGTTTAAAATAACTAGCAACCTAGCATAAAACCTTCTCAGGGCAAGTAGACTATCTCCAGAAAACGGTAGCAGCATAAGTAAATATATCCGTACAAAGGTAACAACTACCAGTGGCGCCAACAACCTGACACGAACCCACTGACACACATGTGTGTCTGTAAGAAAGTACTGAAAAACTACCTCACCAACACGGCAAACGGAACTCCAAAGTCCAAGAGCCACCAACACCACCACTGCAAACTAGCCACCCAAACTGCTACGGCTCAGAACCTGGGGTATTCCAAAAGAAAACAGAATACCTCAGCAAGCTAAACAAAGTAAAACTGTATGAAAGAGTCAACCAAAAGGGAAAAGTACCTGAAAAACATGCAGTAGAAAGAGTCACAACTGTCCAAAACAGGACAACAAGAAAAGCACTCCGTGCGAGGAAACAACAACAACCCAGCCCAGGAACAACATCCTGCAGGGCCTACTAGGCTACCAAGAGCCCAAAGTGCTGCAAACTACCAAGGAAGAAACTTCTAACACCCTAAACTATGGGAGGGGGTGGTAGTAGCAAAAACAAACAACGGAGGAACCGGATTGGAGGCAAACTCAGTCCCCCCATCCACCATGTCCAAGTCAACAAGCTCGAGGGTCTACACGTGAAAGCACAAGGGACCTTCCACCCACATGCCCAGCCCATACCTGGAGCAAGAAAAACACGAGTGGCCTTGGCTAAATTACACAACTCCACCCCCATAAAGAGCTACAAACCACCACTACTAACCACGACCCACGATTCGGCCATTAGGAAAGAGAAACATGGCAGACAAGGAAATTACAAATATAAACAAGGAATTCACTCGGGAACGTAAATCGAGGAAAGAGAAAAAGAAAGTGTTGAAATGACTCAACACGACGTGGCGCTGGGTCCTCTCGACACCGCATTGAGTGAGCTTCACTCACTCAACGTGTCACGCAAAGCGAACTATCACAACAATAACTCTTACATTACTACCTTAACACTACTCAAAACACTCATGCCCACCTAACCCGCGTATCGATGCCAGCTAATTACGGGTGCAAAAAAAAAGAAATATTCAGAGCGCACGATCAGTGTCGCACGACCAGTGGTCGTGCGCACTCATCGGCTGATGATCGTGCGAAGTGAACCTGGGAAACTTGAAACCTGACAGAAAACTTAGCATAAGCGCACGATCAGTGTCACACGACCAGTGGTCGTGCGCACTGTTGCCAGCGCTCTTGCGATAGCCGAGACAGAACTTTGGAGAAATGAACAGGTAGCCGCGCACAAACAGTGGCACACGACCAGTGGTCGTGCGCCCTAAAATTTGATGATCGTGCGCGGGTAACCTGTACCGTTTTGGATTTCCCGAACGACACCGGAATGTTCATCACATTCTCCCGACACTGCGAACCACAACTACGACACACCGAAAACGGCCTACGGCACACCTAACATAATTTTTACCTATTCTACTCGTTCACCACACCATCCAACTATGCCTAATCATTCGAGACGGAATCCGGAGACAGAAATGGTAGAAACAGGTAGGATGCATGAATCGAAAGAAAAAAAACAACTTGGCAAGGGCGAGAACACCACTTGCCTCGATTTCCGGCAAAGCTTGGTCGGCTTTTCCTCCTCTTCACGCACGAATCCGGCAACGAAGCACAAGGCCAAAAATCTGGACATTGCCGGCGGAAAACAAGTCAAAACCCGAAATTCAAAACCACAAGCAAGGCCACGAAACTTGGAAATCTTACCGCGGGAATGAAGGTCTTGACGAGAGCAATCCGAATCCACTCTCGGAATCGAATTCCGTCCACAAACGCTCCGGGAATCGGCGGTGGAAGGCAAGGGCTCGGCAGTTTCTCCGTTTCTCTCGTACAGGGGCGGCGGTTTCCTATTTGGAGAAGATGATCGTGCTTCCTATTTCCATCCTATATATATATATATAATAATATAATTTATTACAAAATTACATAAAGCACCAAAACGACGTGAAAACCGAACTACCTCGGAATTCGACGAAATTCGCACCGTAGCTAAATACCCATGCTACGAACACAACGGCGAAGTCGAAATTAATTTTCGACGAACAGAACTCGAGTTATACCCAAATAAAGCCAAACACCAACATCCACCCGAAAGGCCACACCGGGTCACCCAAAACAACTCGGCTTGCAAGGGAGATCTTGCCAACAGGCTACAGAATAGGGCACTCAGTTCTAAGGAGCTAAACCACACTCCACAAATGGCACAAGACACGGAAACGCGTCATCGTAACGCCAAACGAGTATAAAAATAAACGCAGAAAAATCGGGGGCGTTACACCTAAGGCAAGCCCTATTGTTTATAACAGACTCTAGTCTGGCGGAGATTATCGATATAGAGAAGAGATTGGAAGCGGACCACTTGGGAAGTGGTAAGAGGCCAGTGGAGGGCGTGATGGAAGCCGGCCCCAGTAACAGAAGGAGATTTGATAATAGAAGAGGAAGAGGATATTGGAGAGGGGGCGGGCATTTCCCCAAGAATTTTAGAGAGGAGCGCCCGGTTCCGCAACCGCTAGCATTACCTCCACCTCAACAATTTCAGCAACACGGCGGAAGACAGGAACAGGTGTGCTTTGAATGCAACCAACCAAACCACATTCGACGCTACTGTCCGCAACTATTTGGAGATGCGCCTTTTTGCTTTCCCTCTAGCATCCCCTCGGGAGCGAGGGTATGTGCGTGGTCGAGGACGTAGACCACGAGGAAGAAACCCCGGACCCGCTCGGGATCAGATGTATGCCTTGGATATGACTCAAGAGCAGAATCCTCAGGAGATGATTGAGGGTACGATTTGAATTAGCCATTTTGCTTCCATTAATATCCTCTAGTGGCTTAAGACATACTAGACGCCTAGCTTAAGTATTATTAATGACAATTAGGCACCGTGATGGTCGGAGGGAAACCGACTTATACGTTATTTGACACCGATGCCTCACATTCTTTCGTGTCTGAAGACTTCATCAAGGATATACACGGAGTGCAATATTTCACTGGTATTGCTCGAAGTGTACGCCTCCCAGACGGATCTGAGATGACGGCAACCGCGAAGTGTGAGTTGGAGATAACCATTGGGGGAAAGATCTTTGATACCCCCGCAACAATTTTGAGAATACCAGAATTCCACCTCATTCTGGGCATGGCGTGGCTGGATTGGCACCATGCAAGAATCGACTGTGCGGAGAAGAAGATCTATTTGAGACATGGAGACACTGATGTAATCTTCCAAGGTATAAATTTTGCACTACGATTATTGTTATCCTCAATCCAGACCTTGAAAGCTCATATGAGAGGGGATGAAGTCTACATGATATGTTTCGAACTAAAGCAGGTGAGGGTAGATGTGAAGGATGTGCGGGTAGCACGGGATTTCCCTGAGGTATTTCCTGAGAAATTACCAGGGTTACCCCCGCATAGAGAAGTGGATTTTCAGATTAAGCTTGTATCATGAGCTAAGCCTGTTTCCAGGACCCCTTATCGAATGTGTTGGGTACATTGGAAAATGTGTACCTGATTTGAAGAAGCCCAACCTAGCTCAATGATATACATCAAGGTGTATTTGATGTTGTTTTAAGTTGACATGTGCAGGTGAAGAATTGATAAAGTATGCAGAAAAATTCTAAGTCCAAGTGTCGACACAGAGGAAGCAGTGTCGACACACAGAAGAAAAGAGTCGACACAACACTGGGAAGCAGTGTCGACACATAGCAGTTAGTCTACAACTATACTGGGAAAAAGTGTCGACACAGAAGAAGTAAGTCGACACATCACTGGGAATTTGTGTCGACACAGAAGAAAAGAGTCGACACAAACTCTGGGAAATTGTGTCGACACAGAAGAAAAGCGTCGACCTCAACATTGGGAGAATGTGTCGACACAGAAGAGTATAGTCGATCTCAAGATTGTCGACATCAGCTGAATGTGTCGACACAGAAGAAAATAGTCGACCTCAAGTTTGTCGACACCAGCAGAATGTGTCGACACATTGTGATTAAGTCGACACATTAAAGCAGAATGTGTCGACACCTGAAGGCTAAGTCGACACTTACTAAGTTATAATTCTACAACAACTGTGTCGACACACAGGACTTGTGTCGACACACTGAAGAGTTAAGACCAAGTTATTTTCAGAAGAAGCTGTGTCGACTCAAAGGCAACTTAGTCGACATCACTGAAGACTGTGTCGACACCAAAGTCAATTGTGTCGACACAGATAGACAGATGGTCTCGACACTTTCTGACAGACTGTTTCAACAACTTGTGGTTCAAGACTAAGGCACAGGACTTGTTTGAAGACTTGACAGCTGTGGGTTATCACCGGTTAACTGAAGCTGTCAGACTTGTCAGAAAACGGTTAGAAACCGGATCAGCCGGTTACCATGAAGAATGTCTATAAATAGACTAATTCAGAAGGAGAACAAAAACCACAACAGATAGTCCTTTTTGAATAACTTTGAATCAAAAAAGGAAGAGAAGGATCACAATCCAATTCATTTCAAGAAAGTGCTAGTCACTTAAGAAGATCTTCTCCGGGAGATCTAAGAAGACTATCTAAGGATAGATCTAAGAAGAGTTCTAATCAGAATTCAGAAGAATCTTTCAAAGTGCTAGATAGAGAGAGGTCAAGCCAGAATTAGAAGAAGAAGAAAGAAACCCCCAGTGGATTCTCAAGAATCTGTTTGGAATCAACTCAGCTAAGTACATTTTCAAGAAGCTTTGAAGAAGGCTCAGATACAGTTGATTGCATCAGCTGATCAAGAATTGTCTTGGCCTTTTCTCTCTCAATTTTGGCAAGACAGTTTAATAATCTTTTCTATATTTCTGTAGGATCTGTTTACACAGATCTGAGTTGTAAGCCTATGTTATAAAGGCTGAGTGTAAGAGTGTTGAACTCTGAGTGGTAGGGCTGTTTGCCTGAGTGTAGGAGAAGGATATTCTCTGAGTTGTAGGCCTTGGGGCAAGGCTGAGGTAGGGCAGTTGTGCCTGAGTTGTAGGAACCAGTTGGGTTCTGAGTTGTAGGATCTGTTGATCTGAGATAAGTGGAAGTTTGGCCGAATCTAGCATACTGCTAGATAGGTGAAGGGGGAAAGTGGATGTACCCAGACCTTGGGGAACCACTATAAAACATTGTGCAATCTGTGATGTTTTATTTTCTGTGATTGCTGTGCTTATTGTGTTAGCTATTGATTTGAATTCTGCCAAGAAGTTTTTATAAGTAAAGCAGAACCTATTCACCCCCCCCCTCTAGGTGTTTAGGCTGCCTTGAAAGTTAAACTATCAAGTGGTATCAGAGGGAGGTTCCTCAAAAAGGACTTAACAGTCTGAGGTAGATCTGAAAGGCAGATTCAAGATTCAAGAAGATGGGTTCTGGAGAGAATCATAAGGAGCTAGGGTCTATGAAATTACCCATATGCAAGAAGGAAATCTTTGGGATCTGGAAAGAAGAGAGTCAGATTGTTTATGGAAGCATCTGACCCAAGGATTTACATCACAGTACAAGAAGGGCCCTTCATTCCAATGAAGATATCTGTTCTTGATGCAAATATCCAAATACCAAAGACTTATTCAGAAATGACCAAGGATGAAATCATCTTGGCAACCATGGATAAAAGGGCACAGAATATCATTGTCAGTGCCATAGATGATTCAACATTTCAGAATCTGATTCACTGCAAGACCTCCAAGGAGATGTGGGACACATTGATTGTCTACATGGAGGGATCTGAAGAAGTAAGGCTGGACAGAAAGTCTATGCTGAATCAGGAGTATGAAAGCTTTAGACAAGGAAATTCTGATAGCATAACTGAGTGCTATAAGAAATTCTATAGAATTGTGAATGAGCTAATATCCTATGGAAGAGTCTTCAGTACCTATGAACTGAATGACAAATTCTTAAGATCCTTATCAAAGGATTGGGATACAAAGATCTGTGCCATAAGAGAAGTGGCTAAATTGGCAGAGATATCTCCTCCAACCCTGTTTGGAAAGTTGCTATCCTATGAAATGCAACTTATGGTAAGGAAGGAGGAGGAAAGAAACTCAAGAGGAGAGCATAGAGAAAAGACTGTGGCATTTAATGCTGAAGCCACCAGAAAGAATAGGAGGAAATCACCATCTCCTCCTAAGGAAGTTGAAGAAGATAGTTCTGAAAATTCAGATAAGGGTTCAGTTAGCTGTGATTCAGATGCAGACTTTGCTGCATTTACTAGACAATTCCAAAGGTTCTTGAAAAAGAAGCAATGGAAGTCTAGGCCTTCCACATCACAGCAAGTTGATGACTATTATCAGAAGAGAAGGTCATCAAGGAAAGAGAAAAGCAGATCAAAGCCCAGCAAAGCCACTACTTCAAAGATTGTCTGCTATTGTTGCAATAGGCCTGGACATGTAGTGGCTGATTGTCCTGACAAAAGGAAGGAATCTTCAGAAAAGAAGAAGACTTATCAGAAAGGCAAGAAGGAGAAATCCTTTGTAGCAAAGAAAGATAAAAGTCTGTCAGACCAGTCAACTTCAGAATCAGGATCTGAAGCTGAAGCATATATTGGACTATATGCTGCATCTGAGGAAGAGGAGTTTATGCAGTTGCTAGACTCCATCAATGAACATCAATGCATGGGTTTGATGACAAGATCAGAAGAGGACATATGCCAGAATCAGTCTGGTCCTAATGAGGTAAATTGTTCTTCCTGTACATCTGTTTGTAGTACAAGTGAAGAATCAGCTACATCTGCATCAAGTGATGAAGATGCATCTGGATCTGAAGGAGATGTCTATCAATTGATAGACAAGTATGGGGACTTGTTGCAGGCCCTTAAGAAAAGCAAGAACCTGGTTAAATCACAGGCTCAGGAAATTGCTGAACTAAGGGTAGCAACAACTGAGTTAGAAAAAGTCCTTGATCAAAAATTAAATGAAATTGCCAAGCTGAAGAATATAACTATTATTCAGATGGGCACAATTAATTATACTAATGATCAAGTAAAGAGTCTGGAGGCCAGACTTAGAATTGAAAGGGATTTAGTGGCTAGTTACTCTAAGCCAAAATCTGTCTTACCCTTGATAGATGAATTTGTCACTCAGAAGGGTAAGGCTGGATTAGGATTTAAAGGTAACTCCAGGGCTGGCAGATTCAAGAGGAAAGGCAAAGTCCCTATTCAGCCACTAAACCTTTCAGTCCCCATAAGGTTTAGTAAGGAGAAAGTGCCTTCTAACATATATGATCATGAAGACATTCAAGGTCATATTAAGACAAATGTTCTGAAGAACAAGGGTGTTAAGGCAAGCAGGCCTACCTATGGTCATAAACCAAATGGTTTTAAGAAATCAGTAGGTGAAGTTGCAACAGCACCAGCAATGAACAGAAATTCTTCTGACAAGGATGTATCTAGATCTAGATACAATAAGTTTGAATGTTGGTGCTGTGGCAAGAGGGGCCATTTTGCATTGGACTGCTGGTATAACACAAGTGTTATAAAGAATAAGAGTCTACCTGTTAGAAGAGGTTATGATAACTTTATTAATGCTAACCTGAACCAAGGACCCAAGACTTACTTGGGTTCTAAGGGTAAGTAATTCTGTATTGCAGGTGAATCCAAGTAACCATGCCCCTATATGGTACTTGGATAGTGGTTGTTCCAGGCACATGACTGGAACAAAGGGGCTGCTGAAGGAGTATTCATCTGTCAAAGATGGACATAAAGTGATCTTTGGTGGATCTGAAAAAGGAGTCATCAAAGGGTTTGGTAACATTTCTTCTAACCTAATTACTATCACCCAAGTGGCCTATGTAAAAGGTTTGAAACATAATCTAATAAGCATAAGCCAGCTGAGTGATCTAGGATATGACATTTCATTTGGTAAGGATGGATGTCATATCAAAAGGTCAAGTGATCAAGAGATCATTTTGACTGGGTATAGGAAGAGAAATGTATATTGCCTTAATTTTGAATGTGAAAATAAGGCTTCCCCCATTTGTCTTGTAGCTGATGACAATGCTTCCCATTGTGTTAAGTGGCACAAGAGATTGGCTCATCTAAACTACAAGACAATTGGCCAACTCTTTAGTAAAGAACTAGTGAGGAATGGGCCTCAAGTTAAGTGTATAAAGGAAGGGGTATGCTCAGCTTGTCAAAAGGGCAAGCAGACAAAATCCTCATTTCAAAGCCTTGAAAACAAGGATTCTGTGAGGTGCTTATACCTCTTGCATATGGATCTTTTTGGTCCTATGCCAGTTCATAGTCTAGGTAGGAAGGTCTACACTTTTGTGGTTGTAGATGACTATTCTAGATTTACATGGGTGTTCTTTCTAAGACAAAAATCTGAAACCCCAAGTGTACTACTTAATTTTGTAAAGCAAATTCAGAATGAACTGAATAGTACAGTGGTCAAAATCAGAAGTGATCATGGTACTGAGTTTCATTCTGAAAGCATAACAAATTTGTGTAAAGACTTTGGGATTTTCCAAGAGTTCTCCTCACCAAGAACACCTCAGCAAAATGGAATTGCTGAAAGAAAGAATAGAACATTAATTGAAGCTGGTAGAACTCTATTGAGTGACACCTCTCTCCCAGAATATTTTTGGGCTGAGGCAGTTAACACTGCTTGTCATGTCATCAATAGGGCTTCTATCACCAAAAGCCACAGAAAGACTCCCTATGAGATTGTGAAAGGCAGAAAACCAAATCTATCCTATTTCAGGATCTTTGGTTGCAAGTGCTATATACTTAACAATGGCAAGTCATATTTGACTAAGTTTGCTGCCAAATCCCAGGATGGGATATTTGTTGGGTACAACACAAATAGTAAGGCCTATAGAGTCTTCAACTTAACTACTCAAGTGTTGAAGAATCTGTGCATGTTGTATTTGATGAAACAAGATTAATCAATTGTGAGTTGTCTTGTAGATCAAATGACTCAACAGGTATAAGCAAGAAGATGGACAAGCTCTCCATTGCTGAAGCTTCAAAGGAAGATGGAGCATTGGAAAATGAAGGCTGCTGTCCAGGGGGAGTACAAGAGATAATGGAAGCTGATGAAAACCAAGAGGAACAGCAGAATGAAGAAGCTGGAGATGCTCAACCTGAAGGGAATCTACCTCCAGCTATAAGATATCTAAGAGATCATCCTACTGATCAGATAATTGGTGATCCAAGACAAGGAGTGCAAACTAGAAGCAGAAATCAAAGCACAGTTTTGCATTCAAGTTTCTTGTCCCAGATGGAACCTAAGAAGTTTGAAGAAGCTATCCAAGACCAGCACTGGATTGATGCTATGCAAGAGGAGCTGAATCAATTCAGAAGATGCAAAGTCTGGGAGCTGGTTCCTAAACCAAGAGGCCACAATATAATTGGCACTAAGTGGATCTATAGGAACAAGCTAGATGAAGAGTGGGATAATAGTGAAGAATAAAGCAAGGTTAGTTGCAAAAGGATACAGGCAGGAAGAAGGAATTGACTTTGATCAAACCTTTGCTCCAGTAGCAAGGCTGGAGGCAATCAGAATGTTCCTTGCCTATGCAGCCTACCAAGACTTCAAAGTATACCAGATGGATGTGAAGTCAGCATTTCTGAATGGTGATCTTAAAGAAGAAGTATATGTAGAGCAGCCATCAGGTTTTGTAGATCCTCTTAAACCTGATTCTGTGTATAAGCTTAGGAAAGCTTTGTATGGGTTAAAACAAGCTCCAAGGGCTTGGTATGAAACCCTGTCTACCTTCCTCATTGAGAATAAATTCTCAAGAGGAAAGATAGACAAAACTCTATTCCTTAGGGAATCCAAAGGAAAGATCATCTTAGTCCAGATCTATGTTGATGACATAATCTTTGGATCTACTGAAAACAACCTTTGTAAAAAGTTTGCCAAACTTATGCAAGGGAAATTTGAGATGAGCAGTATGGGAGAACTTAAGTTCTTCTTGGGACTCCAAGTAAGACAGACTGATGATGGATTGTCCATATCCCAGTCTAAGTTCACCAAAGAATTAATTAAGAAATATGGTATGGAGTCATCCTCCTCCATGAGAACTCCTATGGGAACAAGTATGCCTATATGCAAAGATGAGGCAGGTAAACCTGTTGATGAATCATTGTATAGAGGAATAGTTGGGTCTCTACTATATCTCACTGCTAGTAGACCTGACATTATGTATGCTACATGTGTCTGTGCTAGGTACCAAGCCTGCCCTAAAGAATCTCATTATACTGCAGTCAAAAGGATTCTGAGATATCTAAAGGGCACTCCTACTCTAGGTCTTTGGTACCCTAGGAATAGAGATTTTCTACTAACAGGCTATTCAGATGCAGATTTTGCAGGATGTAGAGAGGATAGAAAGAGTACTACAGGTACTTGTCAATTCCTGGGAGGAAGACTAATATCTTGGAGTAGTAAGAAGCAGACCAGTGTGGCAATTTCCACAGCTGAGTCAGAGTATGTTGCTGCTGGAAGCTGCTGTGCACAGCTATTGTGGATGCAGCATCAGCTTAAGGATTATGGTATTCAGGTAAGTAGAACACCTCTTTTATGTGATTCAAAGAGTGCTATTTCTATTGCTAATAATCCAGTTTCTCATAGTAGAACTAAGCATATAGAAATCAAATACCATTTTCTTAGAGAACATGTAGAAAGAGGAGACATCTCATTGGAATTTGTAAAAACAGATTATCAAATAGCAGATGTATTTACTAAGCCTTTAGATGAAACCAAATTCAATAAATTCAAAATTGAATTAGGTATGTTAACCATTGATTAATGTATTAACAAAATCATTAACAATGCAATTGAAGTGGTATATAAATAAGTAAAGGTAATAATAACAACATAATCAAGTGTTAAAAAGGACACATTGAAGTTACAGAAATTGGCTAAGTAAGAATGTGTCGACACATTCAGTAGTAATGTGTCGACTCAGAGAAATTATGTCGACAAGTCAGAAATATTGTGTCGACACAGAGAATATGTGTCGACACTTAAGAGTTATATTGTCGACTTAACCAGAAATATAATGTCGACTCAACCAGGAAAATGGTGTCGACACTTACAGAATATGTGTCGACACTTATCCTTAGAGTCGACACAGAATTTCTGTTTATCTAAGGTGTCGACATAACCACAAATTGGTGTCGACACATAGTAGGCTGAAGTAATGTCGAGTCGATAGAAGTTTGTGTCGACACATTCCGTCTGTGTCGACACATTTTGACTGTTTTTGGCGCCTTTTGAACTTCTTTCAACTGCGGCTATAAATAGGTCAAAATCTCGTTCTGTCGACACGCTTCCAAGGTTTTCGAGACTAAAACCCTGTGTCGACAGTCTATCTTTCTCTCTTCTCTCAAGCTTTCTCGACAAACGATGGCGCCAAGGATTGAAGATAACATCAATGAAGGGTATGAGTTGGTGCGCCAGGCCTTTGCAGAGGCGCCGCTAGATGTCTAAGGAGTTATCACCCTCCTCTCTGAGTCAGGGTTAGAATTTCTCATCTCACAACCTACTAAAATCTGGAAGAAGGAGGTGCACGAGTTCTTTATCTCTGCATCAGTCCACTCTACTGGCCTCAAGATTAAGTCCACTATTCAAGGGACTAAGGTGAAGATTAATCAAAGAAGTATAAGAAAGATCTTTCAATTGCAAGTAGTTGAGAATGAAGAGGAAGTTCCTATATCTAAGACAAGGGAAGCCCTTCAATGGTGTGGACTGGACTCAGGATTGAAGATTGGAGCTGCCTTCAACAGGAAGGGTATGAATCAACAAGGGAAATTCTTGTCAGAAGTAGTTGGAAAAGTAATCCTCTGCAAGACAGGTGGACATGATAGGATTTCTGCCTATATGTTCAGCCTGATGACCAGGATAGTTTTTACTATTCCTACTGATTGGTCAGGAGTGATCTTTGACAAGATCAAAGAAGGAATCAAGAAGCCTAACATGGCTAGGATCATGAGCCTGTACCTCACTGGAGTGATTCCTGAAGTGCTGCAGCAATTGCAAGGGAGTAAGATTAATCATATGAGAAGAATGGATATGAGATTGTTCTCAAGGTGGGATAGGGTACTATCCAAGGATGTGCCTGAAGAGAGCAGGCCAGACACCCCTGTGAAAACCCCTACACAGAATCAAGAATCTGAACAATTACAAGAAGACCCCCTGAGGACACAGGTTGAAGATCAGCCAGACACAACTGTTGTCCAGGAAGTGTCAACACCTGCACAGATGCAGGGGGAGCCAGTTTCCACTCCTGCTCCAAAGGTATCTACTCTTGCTCAGGTATAGGGGGAGCTAATGTATTTTACTATAAAAGACATTGCTCATATTCTTATTCCTGCACAGGTTCAGGGGGAGCTGGTGTCCACTCCTACTCCAGATACTACAAATACTGAAGTGCAAGTACAAGAGGAAGCACAGTTAAACTTGTCTCAAGATTTAACTGATGCAGAAGTTACAGCTCAACTAGAATTTACTATGAAAGAGTTGTTCCCAGATATTGATACTACTGCTGATAAAGTAGGAGGTGGACCAGATATTGAGAAGTCCATAGGTATGGACATTGATCAGGAAGCTGAAGTTGAGCCACAAGTTGAGGGTGAGCCAGTGGATGTTGAAGCTGAGCAACAGACCCCTGGAACAGATACAATTCATCATCCTCAAGAAAGAATTCATGTAGATACTTCATCTGAAACAGAAACTGAAGATGCCAGGGTGGCAAAGAAAAGAAAACTTGTTGTCTTCAAGAGAAGAAGCAAGAATTATAAGCAGGCTTTACAGACCACACCTCTACAAGTATCTCCAGCCTTTGATTACAACAAATTTATGATAGATCTACAAGTAAAATTGGATGAACAAAGGTTGGCTATGGAAAAGTATGTTGATGAGAATAGCAAGTCACTTCAGTTTGACTTAGCTCAGGATATCAAGTCCATCCAGTTTCAGGTAAACATGCATAAAAAGGAAATGACAGATTGCTTCCACAAGGGTGGCAATGCTGTGGTTTATCTAGCTAAACAACAGGAGGCTATTACTACAAAAGTGGATGACATTGCTTTGAAGCAAAGTTATGTTTTGGAAAATCAGATCAGAATGAATGATAATTTAACTGAATCTCATAATGAGATCATTGAGGAGGTAAAGAAGATTGTTCCAGGTCTGCCTGCAGATAGAGCCAAAGAAAGGGAAGAATTTGATAAGAATTTTCAAGCTGCCATTGCATCTGTTAAGACTGCCATCACAACCTCTCAAAAAGATATATCTGAAAAGCTTCAAAAGTTAAAACCATTTTTCAAAGAGGGTGTGAATTATTTGGATGGCCAAATCCGATTTCAAAAGGAAGATCTAAGAGATCATGTATCTAGAGAAGCCATAAAGGGGGAGAGGATGCTAATTCATGCAGGCTCAGAGCACTCCAAATGGGTGACCAATAGCATTCGAGCCACTTTGGGATATCCCCCATTGTGTGATGATGCTATGGTAGCTGAATCAGGAATACAATCAAATCTACTTGAAGGCACTCAATCTGAGGTTGCCCAAGTCATTTACCCCCCTCCAGATTTTGACATGATTGATCAGAATGTTCAAGGAATGTATAGTCCTCCAAAGGAGGTTACTAATATTGTCTTTGGAAAGGTTGATAAGCCTGAGGCTACTCTAAAAGAACAGCAAGATGCTCTATTAGCAAAGAAGAAATTCAGAGAACAGGCTGTACTTAAGCCAGATTATGAGCAGTGGAGTCCCACTTCAAGGAACATAATACTCACTGCATGGAAAGCTGTACAAGATAAAGTTCATGAGAGAGGCAAGTGGTACAATGAAATAGAATGGCAGAAGTATGAGGCAAGACAAGAAGCAATAGTACAATTCAGAAGGAAAGCCAAGCTGGGAAGACTGCCATCTGATGCTAAGGAGCCAAGCAAATACTTACCTAAGCCTTTTCATTATTTTGAAAGGCAAAGGATCAAGGAAGAAGCTCAGAAGAAAGCTGATCTTAAAGGAAAGAAGATAGCTGAAGATTCAGAAGCTCCTGTGACAGCTACAATTCAATCTGGCAAAGGGATTATAATTAAAGAGCCTGATCAAGCCTGATTTTGTTTCAAGTTCTTTTATAGTGTTTTGTTATGTTATGATGTAATCATTAAATGTAAAACATTGTAATCAAACATTACCCAGTTATAAACAAAATGTTGTTTGGCATATTATAATGTGCATTCTGTGATGATTTGTTTTTATGTTTTGTTTATATTAAAGTATTCCTGTTATGTCATTAATCATCATTTAGTACTGTTTATAAATGGTGTATATCATTGGCTATAGGGGTTATGACTTCTCCAAATAGGGGGAGATTGTTGGGTACATTGAAAAATGTGTACCTGATTTGAAGAAGCCCAACCTAGCTCAATGATATACATCAAGGTGTATTTGATGTTGTTTTAAGTTGACATGTGCAGGTGAAGAATTGATAAAGTATGCAGAAAAATTCTAAGTCCAAGTGTCGACACAGAGGAAGCAGTGTCGACACACAGAAGAAAAGAGTCGACACAACACTGGGAAGCAGTGTCGACACATAGCAGTTAGTCTACAACTACACTGGGAAAAAGTGTCGACACAGAAGAAGTAAGTCGACACATCACTGGGAATTTGTGTCGACACAGAAGAAAAGAGTCGACACAAACTCTGGGAAATTGTGTCGACACAGAAGAAAAGCGTCGACCTCAACATTGGGAGAATGTGTCGACACAGAAGAGTATAGTCGATCTCAAGATTGTCGACATCAGCTGAATGTGTCGACACAGAAGAAAATAGTCGACCTCAAGTTTGTCGACACCAGCAGAATGTGTCGACACATTGTGATTAAGTCGACACATTAAAGCAGAATGTGTCGACACCTGAAGGCTAAGTCGACACTTACTAAGTTATAATTCTACAACAACTGTGTCGACACACAGGACTTGTGTCGACACACTGAAGATTTAAGACCAAGTTATTTTCAGAAGAAGCTGTGTCGACTCAAAGGCAACTTAGTCGACATCACTGAAGACTGTGTCGACACCAAAGTCAATTGTGTCGACACAGATAGACAGATGGTCTCGACACTTTCTGACAGACTGTTTCAACAACTTGTGGTTCAAGACTAAGGCACAGGACTTGTTTGAAGACTTGACAGCTGTGGGTTATCACCGGTTAACTGAAGCTGTCAGACTTGTCAGAAAACGGTTAGAAACCGGATCAGCCGGTTACCATGAAGAATGTCTATAAATAGACTGATTCAGAAGGAGAACAACAACCACAACAGATAGTCCTTTTTGAATAACTTTGAATCAAAAAAGGAAGAGAAGGATCACAATCCAATTCATTTCAAGAAAGTGCTAGTCACTTAAGAAGATCTTCGCCGGGAGATCTAAGAAGACTATCTAAGGATAGATCTAAGAAGAGTTCTAATCAGAATTCAGAAGAATCTTTCAAAGTGCTGGATAGAGAGAGGTCAAGCCAGAATTAGAAGAAGAAGAAAGAAACCCCCAGTGGATTCTCAAGAAGCTGTTTGGAATCAACTCAGCTAAGTACATTTTCAAGAAGCTTTGAAGAAGGCTCAGATACAGTTGATTGCATCAGCTGATCAAGAATTGTCTTGGCCTTTTCTCTCTCAATTTTGGCAAGACAGTTTAATAATCTTTTCTATATTTCTGTAGGATCTGTTTACACAGATCTGAGTTGTAAGCCTATGTTATGAAGGCTGAGTGTAGGAGTGTTGAACTCTGAGTGGTAGGGCTGTTTGCCTGAGTGTAGGAGAAGGATATTCTCTGAGTTGTAGGCCTTGGGGCAAGGCTGAGGTAGGGCAGTTGTGCCTGAGTTGTAGGAACCAGTTGGGTTCTGAGTTGTAGGATCTGTTGATCTGAGATAAGTGGAAGTTTGGCCGAATCTAGCATACTGCTAGATAGGTGAAGGGGGAAAGTGGATGTACCCAGACCTTGGGGAACCACTATAAAACATTGTGCAATCTGTGATGTTTTATTTTCTGTGATTGCTGTGCTTATTGTGTTAGCTATTGATTTGAATTCTGCCAAGAAGTTTTTATAAGTAAAGCAGAACCTATTCACCCCCCCCCCCCCCTCTAGGTGTTTAGGCTGCCTTGAAAGTTAAACTATCAGAATGGCCCCAAAATAACTCGTAGAGTTTAGAGTTTAACTGCAGGAGTTGGTAGAATTAGGGTTTGTTCGCCCCAGTTCATCACCTTGGGGAGCCCCTATTCTATTTGTTAAGAAGAAAGATGGAACCATGCGTTTGTGTATAGACTATCGGGAGCTCAACCGACTGACGGTACGGAACACCTATCCGTTACCTCGGATCGATGAGTTGTTCGATCAACTGGTGGGAGAGCATTGGTTCTCCAAGCTGGATTTGCACTCAGGGTATTATCAATTGAGAATACAAGAGGATGATATCCAGAAAATGGCTTTTAGCTCAAGGTACGGCTTATATGAGTTTACAGTGATGTCGTTTGGGCTCACAAATGCCCCATCAGCTTTCATGAGCTTGATGAATAAAGTGTTTGAGGCATATCTAGATGTCTTCGTCATTATGTTTATTGACGACATCTTAGTCTACTCGAAGACGGAGGAAGAACATGTCGAGCATCTGGCCTTAGTTCTGGAAAAGTTAAAAGAGCACGCCCTGTTTACCAAGTATAGTAAGTGTGAATTCTGGCTTAAGGAAGTGGCTTTCTTGGGACATGTAATCAGTGGGGCTGGACTAGCTGTGGATCTGGCCAAGGTGCGTGCCGTGAAGGAGTGGTCGCCCTTGAAGTCGGCGACCGGTGTGAGGAGTTTTCTTGGACTTCTTGGATACTACCACAAGTTCGTAAAAGGATTCTCCAAGATTGCCCTCCCGCTTACTTCTTTGACAAAGAAAGGTGTGCCATTTTAGTGGACACCCTAATGTGAAGCGGCATTCCAGAAATTGAAGGATAGACTCACCTCCGCCCCCATTCTTGTCCTGCCGTCCTGAAAGGAAGGATTTCAAGTGTATACGGACACGTCTTATCAGGGGGTGGGAGCGGTGTTGATGCAGCACGGGCAAGGGATTGCTTATGCTTCAAGACAATTGAAGAAGCATGAAATCAATTACCCGATGCATGATTTGGAGCTAGGAGAAGTGGTGTTCGCCTTGAAGGTATGGAGGCATTATCTATACAGCGTCCACTGCGAAATCTTCTCGGATCATAAAAACTTGAAGTATGTTTATACCCAGAAGTTGTTGAACCTAAGACAACGTCGGTGGTTAGAGTTTTAATGCGATTATGAGTTCACCTTGAACTACCACCCCGGAAAAGCAAACTCTATAGCCGATGCGTTGAGCAGGAAAATACCCGGCTCGAGCCCAGTGTCTCAGTTGATGAGCAATGAGTTGGCGCGGATGATTGAGGAGATGGATATTACATTGATATTTAAGGCTCCTTCGGCAGAATATTCGGAGTACTTGTCCAGCATGAGCATGGTTTGTGATATCCGGGAACGAATCCGAGTGGAGCAAGGATTGGATGCGGCTCTGGCCCCAGCACTCAAGTTGATCGATGACGGGGCTACCGACGAGTACACACTAAAGTACGGCCTCGTTTACTTTCGCAGCCTGCTTTACATTCCCAAGGGCGGTAAAATCCGGGAGGATATCTTGAGAGAGGCACATTGCTCTCAATATTCAGTGCACCAGGGAATTTCCAAGATGTACGACGGCTTACGGAAGATGATGTGTTGGCCAGGTATGAAGAAGGATGTCTGATACTTTGTCACGCATTGTGAAGCCTGCCAAAGAGTGAAGGCGGAGTGCAGGAGTCCCGGTGGCCTATTGCAGTCGTTGCCAATCCCCGAGAGGAAGTTCGAGGATATTTCCATGGACTTCGTACATAGGCTACCTCGCTCCCTCTCAGGAAATGATTCAGTGTTGGTGATTGTTGATCGCTTGACCAAAGTAGCCCGGTTTATCCCAATGAAGAAGGAGGCTCATGTGGATGTCTTAGTACGCCTTTTCGTGGAGCAGTTTGTACGGTATCACGGCATACCTAGGACGATAGTTTCATACTGTGATGGTCGCTTTACCTCCAAGGAGTGGAAGGCGGTACAGGCGTATTTGGGCTCTCGCCTTACCTTCAGCACCACATTTCATCCTCAAACGGACGGTCAGTCAGAGCGGACCATCTGAACATTGGAGGATCAGATGAGGTTGTGTGATAGATAGGGGAGAGCCGTGGGAAAGACTCTTGCCCTAAGTTGAATTCTCCTATAACAACAGCCATCAAGCTAGCATTGGCATTGCACCCCATGAAGCCCTATATGGAAGGAGGTGTAGAACCCCCTTGTCTTAGGTACAAGACGAAGACCCGAAGGCATTGGGAATTGAGTATATCGTCGATACTGATGCGGTAGTCAGATTGATACGGGATCGTATGCTTGAGGCTCAGAGTCGGCAAGCAAAGTATTATAACGCGAAACACCGGATGGTGGAGTTTCAAGTGGGTGATAAAGTGTTCCTGAAAATCCGGCCGATGCATGGAGTCTCATGGGTGCGGGGAGTGAAGAAGCTCAGCCCACGGTATGTTGGGCCCTATGTCATATTGGAAAGGATTGGCCCTTTGGCCTATCGGCTGGAGCTACCTCCCGAGCTAGAGAATCTCCACGATGTGTTCCATATATCGTCGCTTCGGAAGGAGCTGTTGCGGCCCGAATAATACATCCCCACAACTGATGGTACTGTGGCGTCTGACAGATCTGTGCGACTGGAGCCGGTGCAGATCGTTGATAATGAGATAAGAGCTCTGCGCCGTAAAAGTGTGCCTCTGGTAAAAGTGCTATGGTCTAATCATGGGAAGGAAGAATTTACTTGGGAGTCAATGGATTTGATGCAAGGACGCTACCCGGAGTTATTTGCTTCAGGTAGTTTTATTTAAAAGCATATGTTATTTTTGTATGCTTTACTCCCCATAGCCTCAGCCTAATTTCGGAGACGAAATCTTTTATTTTGTTTATAGGATTTGTAACGTCCTAATTCACGCTAAGCCCCCTCGCACGAGTTCTGAGTCAAGAGACTTGACTCGGGCTCGGGGCGCACTGGCAAAAGGTATCAAGTGCGTTGAACGGAGTGATGGGTTGAGTGATATCCGATGAATTCGTCGAGAATGACATGATATACCCACCGATCGTCGAGTATCGTTGACTTATACTCAACGCTCTCAATGCCAGGATTTCTGATAAAATGGTTAAGGGAAAATCGTCGGGAATCATTGTTGATACCCGACGAACTCGTCAAGAATGCCCGGCTATACTCACCGATCGTCGAGAATGATGACCGATCGTCAAGTATCGTTGATTGATACTCAACGCACTCAATGCTAGGATTTCTGATAAAATGGTTAAGGGAAAATCGTCGGGAATAATTGTTTATACCCGACGAATTCGTCGAGAATACCCGACCATACTCACCGATTGTCGAGAATGGAAGTTGATGCACGCCGATCGATGGGTATCGGGAATGATACCCGCCGAATTCGACGGGTATCGGTGGTCGATACCCGCTGGATTCAGAGTTGCAGATTTAGAAGTGGGTTAAGTGAAAATCGACGGGTATCGGTAGCTATGCACGCCGATCAACAGGTATCAGGATGATACCCGCCGATTTTTCCTTAGACAGTTTCCTAGTTGTTCGCTGTTCTATGCGTGCGGATTGAACCGGATCGGGATGTCTACGGCTTTGCTGCCTTGGACCGTGTCACTTCAATATGACCCATTAGGGGCGGTCCAATGGGGCGTTGACACGTGGCAGAAGGGATTTAACCTAATACATCGGTTTATAAGGGAAGATAAAGCCGAACCCTAGCCATTTTTGCCGATCGACCTTGCCATCATCGCGAACCTTGAGAAACCGACAGAGCCGAGGGAAATCGTCGGAGCTCCTAGAGGAGGCCCCCCTCTCTCTCTCCTTCCTTTGCCGTGAAAAACAACTGCACCAAGCAAGAGATGCCGCAAAGAAGGATGACTAGATTTATGGCCGGGAATGATGGTACTGCTGGAAATGAGGTGAGCTTCCTCCCCTCTCCCTTGGTGCTAGATCTGTAGTTTATATTCTAGGAGAGATATTGACTCCATAGAGTCTTGATGGTGAGGAGGAGATTTCTTAGGGAAAAGCCATGCCTAGGTTGTTTTCTAGGCTTAGTCTCCTCCAACCTCTTCATTCTTCAAAGTGAAGATGAGAGAGTGATTCGTGGAGAAGTATGGATTTGTGAGGGTGAATAAGGGTGGACGAATTTCTGGAGGAGTTTTTGGGAGATCAGTGCAAGGAGGAAGATGAATGGATGCCGTTCATCTCGCCTTAAGATGCGTGCAGAAATCTGATTTCTGCACACAGCGATCTTCGTGGCCAATTTCGGGGGTCTTCTGGCCAGTTCTGGGCTTTCGACTAAACACGAACGTTGTAGCCCTTGAAATTATCTTTCCAACTAGTGGTTACACGAACTCGCCGGATTTCTGTAGCCACGGGAATCCTTGGTCGAAGTTCCTGCCCGGATTAATGCTGCACCTAAATTATGGGCTGTGTAATGTGGAATTCGGTTTAGTGGAATGTAATGTTGCGATCCGACTCGAGGTTTGGTTGAACTCTTCTTACATGATTATCATAGTGATATGATAAGTTGTTGTTATAAATATGAATCCGTATAATGAGATGTATATTGATGTCCATTATCTATATCATGTTGAATCCATTTGGAAGGGGATATAAATAATTTAACTATGGCCACGATGTATGCTGAATGGATAGAAGGGAATTAGTAATCCAATGCTTAGAGAGTCGTCTCCCTACGGGTAGCATTGTGGAAGTTAACAAGTGCGGTGTTGACCGACACTAGTCGGAATGAGGATGAGATGAGTAAAGTGGGACGGTTGGGCTTGGTCCTCGGTGTTCACATCCCGAGGCTCCTTCCATGCCATGATAAGGTGGAATTGCATGTGGTGTGATTCGACATGTGGTTTCGTAATCCCGGGTTAGGGATTGTGTGGAAGGTCTACGGGCTCGCCAATCGTCACACCGATGGGAGTTGACAGTTAGACCTTGGGCGGATGGGCTTGGTTCTTGGTGTTCATGTCCCGAGGCTCCTTTCGTGCCAAGTGAACGGTTGGGCTTGGTCCTCGTGCTCATTTCCGGGGCTCCTTCCGTGTCATACCTTAGGCCAGTTCGGGGCTAGGATCTTGGTGCACATTTACCCAGGAGAACCCGCTGAGCCGTAGTACGCATATGAGCTCCGCTGTTGTGTTCTTAGCGATGAGGCGTACGGAGGCATAGGCCAGGTAGTGTGAAGACCAGCCTAGTAGTGGAGATGCCCGCTCTACTGTCACCGTTTGGCCACGTCAGATGATGCCTGATAGGTTAGCTACATGCTCGAATAGTGGGAACTATGAGTCTGTGTCGACATAGCGATTGCATGTGCTTGATCATGGGTGTGTCATTGCATTGCATACATAGCATTGCACTTCTTTACATACACAAGACCCTCATCGTATAAGTTTGTATGGGCACTCCTATACAATGGGTTATTTACTGCTGAACGACCCTCAACTTATATGCTTCTATGGGCATCCATATAAGTTGAATTACTTACTGTTATAACATTATACTCTCTTGCTGCTGTAGATGGTAGAATTGTAGATTAAGAGGTTGTTCATTTATACATTACTTATATTGCTACTTATGTCATGTATACTTACTTCACCTGCTTGTACTACTATTTTATATACATTGTACCTGTTCAATTCTCCTCCCGGTGCCTAGGAGTCGCCAGGGGAGCGGATGTGAAGCCACTTAGTCTTTATGACTAACGGTTGCTACGTTTTCCTTTTTAGGAGGAAACCCCGCAGGTGGAGTAGCAGGTCTTGCAGCTGGACAGCCACGCCAGGACGACAGGGCCTGAGGGGACAGTACCATCCCTACCGTCGGTTATAGATGTGAGTGAGAGATATTTTGTTGTAGCCCTTCAGGGCAATTCTATTTACGTACTCTGATTATGTAGAAGCTTGTTTAGTTTCTCTTTTGCTGAACTTATGGACTTATACTTAGTGTGGATTGACTTCCTTATATTATTATGGTTTGGTTGGCATTTATATGTTGATATTGGTTGTGGCCGGCAGGATTGACGTCTTGTGGTACAGGCTGGCCCGAGTGCTAGTGTTACTGCAAGACGGCTGTTCTGGGCATAAGACCCCTCTCCTTCCGTGTTTTGTGTTTCGGGAGGGGGGTCTTACAGTTTGTGAGTCCAAACGACATGACCGTGAACTCATATAGGCCGTACCTTGAAATAAAAGACGTCTTCTGAATATCTTCCTCTTTAACTCTCAGTTGTTAATACTCTGATCGTAAATCCAACATAGAAAAACAGTGCGCCCCCACCAACTGATTGAAAAGATCTCCGATTCGGTAAAAGGGTAAGTGTTCCGCACAGTAAACCGGTTAAGCTCCCGGTAATCTATACACAACCAAAGCGACCCGTCTTCCTTCTTTAGGAACAACAATGGAGCTCCCGAAGGAAATGAGCTGCGGAGAAAATCTAGAATCCACCAACTCCTAAAGCTGCACCCGAAACTCTGCTAGCTCCTTAGAGGCCATCCTGTATGGTGTTCGAGAGACGAGTTTGGCACCCGGTACTAGTTTGACCTAAAAGTACACTTCTCTATATAGGGGTAATCCTCACAGCTTCTCCGAAAAAAATGCGGAAAGTCCCGGACTACGGGTGTACAACCCCATATTCGATGAGCGGACACCATCAGATATGCGAGTGAGGCAATTTGGTCTGCACTCGCCCAAGGCCTAAAGAGGGGCATTCATACAGCCCGAGGTGGAGTGGTTAGGCCCTTTGGTAAGTGCAATCTTCATTTAGCACTCGCCTGAGAATCTCGCGCATTAGCACAAATATAAGGCCAGTTCTGGCTAAGCTAGGGGAGTGGCCACCCAGCTAGGCACTTGCCCTTCGGAGATTTTTAAGACGGCGAATGTATTGTGCTCCTGGCATACGCCCCTTCAGCCAAGTGGTGCTCTCACAGACCATTCGTCCAGCAGGGTCCAGAGGTAAAATTTTCTGGATGCCCTTAGTGGTCTGCATTTAGCCCCTCAAAACAGCGGAGTTACGCTATTGGCAGGGCAATTTGGACTATGTATAGCAGTTTAAAACAACGGAGGCTGGCTATTGGCAGACCATTTTTAGAAAACTATAAATAGACCCAAGGGTGTACCTTAAAGGGAATGCTTACTTGTGCCCCGGTCTTCTTGTGCTTTCTGAGGTATCTTTAGCTCGACATTTGTCTAGGGAGGGGAAGCGGTCTAAGATCTTCCGGGTGTATAGTGGGTCCTCGACGCCGAGCCCTTGGGTCTGTTCCCTATTCTTTTTCCTTAGTTGTTTGTGTTGGAACACCCTATTACTAATTTGGGCAAGGATCACTATGTTTTTCTTAGGAAACCAGTTTGACCTAGATGTATAGTTAAAAAGGTCAACATTAGAATGTGTTTAGGGCTTAGAATTTAGGTTCGAAGCTGCCCCCAGGACCATTCAAGGAATCAGAATTAAAGCTGAGGCAAAGATAATTATCGTCGAGCTTAGGTCGACGAAACGTCGAACTCCGTTCGACGCTCTCTTAGCTCAACTCTGCTAAATCGTCGAGCTCCGGTCGACGATCTTCGAGCTCAGATCGACGATCTGTCTTCAGCTTGTCCTTCAGGTCGCTGAGCTCCGGTCGACGATCTTCGAGCTCAGATCGACGTTTTTCCTGAGAGATCGACGACTTTGAGGATTCAAATTCAGTCAGCTTTTGGAATGATTTGCAAATTCTCTCAGCACTTATTTCAAGAGATCTGCTAGCCGTTTTCATTTATTCTGGAGCAAGTTTCAAGGGATTTATCAGAGAATGTTTATTAGACTTTCCTCCAGAAGAAAAAACATTTATGGAAGGCATTTGTTGACGGCTAACGGCTATCTTGGATAGAGGATCTTCAGAGAATAAATCCTTTTTTTCTCCTCCAGTCTGATAGAGATACATAACAAGAGACTACACAAATATAGACAATCTACAACAAGAAATTCTCAGTACAGATTCACAGGATAGTGAGATCAATTCAAAAAATCAAGTGATCAATCCAGGAGAATTAGTTGGCATACTAAAAAGTGATCATAGCTTCAACATCAAGGACTCCAGATAATTCATATTTCAACCTCTGCTGAAACCATCTTCTGCTGGAGATCTGAAGCTTCTGAAGACCTATAACCCTAGCAAAGCTCTCATCATTCTCAGGGGGAGCTTTGACAACAAAATCAATCCACAAAAGTCTTCTCTCAGTGACTGAGACAGAGAAGACATCTTAACCTCTTTCTTTTTCTTTTCCTGCTATAAAAGGGTTATCAAAACTCCCTTCAAAAGTCTTGATTCTGGTTCTGAGAGCCTTGCCAAAACTCAGTGGTGGCAAGACACCTGATCAAAAAATCTAGTGTGGTTTTTTAGCACCTTATCAAAAGCTCATTGGTGCCCAGGACACCTGATCAACCCATCCTGCAGTGGATTCCTACCAAGGGTGGTAGAAGAGTGGATGTACCCAGGTTTTTGGGGAACTACTATAGTTCCTTGTGTCTTCTGGTTTCTTGTGGATATTCTTTGCTGTGTGCTGTGGTTTTTATTCTTTACTGCTTTAGTTTTATTTCTACATCAAAGCACATTACACCTATACATAAATTAATCTTTTACTGCTAAGTTTTTTTTAATTGTAAATTTACTTTAAAATACTCTATTCAACCCCCCCCCCTCTAGAGTCAAGATAGATCTTACCCTGACTTTTAATTGGTATCAGAGGGAGGTTGGTTGTTCATACAGGCTAACACCTGAACCAAAAGATCCTTGATAAGATCAATCTTTTAAGAGGGTTATTTTCATTATATTTAATTTCATATATAGACATGGCACAGAACAAAGATTATGCAAGCACCAGGCCTCCAGTGTGCAATCTATCCAAGTTTGCACTTTGGAAAGCAAGGATTAGACTATATATGAATTCTATTAATGAAGACATATTTAATTCTGTTTTGACAGTATGCCTAAGTCCACCAGCAAGCTCAAGTACAAATGCTGTTCCACCTCCTTCAGGAACAGATGCTGAAATAAAGAAGTGGAAGACTACAGATGCCAAGGCCATGAACATCTTAGCTCAGACAATGTCTGATGAGATATTTCTTAATGTAGCTGAATACAACTCAGCCAAAGGAATTTGGGACAAGCTCTCTGAAATTGTCTCAGGATCTGCTGATGAAAGGAAAGACAGGAGATCCCATCTTATAAGCCAATATGAGAATTTCAAAAAGGGAGAAGCTGAATCAGTGGCTGACATGTATAATAGACTAAGTCTGATTGTCAATGAGTTAAAGACTCTGGATAAAGAAATCTCATTGACTGAGCTGAATGACAAATCCTAATGTGCTTCCCCAGCACTTGGGATTCAAGAATTTGGCCAATCAAAGATGCCAGAAGTCTAAATGAGATTACAACTGAAGCTCTCTTGGACAAGCTCAAATCTTATGAGTTGCTTATTAAAAACAGAGAAGAAGAACAGAAGGCTGCCTCACCAGCCACAAGGAAAGAGAAGACCATAGCCTTTAAAGCTACAGAAGAGGAGCCTGAAGATAAAGCTACAGGAAATGATGAGCTCCTAAGTCTACTGGCCAAAAGATTCTACAAAATGGCCAGAAAAGACTTCAGAAAGAGATCATACAAGGGACATGATAAGACAAGGTATGATAAATCAAATAACAATAAAGAAATTATATGTTTTGCTTGCAGGAAACTAGGCCATATTGTGCCTGACTGTCCAGAAAACAAAAACAAGGACAACAAAGATAGAAGGGAAAGAAGAAAGGAGAAAGACTTCAAGAAGAACACCTCAGACAAACCCTCCTATAGCAAGAACACACATACAAGGAAGGGATTTGTTGCTGAGACATGGAGTGAAACTGAAGAGGACTCTGAAGCCTCATCTAGCTCCAGTGATGATGAGGATGATGCTGATGAAAAGGAATTTTGCATGATGGCTATCAATGCCTCTCAAATAGATTCAGAAGCAGAAGAGTCAGAATCAGATTCAGAAGCTCAACAAGAAGAAGATCAGGTAATCAATTCATTTGATTTCAGTTCTGAAGACTTTAAACATGAGTTTAAAGTACTATGCCTAGATCTGTTGGAGTTTGAGAAGGAAATCACTTCCCTCAGAAAACAACTGTCTGAGTATAGCACTTTAAAATCAGAGAACCTCAAACTCTCTGAAGAGTTAGAATGCTATAGGGAGGAGATAGCTTCACTAAAGAGTGAACTATCCAAGGCCAAGCAGTTTGAAGAATCCCTTAATGGGAGGAGTATCAAACTGATGGATATCACAAGCACAGTGAACTCTAGACTTAATAGTACACTGGGCTTGGGAGCTTCATCCAGCCAGCCTATAGTTCAGACAACTCCAATCAAATTTATCTCTGATAAAGGGAATGAAGTTGTAGAGGTAGCTAGGAAGAATGCAGATTTGCCAAAGAAAAATGTAGTTCAACAGAATGCATTGAAAAGATCTCGACGATCATCGAACGACACTCGATGATCCAAGAAATGATCGTCGACCTCAGCTCGATGACACCTGAACTCTGAACTCCAGGATAATCGATCTTCGAACAGAGATCGACGATCTGACCCAAGATCGTCGACCTCAGCTCGACAATCGTCGAACAGAGATCAGTATTTTGAACAATCCTTCAAAGGTACATCTGGATTCAATCCTAGAAGTCCTACATCCCAAGGTTTCAACCCCTATACTGAATGAATAGTACCTCCTAGGAGATACCATCCCAAAGGTTATAAGAGTCAACCTGGGATGTCTTTCATTTCTGAATTTAAGGGATATCAACCTAGGCCCAAGGTAAACTGGGTCAAAAACATATAAGCTGTTTATGTTCAGATGAAGACCTATCCAACATCAAACCAGCCATGGTATCTAGATAGTGGGTGCTCAAAGCACATGACAGGGAACAAGGACAACTTAACATCCTTTAAAACCAAGCTTGGACCCAAAGTAATCTTTGGTGATTCAAACTTTGGAACAACAAAAGGATATGGTGCAGTCCAATTGGAACAGTCACCTTCAAGAAAGTAGCTTATGTTGAAGGACTCAAGCACAACTTGATAAGTATCAGTCAACTGTGTGATGAAGGATATCAAATGACTTTCAACAAAGCTATATGCAAGGTCAAGTCAGAGGACAACACAACTGTGTTGACAGGTAACAGAAGAGGTAACATTTACTTAGTAGATTTTCATTCATCTAAAGTAGATATTTGCCTGTTCAATTCCATATCTAGACCTAATATTCTATGGCATAAGAGACTAGGACATATTAACCTTAGAACCATTGCTAGGCTATCCAAGGACAACCTTGTTTGAGGACTACCTTCTGGCCCCTACAAGAAGGAAGGACTTTGCAAGGCATGTCAATTAGGCAAGCAAACTAAAAATAGTTTTAAATCACTTAACAAGAGTGACTCACCTAGGATTTTGTATCTGTTACACATGGATCTTTTTGGACCCATTACAGTACAAAGCCTAGGAGGGAAATACTACACTTTAGTGGTTGTAGATGACTTCTCAAGATTCACATGGGTGTTCTTTCTGAGGAAGAAGTCTGATAACTTCAAGTGTTTGACAGAGTTTCTCAAATGCATACAGATTGAGTTCAACACTCACATTGCCCTGATCAGAAGTTATCATGGGACAGAGTTTGATTTTCTTCTTATGCAAGAGTTCTGTCAGAGTGAAGGGATCATGCATACATTCTCAGCTCCTAGAACTCCTCAACAAAATGGGGTAGTAGAAAGGAAAAATAGAACTCTAATTAAATCTGCAACTACATTATTGACAAATGCTCACCTTCCTCTATCCTTTTGGGCTGAGGCAGTGAACACCTCCAATTATGTGTTGAATAGAAGTCTAATACATAAACTGAAGGGCAAGACTCCCTATGAATTGCTCAAAGGGAAGAAACCTAAAGTAGACTATTTTAAAATCTTTGGTTGCATTTGTTATATTCACAACAATGACAAGAGATATATAGAAAAAATTCAAGCAAAAGCTGATGAAGGAGTGTTTCTGGGATACTCCATGATCAGTAAAGCTTATAGGGTTTATAATTAAAGTACTCTAAAAATAGAAGAATCTGTTCATATTTCTTTTGATGAAACTAATATGTCTTTCAAGGAGAAGAATGCTTCTACCATAGAACATTTGCAGGTACCTTCTCTAGCTAAAGACTTGGACAGATTACAAGTTACTCAAAAGGATGAAAGTAGTGAAGATGAAGAAGCAGCTCCACATCTGGAAGAAAATCCTCTTGAAGAGCCAGTTGTTGTTCCACAAGAGGAAATAGCAGCACAGGTTGGTGAACAATAAACACCACCTGTTGATTTAGTAATATCAAGAGATCATCCAATCTCCCAAGTGATTGGAAACATCTCAGCTGGTGTGCAAACTAGAAATCAGGTCAATCAAAACCTGATGCACACTTGCTTTCTCTCTCAAATTGAACCTCAATCCATTCAAGATGCAGAGCAAGATCCACACTGGATCATTGCAATGCAAGAAGAGTTGCATCAATTTGAAAGAAATAAAGTCTGGGAACTAGTGCCTAAGCCAAAGGATCATTCCATTGTTGGAACAAAATGGGTGTTCAGAAACAAACTGGAAGATCAAGGAATTATTGTAAGGAATAAGGCAAGGCTAGTTGCTCAAGGATATTCTCAAGAAGAGGGGATAGACTATTACCAGACCTTTGCACCAGTTGCAAGGTTACAGGCCATAAGAATCTTCCTGGCTTATGCTGCTCACAAGGGATTCAAAGTCTACCAAATGGATGTGAAGAGTGCTTTTCTCAATGGGGAGATCAAAGAAGAAGTCTATGTCAGACAACCCCTAGGTTTTGTCTCTCCAACTCATCCTGATTATGTTTTTAAACTGCATAAAGCATTATATGGTCTAAAGCATGCTCTTAGAGCATGGTATGAGACCCTAGCATGATTTCTTCTGGAAAATGATTTTATTAGGGGGAGAGTAGACCAAACTCTTTTTATTAGAACCCATAAGTCTCATACCCTACTAGTGCAAATTTATGTAGATGATATTATATTTGGTTCTACTGATTCAAACTTGTGCAAAAAGTTTTCCAACCTTATGCACTCTAAATTTGAAATGAGTAGCATGGGTGAGCTATCCTTCTTCTTAGGATTGCAAGTCAAACAACATGCTGAAGGCATATTTATTTCTCAAACCAAATATGCAAAAGAATTAGTTAAGAAATTTGGTATGTCTGATGCATCATGCATGAAAACACCCATGCCTACCAATGCTGTATTGGATGCTGATGAACATGGGAAACCAGTTGATCAGACAACATATAGAGCAATGATTGGCTCCCTATTGTACCTTACAGCTAGTAGGCCTGACATAATATTTGCTACATGTATATGTGCTAGATTTCAAGTTAGCCCTAGAGAGTCACACTTAACCTTAGTAAAGAGGATTCTTAGGTATGTTAAAAGCTGTCCAAATCTAGGACTCTGGTATCCAAAAGATTCAGCATTTGACTTAACTGGATTTTCAGATGCTGATTATGCTGGATGCAGAATAGACAGAAAAAGCACCAGTGGAACTTGTCAATTTCTTGGTGATAGACTTGTCTCATGGTATTGTAAGAAACAAACATCTGTGTCAACCTCAACTATTGAAGCTGAATATATGGCTGCAGGAAGTTGTTGTTCACAAATATTGTGGATACAAAACCAACTCCTAAACTATGGTTAAAACTTAGAGAAGTCTAAAATATTTTATGACAACACCAGTGCTATTTCCATTGCACAAAATCCAATCCTCCATAGTAGGACAAAACACATAGAAATTAGGCATCATTTTCTAAGGCATAATGTTGAGAAAAATAAAATTGAACTTCAATATATCCCAACTGATTTGCAAAGGGGAGATATTTTCACCAAGCCCTTGGATGAAAAGAAACACAACTTCTTCCTCAATCAGTTAGGCATGTTAGATGGAGGAAGCCTAAAATAAATTACAAGATTTTTAAAAGCTAAAAATAGACCAAGACTAGGCTAAAAACTTACCTCTTTTTGTGTCTGTAGGATAGTTTCTGTCTCTGAACTGCGCTCGACGTTTTCCCCAGAAAGCGTCGAACAGAGATCGATGTTTTCCCAAAACGTCGACCTGAGTTCAGAGCGTGCCAGATAGTTGCATACTATCTCTTTCAGGCCTTCGATCGTCGAACTGAGATCGACGTTCTCTCTAGATCATCAAACTGAGATCTATGATATTGAAGACCTTTCAGCTTCCATCAGGAGTCCATATCGTCGAACAGAGATCGATGATCCTTCCTTTTTCGCGTCGAACCCTAATATAAAATCATTTTTCGGCCGTCGCTCGTCGTTTACGCTTTCATACTCTCTGCAACTATTTCCCTCCAAACTTTCTACACTTGGTCGTGTTTGCTCAATCTTTGCAGGTACAGATGGCTGCGTCAGTTGCTGCTCTTTCAAAAAATGAAATTTGATACAGGCTTTGACATCGACATGAATTCTTTCGATGGAAGCGACCAGAGATTCAAAGACATCTTAAATCTTTTCCGAGAACAACATTTAGTTCAGATTATGTCCACCAGAGTGAAGATTGCAGCAGAAGAAATAAAAGAATGGTGTCTTTCTGCCACAAATGAGAATGAGAATTCTATAGTTGGCTCGATCAAAGGGACTCAGGTACTATTGTCCCCCGCACTACTAACAGAAGTTTTCAGCCTCAGTACTGGAAATGATTCTATTGATTTGTCTGGAGAAGAGTTTGATTCTATGCTAGATAGAATGGGTCACTCTGCTGTGAACCCTAATAAATTGCTGAAATAGAATTTATCTATTTAGTTTCAATTCTTGGCTGATGTTGTTGGAAAAGTGCTTCTGGCAAAGCACTCCGCCCATGATACAATCACAAGGTATCAGTTATGTCTAATGGGAGCCTTAGTTGATAAGAAACATTTGGATTGGGGATCGATCTTCTTTAATTTGATCAAGAAGAAACTCAGCAAAAGCTGTGTAAGCTTTGGGAGGATCTTAGGGGTTTACCTGCACTCCAGGTGCCCTGAACAGCTGACTTCAAGTTGGATGCACATCAATGCATCCAAAAGACTCACTTGTGCCCTCTTCAGCAGGTGGGACAGGCAGATCATAAACCCCAATAGGGCTGCTGCAGCAACACCTGCTTCAGGCACAAGGACTGCCTCAGTCACTCCTCCTCAGATCTCTGCCCTAGCAGAAGATTTGCTTGCTTCTCCTTTTCCTCCAGCTGTCTCTACCTCAGTCACTACACCAACCTCACCACCAATCTCCACCATAGCCATATCCTCCCCCATTACAATCTCATCACCAATCACACCTCCTCCAGCCACTACCTCAGAACAATTCCACCCTTTGTTCTACTATTCACCTATCACCACTCCATCATTTTCTCTCTTGGATGACTCCTTCATGTATGATTCTCCTCCTACTCCTCCTGAAATTCCATCTACATCTTCCTACCGACAACTTCTACAGGACATACTCTCTCAACCATCCTTCAACCCATCCTTTTCCCTACCATCTCATCCATCTCCAACCCAGTTACATCAATCTCAACACCTCCTACTCCTAGGCCATCCATCCCTACACCTCCTACCTCTATATTCTCCATTTTATCAGCTCCATCCAACATCATTCCAGCAACTTCCACTCCTACCTCTACTCAAGCCCCTCTTGAGTATGTAGATCTTTCATCTTTGGCAGACAGGCTGTATGAGCTGCTAGCCCCCAGGCTAACTTCATTGCTTGAGACCACCTTGGCTCCACTACTGAAAGATGTTCAGGAGCTGTCTACCAGGCTATCTACCTTCATCTCCTCTCAGGCAATCCCTTCCCTTGGGTGCCTTGATCCATTTGCCCCTGAATCCAGGCAGGGGGAGTTGCCTTATGAAGCTCTGGTTGTGTCTGAGGCTGCTGAAGGTTCAGTTCCTGCTCCTGTCTTTGCAGTGGATCTTCAGAGTCTGCTATCAGTATTTGATTTTGTGTATTTCAGTTCTCTGCCAGTGCAACAAGTTGAAGATCTTACTAAGGCCATTGTACCTATCTCAGTATGTGATCCCAGTCTGAATGCCTCATATGTCAATTCTTTCAAGGCTATTGATGTTATTGCTTCCATCTCTATTGCTGCTGCTACTGCTTCCATTGAATCTTCTGATATTGAAATGTTGCCTATTTTTGATGATACTGCTGCTAAAGAACTTGTTACATATCTGGAAGAATCTGCTCCTACTGCTGCTCCAACTTCTGCTCATGTTGCTGCTCCAATTTTTGCTACTGCTGCTATTCCTGCTCTGACTCCTGATCAATTGAAACAACAAGAAAAATATATAAAGAGCATTGATGATTTGTATGATAGACCCCAAAGTTCAGAAAGTGATCAGTTTCACACTGAATCTGATGACTCTTCTGGTACTATTGCCAAGAAAAGGAAGGCCAGAAGCAAGGCCATGATGAAGGTTCCTCCTGCTCAAGCCAAAGATGCCAATGACATTCCATACTATATTCTGCATGACTGTCCAATCTCTGTCCCCTGGATGCAGTTCTCCAAAAATTAACTAAAAGCTATGAAGAAAAGAAGAAAATTGGATAGATATGAGAAAGGATCTTCTCGGTTTCAGCCTCCTCCTCCTCCTGCAGACTCAAGATCAGGTGGAGGCTCAGCTTCTCAAACCCCAGCTTCAAAGCAAAGTTCCTCCCAGTCCTCACAAAGATATCATCCCAGGGGACAATACCAAAGGGGTTATCAGTCCAGAAGGGGACAGTATAGAGGAAATCAAAGAGAACATAGATTTCAAGCAAAGGAAGGACAAAGGCACATGGACTCAACTCTAGGTCCTTTCCCTTATAAACTCAGAGAAAATCTTGATACTAGAACTCCTACTGCTTCAGAAACTGTCAATAGATATGAGCCTGCAGTTCCTTTTGAAGATCCAGAGAACAATCCATTATCATGGACTTCTAGGATGAAAGAACATGCTGCTTTAGATCAGCAGAAGAAGGCCAGAGAACAAGGGAAAGACACTTCCAATATTACTACTTTATCAGATCAGAGAAAAGCAGAACTGGAAAGGTATGCATCAAGAAAATTCTTTGACCCAGTGGACTACATGAAATTGCATCATGAGGCTGTGGTTCCCAGGGCTAGATCTCAAACCTCCTTAGGTGCAGAAGATGATAGAAGGTCAAAGAAGGAAGCTCTTAATCCCAACAGGGAAATTCTATTTAAGAAAGGAAGTGAAAAGAAGTAATATCTGTAAACAGACAGTACAATCATTCTGAACATTTGCTGATATTCCATATGACTGCTGCTTTGTTGCTTGCTCTATTCTTTGGTTTTAGTTTATTGCTCTTCTGTATGTTGTTGTTGTTTTTTATTTCTGAGATCTATAAATAGTAATCCTAACCCAAATAGGGGGAGATTGTTGGAACACCCTATTACTAATTTGGGCAAGGATCACTATGTTTTTCTTAGGAAACCAGTTTGACCTAGATGTATAGTTAAAAAGGTCAACATTAGAATGTGTTTAGGGCTTAGAATTTAGGTTTGAAGCTGCCCCCAGGACCATTCAAGGAATCAGACTTAAAGCTGAGGCAAAGACAATTATCGTCGAGCTTAGGTCGACGAAACGTCGAACTCCGTTCGACGCTCTCTGAGCTCAACTCTGCTAAATCGTCGAGCTCCGGTCGACGATCTTCGAGCTTAGATCGACGATCTGTCTTCAGCTTGTCCTTCAGGTCGCTGAGCTCCGGTCGACGATCTTCGAGCTCAGATCGATGTTTTTCCTGAGAGATCGACAACTTTGAGGATTCAAATTCAGTCAGCTTTTGGAATGATTTTCAAATTCTCTCAGCACTTATTTCAAGAGATCTGCTAGCCATTTTCATTTATTCTGGAGCTAGTTTCAAGGGATTTATCAGAGAATGTTTATTAGACTTTCCTCTAGAAGACAAACCATTTATGGAAGGCATTTGTTGACGGCTAACGGCTATCTTGGATAGAGGATCTTCAGAGAATATATCCTTTTTTTTCTCCCCCAGTCTGATAGAGATACATAACAAGAGACTACACAAATATAGACAATCTATAACAAGAAATTCTCAGTACAGATTCACAGGATAGTGAGATCAATTCAAAAAATCAAGTGATCAATCCTGGAGAATTAGTTGGCATACTAAAAAGTGATCATAGCTTCAACATCAAGGACTCCAGACAATTCATATTTCATCCTCTGCTGAAACCATCTTCTGCTGGAGATCTGAAGCTTATGAAGACCTATCACCCTAGCAAAGCTCTCATCTTTCTCAGGGGGAGATTTGACAACAAAATCAATCCACAAAAGTCTTCTCTCAGTGACTGAGACAGAGAAGACATCTTCACCTCTTTTTTTCTTTTCCTACTGTAAAAGGGTTATCAAAACTCCCTTTAAAAGTCTTGATTCTGGTTCTGAGAGCCTTGTCAAAACTCAGTGGTGGCAAGATACCTGATCAAAAAATCTAGTGTGGTTTTTGAGCACCTTATCAAAAGCTCATTGGTGTCAAGGACACCTGATCAACCCATCCTGTAGTGGATTCCTACCAAGGGTGGTAGAAGAGTGGATGTACCCATGTTTTTGGGGAACCACTATAGTTCCTTATGTCTTCTGGTTTCTTGTGGATATTCTTTGCTGTGTGCTGTGGTTTTTATTCTTTACTGCTTTAGTTTTATTTCTACATCAAAGCACATTACACTTATACATAAATTAAGCCTTTACTGCTAAGTTTTTTTTAATTGTAAATTTACTTTAAAATACTCTATTCACACCCCCTCTAGAGTCAAGATAGATCTTACCCTCACTTTCAGTTTGGCTCGCAAGAGAGAAGTAAATGTGCGATCACCCCTTACCCAAGGGTGAACTCCACAGAAACCGAGTTTTCGGTTTCAACCTTTTTTGTACAGTGAGCGTGGAGTGTGGTCAGCACAAAAAATCTTCAGCAGGCCTTATGACTGGAGGAGAAGGGCAAGGTTCAAATAGGGCCGATGCGCCACCCCCTTCACCTCTCGCTACGGTGGGGATGTTTGAGGAGTTCAGGAAGGAGTGCTCGGCCTCGTCAAGTTTGCACTCGGCATGCGATACACAGGGCCTCCTTCGTCTCGCTCGGGGGAGGAGGGATCAACGAGTCGATCCACTACTGATTTTGAGCAATTATCCGCTTGTTTTCGTCCCCAAGAAAGGCGATACGCACGTACTTTTTGGCAATGGTCGCGAAATCCTGCAAAATAGCGAAGGATCCGGGCGAGAGTAAAAATTATGGAGAAAATACAACATACCACAATAACTTCTCGTAAGGCGAGATCCTTCTTGGAGGCCGCGAGCTCCTCCTTACGTGTTTTCGCCTCTGAGTAGAGAGCGGATCGCGACGCGCTAACATCTCCCAATTGTCACGCAAGGCGGATGCTACGACGCGCTGACATATGCGCGAGCTCGAGGGCATGGAATTGGGCCCCCGAGCTCTCATAGGCGATTGATTTTGTTAACGAACTATCGTAGTAGGTGGCGCTGTCCTGCCCATACATGACATAGGCTAATACATAAGACTTGCCCGAGACCGTATCGCCTTCCTGCCAGGAGGGGAGTACGGTTGAGATGGAGGCGCTGTTGGCCTTTCGATACCACGCCAGTAGGGGCTCTTCGTTGTCGTTCAGAACATCCTCACCCATGAAGAAGTTCTTGTGACCCTTAGATCTGGCTTCCTCTGTGCCGAGGTCCCGCTGTTCTCTCCCGTCCCCTTCTTCACTACCCCATCGACATTGTTCTTATATGAATCGATGGTAATCTCCTTGCTCTTGCAACCATGAGTACCTGTTAGCTTTCAGCAGCTATGGGCTTTTTGGCAGCTTTTGGATTCTTGGTAGCTGCTGGCTTTATTGATGTTGATGGTTTCTTGGAAGGTGACGGACATGGCGGTGCATCAGGCATCAACTTTTTGCAGCTTGATTTTGGCAGCGGCTTCAGTGAGCTTCTACAAGCTGCCACAGCGGCCTCGGCGCTGGCCATCTCGCCAGAAGATGCCATGTTGCTGGCAGATGGGAGATTGAGAGGGAGATCTTGCACCCCTGCATAAATATTATAAGTTAGAGAATTTTACAAACCTTATAATCTCTAAAGTAGCGAATGCGAGAACTACCCTCCCCGGCGAGAACTAGCAAGAGCGTGTCGACATTCCTCCTCTGAAAGATGAAGTTGAAATCCTTCCCAAGGAGGAATTGATATAGATTGAATTTATGGCCTCTGAGACTGGGAGGGCGGTAGGTAGACTCCTCTTGCTGGATAGAAAAAAGGGGGAGGTTGTCGAAGTCGCTAGAGACAAAGATGAACCTCTTGACCTTGTTATGGTTCTTTTTGGAGAGACCTTTCGTCTTCAGGTTGTTGTCGGAGAAGAATGTGATCCCGTCCCTCTTGGCATGGAAATTGAATAATTTGCGGAAGACTGGGAGGCTGAACTCCATTCGTTCTGACCGCATATAGCAGGCGAATGCGACTAGCAGGGCTATGGAATTTGGGTTGAGTTTTGCGGGAACTACGCCGAAGTAGCACAGAGCTTGACGGACTTCGGGCCATATAGGGAGACGGAGTCCAACTTCGAAGTGCTCACTGGGGATGTCGAGTTTGTAAGGCTAGAAGTGGTTGATCGCTTCATTATCATATGGATAACACGCCTTGAACCCTTGTATGATATAGAGATTCATGATCGAGTGGTACTTGAAAGTATCTAGTGTCGACTAAGTCCACCTATGGGGGGTGGGGGGAATAGGTGTCGTGCAGTCTTTTACGGAATTTAAATTACCTGCACAAATAAACAAACACAGCACAGAAAAGCACACAAGCAATTATAGTGGTTCCCCGATTTGGGTACGTCCACTCTCCCCTTCGACCTATCTCCCACCAAGGGACGACTCGGTCACTTCACCAACCGGATTGAAATCCAATCCTCACACAATGGAAGGAACCCTTCCAACCAAAGGAATCACTACTCCTCCACCACGGGTTGCACCCAACCCTTACAACTAGGAACAAAAATTCCATTACAACAAAACAAAAATTGAATGTACAAGAAATACAAGCAAACTTATAGAGATCCCGATGTCCTTCTTCGTTCGTTGAAGCTTTCTTGAAACAGACGGAGAATCCACGACCGGTGTTCTCTCTTGGAGAGGATCTTGACAAGATCGGCGGAGGAAAGTGAATGCAACGGCGATGCTTTGTAGATCCAAACTTCTTGACGAAGCAAGCAAGGTCTACCAACGATCTCAATCAGATCAGTTGTCTCAATCGATTTGGAATTAAGAACTATCCTCATTCAACAAATCGAGAGACAAGAGATCTCGAGAGAGAAGCGTGAGATGCTAGGCTTGCCTCGGTCCTGTCGTCGAAAGATCAAAGAATCTCTATGATCAGCGGCGGCGACTAGCTTGCGAGCGGCGACGGTGATCGGTGAAGTTCAGCGATCGGCTAGGGCACGCTCGGCATCGGTTTTATTTTCCGTTGTTCGATTCCTCGGTATGTTCAAATATGCGAGTATATATAATAGAAGCCAACCCTAAATGATCGTTGTGGGGCCCACAAGGAGAAGCCTTAGTCCCGATCAAAACGGCGCACAACGAACTTGGTTCGGTCATGCGAACTGGAATTTTGCCCAAGGCAAAATCGGTGAAATCGCTAGTGATTCCCGTCGAAGTCAGCGGGAATCACTCACGATTCCCATCTAATTTGCCTTGGCAGAATTGCAGTTGGAAATCTTGTCATCCGAAGGGAATCAGTGGGAATGCAAGGTGATTCTCGTCGAATCGGCGAGAATCACTTGGTGATTCCCATCGATTCTGCCTTAGCAGAATTCTTGTTGGAGGACAGTCAGCCGGATGAAGTCGGCAAGAATCACTGACTGATTCTCGACGATTCGGCGAGAATCACTAATGATTCCCGTCGAATCGGTGAGAATCACTTGTGATTCCCATCGATTTTGACTTAGACGATTTTTCTCTTCCTTCCTATGAACTTAGTCTTTGACCCATCTTTTCTCCTCTTCTGCTCTTGATCTATCTTGACCCTGTACTTGAAAATAAGTACACTCCAATAAAGAGAGAACACGTGAGTCAACACAATAATCTGCTCAACGAGGGATTACGTTGCGCAGACCCGTGTATATTGACACACTGCACCCTGATATTGGTGTGTACTTAGCATGGAATAGCTGCAAGCACAACTTAATAGAAGATTGTCAAATACATTATGAATCCATCTTAGCTTGACTGGAGGCTTCTTCAAATCCAGGTAATTGTGGATACAATACCCAACAATCTCCCCCTATTTGAAGAAGCCAAAATCCTACTAGCTAAGATGAATTACACCAAGCAAAAAGATATATATATCAAATGTGTGAGACAAGAATTCAGAATAATAAAATTTCACGCATTCAAAACAACAAATGAATCAGCATGTGATCATATATATATATATATATATATATATATATATATATATATATATATATATATATATATATATATATCCAAAGATTGTTCATTTAAATACAAGAAAAGGTATACACGCATATAGAAAGAAAATCTATTCCTTTTCCTGAGCATCCCTTAGTTTTTCAGCCTGGAACTTCTTGCTTTGTCTTTCAAAGTACTCCTTTGGCTTCATGTAGTACCTGGCGGGAGGAGCTTTATGTTCTACAGTGTTAGACCTGAAGAATATGTTTCTTTTAGCCTCATACTCCTTATGCATCTCCCACTCATACTGACTGTATACTTTATTTCTATTAAGCTCTCCCCGCTGTTGTAGCATGAAAGTATCCAGTATGATGCTCCTCGATGTAGGACTCCATCATTCATTCTTCACTTCACTTTCCTTCAATCTTACTTTCCTCTCAGCTGGAGTCTCTTCGGAAGTTCTTTCTTGAAGTTTTCTTTTCCCTTTTGCAATGGCCTCTTGATCAAACATGGCACTGCGAGCAGCATTGGCAGCGGCCCTAGCAGCCTTTCTGGCATCAGCTTCACTTAGGGGAACCTCCTCAGCACTTGCAACCTCATCAGCAACAGTGGTAACCTCATCAGGAAGAGGAACTGGAATTTGTATTCCAGATGCTTGCTGAACTAGCCAGTGACAGCTTTCAAAAACATACTTATTTGACTGTATGAAGTTGTCGACCATGATTTGTTCTTGCCCTTCCATCTTAGCTATATATTCATTCTCCCCCTTTTTGGCTTCTAGGGCAATGGAGTTTGCATAGGAATGCAGTGACTCATCTATATGCTTAACAATTTTAGTGAACTCGTTCAGCAGGGATGTCTGATTTGCGTTGAGTGTCACCATGTTGACATCGAACAACTTGATGTTGTTGGCCACAACATGTGCATTTTGGTTAACCACTGCCAGATCAGCTGTATTCTTCTTAAGCCCTTTCATTAGAAGATTGATGGCAATGTCAGCCTCTGCATACTTAGCTTCAAACTTTTGTTCCATCATATCCAGCTTATGATTTATCTCCACAACATTTTTAAGCATCAAATCCTCAGATTGCTTAATTCGTTTCAGCACCTTGTTATGAGATCGTTCAAAAGAGGCCTTTAGTTCATCCACTATAACTTGAATGATATTTACCATGTGATTTGCCAGGCTTGGTCCTAGAGGATGAACCTGATGCATGTCCTGGTCATGCTCACGGGGAATATGACTCTGGGAGTCAGGATTGTCTTCTGCAGAGACACTGGTGGAGTTTGATAGATTCACGGTCTCTTGTGGGGGGATAGAGGCAGCATCTGCCAAGTTTCCATGTATACTCATCTCTCCCTCAACTGTTGCATCAGTCACATCAGGAACCCTTTCCTGAATTTGTTCCACAGACGGGGGTTGAACACCAATCTCCCTCAAGGCCATTTCATTTCCAGCTTACTATTTGTTCACATCATCAGCGGCCGCATTCTCCACATCATCCTCATAAGCAACATCATTCTCCATACCCTCCTCTACTTCCTCCTCATCAGTCTTATCAGTAGCGAGGGTATCCACTGCATCCTTCGCGATGAGGGAAATATCAGTGACAACATCTACTTGATCTGAGACTGTGGCATCCATCCTGATGTCAGCAGAAAGACTGGGTAAAGACTCCCCCTCAGTTCCTGCATGCAGCAGATTAGGAACTTCACTGGGCTCATCCAAAGGATTTCTGAACTCCAGAGCTCTGTCTTCTTCATCACCATGTGTTTCAGCTGCACTTCCTTGGCCAATTCTCCTCTCCCACCTATCAAAGATGTTGGAATCCATCTTCTTCAGGTAGTGAAGAGGAACTCTCTTAGTCATGTCAAATTTGTCTCCGTCCATTTGATTCAGGTATAAACCGATGATCCTCCCAAAGTTAGCAGTTCGTAGGGTATCTTTAATCTTCTAAAATAACATGGCCCCCTAGTTGAATTTCTTTCTACACACCACAGCTATCAGGATCTTAAACATATCCCCAGAAATATGATCATGGGAGCCAGGTTTGCAGATCAGTACCTTCCCTATGATGTCAGAGAGGAGCTTTCCTTCCTCGTTCATGTCTTTTCGTTTGATAGCCTTTGTTCCTCGAGCTAATCCACAGAATAGAAGTGTCCTTGCATGATAACTTTCATCCAGGTAGTCCTCTTGTATAGAGCTGGAGAGCTGTAGATGATGTGATAGTTTTGCAGCAGTCACCTTGATCCTTAGTCCAGCTATCTTACTCTTTATTAAGGTGTCTTCATGACGTAGCTTGGCGGTTACGTAGAACTCAAGAACTTCCTTGTCTAGGACATTACATGCGTGCTCGATTATAAAGGAGAGCCCTTCTTGCTCGAGCATCAAGATGATGTTCCTGAAATCATCAGAAGCATGGGCGAAGCAAGTCCTAACAAACTCACTCCCAGTGAGGAGCCCGACCGTGGTTCGAGGAGCCATTATAAACCTAAATAAGTAACATCCAAGGGACTTAACTCTATCTAGGTCTATAGATTAGGAACTAAACTAAAAGGAACTAGAACAGTTACTGTCACAACCCGCATTTTCTCCAATTATAGGAATTATCAGAGTATGAGAAAACACGCGTCATGATGCCACGTCAAGCAGAGGATAACCGTTGACGCTCAGGCAAAACCAACTACAAACTTTATGCAAGAAAATCCTGTGTTTTATGAATAGAAAATCAGTTATATTTTAGAGACCGTATCCCTCGGCTCAGTGGATCACCTAGTCCACAAAAGAAAAACTATATTTATACGCTGCGGAAAGAAAAAAAATACTTTAATTAGGTTTTACACCATAAAGAGCGCATAAGGGTCCCAAGAGAACCACTCATGTTATGCAAGACACTACATTTAATTTATATAATATATATAAGAAAACGGTTTCCATACGTGATTTGGAAAATAGTGATTAAGTCTTGTAAAACATGCTGATCATGAGCTTTATTTATAATACTAATTATAGTTTAAAGGTAACTAGCAACCTAGCATAAAACCTTCTCAGAGCAAGTAGACTATCTCCAGAAAATGGTAGCAGCATAAGTAACTATATCTAGTACAAAGGTAAGAAAAACTACCAGTGGACGCCAACAACCTGACACGAACCCACTGGCACATATGTATGTCTGTAAGAAAGTACTGAAAAACTACCTCACCAACAAGGCAAACAAATCTCCAAGGTCCAAGAGACCACCAACACCACCACTGCAAACTAGCCACCTGACTGGCTACGGCTCAGAACCTGGGGTATTCCAAAAGAAAACAGAATACCTCAGCAAGCAACAAGGTAAAAACAACTGCATGCAAGAGTCAACCAAAATGAAGAAGTAACTGAAAAACATGCAGTAGAAAGAGCCACAACTGTCCAAAACAGGACAACAAGAAAAGCACAACGAGCAAAGGAAACAGCAACAACCCCACTCAGGAGCAACATCCTGCCGGGCCTACTAGGCTACCGAGAGCCAAAAGTGCTGCAAACTACCAAGGAAGAAACTTCTAACACCCTAAACTGTGGGAGGTGGTAGTAGCAAAAACAAACAACGAGGAACCGGATCGAAGGCAAACGCAGTCCCCCAATCCACCATGTCCAAGTCAGCAAGCTCAAGGGTCTACACGTGAAAGCACAAGGGACCTTCCACCCACACATGCCCAGCCCGTACCTGGAGCAAGAAAAACAAGAGTGGCCTTGGCTATATCACACAACTCCACCCTCTTGAAGAGCTATAAACCACCACTACTAACCACGACCCACGATTCGGCCTTTAAGAAGGTAAAGAAAACGGCCGACAAGGAAATATCAGAAAAATAACAAGAAAACCACTCGGGAACGGAAAACAAGGTAAAGGAAGAGTGTTGAAAAGAATCAACACGACAAGGCGCTGAGTGAGACCCACTCGGTGCCTACCTAAACCTTGGCGTTGAGTGAGCTAGTCTCACTTAAGGCCAAAACCAAACTATAACCTTAATCCCACTAAGGTAACACGGAGCTCGACGATTCTAAGACAAAAAGAAGGCAGGGAATTTCCAGTACTCGAGTAGTTACCAACCACTCGTGTATTCAAATTCCAGCACTCGAGTAGTTACCAACTACTCGAGTACCTCAACTCTCTACTCGAGTAGTCGCCTACTACTCGAGTATACAAACATAACCAGCACTCGAGTAGTTACCAACTACTCGAGTACTCCAACCAGCTACTCGAGTATCTACAAACAGCTACTCGAGTACTCCAACCAGCTACACGAGTATCTACAAACAGCTACTCGAGTACTCCAACCAGCTACTCGAGTATCTACAAACAGCTACTCGAGTACTCCAACTAGCTACTCGAGTATCTACAAGCAGCTACTCGAGTATACAAACAGCTACACTCGAGTAGATGCCTACTACTCGAGTAAACCAACCCACCTACTCGAGTAATTATCTACTACTCGAGTAACTCAGAACCCCCACTCGAGTAGTTACCTACTACTCGAGTAACTCCAAGGCAAATACTCGAGTTAATGCCTTCTACTCGAGTATTTCAAGCTACTACTCGAGTACTCGAGCCCACTACTCGAGTAACCCAAGACCCCTACTCGAGTAGTTACTTACTACTCGAGTAACTCCACGGCTAATACTCGAGTAATCTACTACCTACTCGAGTATCTCAAAGCTACTACTCGGGTACTCGAGCCCACTACTCGAGTAACCCAAGACCCCTACTCGAGTAGTTACTTACTACTCGAGTAACTCCACGGCTAATACTCAAGTAATCTACTACCTACTCGAGTATCTCAAAGCTACTACTCGAGTATCTCGAAACCACTACTCGAGTACTCCAGAACTAATACCCGAGTAATCTACTACCTACTCGAGTAACATACTCCCGTACTCGAGTAATACACTCAACAAATTTGGGAAAAACACCCCCCTCCCCTCCTAACACTCCCTCTCGGCTACACCCAAACCAGAGCAAATCTGAACAAAGATAAACGGCATTACGCCGGCAAAGTTGGGTTCCAACAGCACAAGAAGGGGGGGTCAATAGGAAGAACTAATTCCTATAGATAGCAATAAAAATGAGAACAACAAGGCCTCTAACCTGGGCTAACAGGGATTTCAATTTCAGCAAAAATAATCAAAAAGAAACTTGGCAAGGGAAGGAATACCACTTGCCTCAACTTTCAGCGAAGCGTGGATGGCTCTCCTCCTCTTCACACGGAACAAACAGCCGCAGCACCTAGAATAAACCTCACAGCCATTAATGGCTGAAAACTCCAAAACCGAAACCCAAATCTCATCAAAACTCCACGAAAATCGAATATCTTACCGTCGAAACGAAGATCTAGGAGAGAGCAAGACAACGCCGTTTTCGGAATCGAATTCCGTCCACGAACAAGCCCGGAATCGCCGACTAAAGGAGGTACAGGACGGGCGGTTTCTCCTCTGATTTCTGCGAAAAGGCAGCGACGGCTTCTCTCTCAGGAAAAGAAGAAGAAGAAGTGAGCCGTCACTTCTTAAACAGAGCTTTTATACGAAAAGCTAAACACCGGTTCACCCATAACCGAACCCTAACACGCCTAATTACTTAATTACAATTAAGAAAATTCCATAAAGGAATAGCCAAAATATGGCTGCCACCAAGGCAAGGCAATAACTGCCCAAATAAATTCTCCCGCAGAATTTACTAATCGGTCAAAACCGAAGGGCTACAAAACAAGCCAAATCAATTTAATTAATTGATTACAAATACTAATAACACACCAAACGACGCGAAAACCGAATCACCTCGGAATTCAACGAAATTCGCACCGTAGCTAAATACCCACGCTACGAACACAACGGCGAAGTCGAAATTAACTTTCGACGAACAGAACTCGAGTTATACCCAAACAAAGCCAAACAAAAACATCCCCCCGAGAGGCCACACCGGGTCACCCAAAACGACTCGGCTTGCTAGGGAGATCTTGCCAACAGGCTACCAAACTGAGTGCCCTATTTGGTAGCCTGTTGGCAAGATCTCTTGTCTAGGTCCCATCATGTTCACGGGTACCTAGACTATCCTGCAAAAATGAATTACCTTACCTTAGGAACCCAATATGTATTGGGTCCTAGGTTCTTGTCAGCATAAAATACAAGACGCCTTCCTACAGGATTTTTGTCAGGAAGACAATCTCTAGCGAAGGGATGTGGACATACCCTTTCCCTTGGCATAGAAGGATTGTGCCAACAATCTATGGCAAAGTGACCCACTTTGCCATAGCACCAGCACTCATGAATATTGTATCTCCTTTTCTGACCAGATCTACTGACTGAGTTTGTCACGATCATAGGTCTGACAGGGGCAGAGCAGGTTCTGCTCTCAGATTTACCCTTTCCATAGGGACACGAGGGAGGGTGGATGGAGAACATGCGGTGAGTGTAATGAGGCCTGGGAGGTGGTTCCTTCTTTTCAGTCAGCACACATTCGGGGGCCCCATAGATACTTGCTTCATGTTTGCCAACCCCCTTTCCCTGCATCCTAGGGTGGTGAGAGGTACTGTGAGATCTGGTTCCTGCAATCTTATGAAGTTTTGAGGCTGAGGCAGCGAATACAAAAGGTTCATGATGAGCCAAATGTATTTTCTCATGGGTAGCCATAACAACACTTGCACTATGGGTATTTCCACAAGAGGGTTGATCATTCTTGCAGTGACCATAGTTGTTCTTATGATCATACCTGAAGGCATGATGTGTGCCCTTCCTACTCGGTGCGGGGGGTCTGAAAATAGTTTCCCCATTTCTCCACGATTTTATAATTCGTGAGATCCACCTATTTTCTCCCTTTCTCTTAATAGCATCTACCTTGGAAAAGTTAGATACTATTCTCTTTTCAGTCTCTAGAGAAAACTCTAGATCCGAGATCTTTGAGTCCTTCATCTTGATGGATTCCAATTGGAGATCCATCATGGTCCTAAACTGAGCAATTTCCATAGCTTGTTTCTCCACAAGCAAGTTGCTCTTCTGAAGGGCACTACGAAGGGAATCAAGAGTTTCAATCTTTTGATTGAAGCTGTCAATCTCCCTTGCATCACTTGATAGACAAACCTCTGAACTTCTCCTATCTTCAGGAGATTCAAGAGGTAAGGAGCAAGATGAGGAAGATACCTGATCCTGATTCTACTGATCAGGGATAGCGTTAAGGTCTGCAGAGACTGATATTTTAGCTTCATCACAGCTACATTCCTCAATCTCTTCTTTAGTCTCAGATAGGGACACGGGAGCCCTAATATTGAGAGGTTGGGCTTGACTTTCATCTTCAGAGACTAGGACCCACATATGGTTCATCATCTTGCTGGCATTCGGTCCCAGTCATCTTCGTTCCCTCCATGAGGTCAGAGATAGTCAGCCACATAGATTTTGCAGTCTTACACTCACTAAAACAAATTGCACTTATAGTAAGGACCTAAATCGTTACAATAAGTATCAAAAATCGTTACAAAAACTCTTTGGTAACGAAAAAAACTTTATGTAACGGTCGTCCTCTAAAGCTCGACGCTAATACTTCTTGTAACGAATATATGTGTGTCGTTACAATAAATTAGCTACAATAGTAAAAAAGATTCCGCCGCCGGCCGGCCGCCGCCAGCCGCCCGCCGCCCGCCGGCCGGCCGCCGCCCGCCGGCCGCCGGCCGCCGGCCGGCTGCCGCCCGCCGCCCGCCGGCGCTGCCCGCCGCCGCCCGCCTGCCGGCCGCCCGCCGAAGCACCTGCCCGCGAGCCCACGAGCCCAGCATATTTCAAAAATTCATTGTGGAATTGGCTATATAAACCCAAAATTGATGTTTTAACTGGCGGTGTGGGACTAAAAATGGCCAAACATATTGTGAGAAAAAATTATTATTTGTAACGTAACATTAATGTTGTTACAAATACTTATATTTATAGTAACAAATTAATTTTTATTGTAACAAATTATAAAATATTCGTTACACAAAGTACTTTTTGGTAACAACAGAAAAAATTCGTTACTAAATATAGCTATTAGTAACAAACTGTGTTTTAGTTATATTTCAGTCCTTACAACAGGTGCAGTTTGTTGTAGTAACTTATCCAATCTCGTACGAGATGATCCAGACCAAACATAAAAGATGATCTGTCGAACTAGCTTGTCCAAGTTGAATAGTGAGAGCTCAGTTTCAGACATCTCTTTGGGACTCTTGGGGATTTGGAGATCTTTTCCAGAACCGGAAGCCTTCATGGGAATGAAGGGACCCTCTTCCATAATCAAAGATGCACGAGGGTCAATGGCAACCAGATGAAACTGAACCCTCATTTTCTAGATGGGATAATATTCTTTTGTGCATGCAGGCAGTCTCAGGGGAGAGACATTAGTGTACAACTCCATGCTTGAGTCTTGTTTTCTTCTTGACACTAGACACGAGATCTTACTCAAGGTGTTAACCTTATTGATGAGCAACCTCCCTCTGATACCACTTGAAAGTATCAAGTGTCAACTAAGTCCACCTATGGGGGGGGGAATAGGTGTCATGCAGACTTTTGCGGAATTTAAATTACCTGCACAAATAAATAAACACAGCACAGAAAAGCACACAAGCAATTATAGTGGTTCCCCGATTTGGGTACGTCCACTCTCCCCCTTCGACCTATCTTCCACCAAGGGATGACTCGGTCACTTCACCAACCGGATTTAAATCCAATCCTCACACTACGGAAGGAACCCTTATAACCAAAGGAGTCACTACTCCTCCACCACGGGTTGCACCCAACCCTTACAACTAGGAACAACAATTCCTTTACAACCAAACAAAAAATGAATGTACAAGAAATACAAACAAACTTGTGGAGATCCCGATGTCCTTCTTCGTTCGTTGAAGCTTTCTTGAAAGAGATAAAGAATCCACGACCGGTGTTCTCTCTTGGAGAGGATCTTGACAAGATCGGCGGCGGCAAGTGAATGCGGCGGCGATGCTTTGTATATCCAAACTTCTTGACGAAGCAAGCAAGGTATACCAACGATCTCAATCGGATCAGTCGTCTCAATCGATTCGGAATGAATAACTATCCTCGTTCAACAAATCGAGAGACAAGAGATCTCGAGAGAGAAGCGTGAGACGCTAGGCTTATCTCGGTCCTGTCGTCGGAAGATCAAAAAATCTCTAAGATCAGCGGCGACGACTAGCTTGCGAGCGGCGATCGGTGAAGTTCCGTGATCGTCTAGGGAACGCTCGGCCTCGGTTTTATTTTCCGTTGTTCGATTCCTCGGTATGTTCAAATACGCGAGTATATATACTAGAAGCCAACCCTAAATGACTGTTGTGGGGCCCACAAGGAGAAGCCCTTGTCCTGGTTAAAACGGGGCACAGCGAACTTGGTTCGGTCCTGCGAACGGGAATTTTGCCCAAGGAAAAATCGGCGAGAATCGCTGGTGATTCCCGTCGAAGTCGGCGGGAATCATTCACGATTCCCGTCGAATTTGCCTTGGCAGAATTGCAGTTGGAAATCTGGTCATCCGGAGGGAATCAGCGGGAAAACAAGGTGATTCTCGTCGAATCGGCGAGAATCACTTGGTGATTCCCGTCGATTCAGCCTTAGCAGAATTCTTGTAGGAGGACAGTCAGCCGGATGAAGTCGGCGGGAATCACTGACTGATTCTCGACGATTCGGCGAGAATCACTAATGATTCCCGTCGAATCGGCGAGAATCACTTAGTGATTCCCGTCGATTTTGACTTAGATGATTTTTCTCTTCCTTCCTATGAACTTGGTCTTTGACCCATCTTTGCTCCTCTTCTGCTCTTGATCTATCTCGACCCTGTACTTGAAAATAAGTACACTCCATAGAGAGAGCACACGTGAGTCAACACACTGATCTACTCAACGAGGGATTACGTTATGCAGACCCGTATATATTGACCAACTGCACCCTGACAATGGTATGTACTTAGCATGGAATAGCTGCAAGCACAACTTGATAGAAGATTGTCAAATACACTGTGAATCCATCTTAGCTTGACTAGAGGATTCTTCAAATCCAGGTAATTATGGATACAATACCCAACAGTACTCTTACCCTAACATTTTACAGTTCATAAATGGGTAGTCGGCGAATGCGGCAGCGCACTTGTTCCGACCATCACCCCCTCTCGACATCTCGCTTGGAACAAAAGGGGAGGTAAATCCGCGAGTGTAAGAGGAATAATAATGACAAGGAAAGCGAAAAACTATTGAAAGCGATGATTAATACGGTAGGTGAGCAGTCTATTTATAGAAAACTCCTAACGGAAAATGATCAAGGCATAAAAGAGGTGCTGATAACACATGTATAAATCTCGCCCCAGATCTTGCCTTGGCCCCTAGAGAGATCTCACACTACCTCACTTGCACTGCTGTTCCAAGCAGGGGAAATGATGTAAGAAAAATCATCCACAAGAACAAAAATATATGTACGATAAAAGACAGGAAAGAAAGTGAAATCAAACAATATATAACCATCACATATTGTAAGCATTCGGCACAAAGGCCGACAGTCAATATTACAGAGCTTATAAAATAGAGTTGGAGTGAGAGGCGAGTGCTGGTAGACCCACTAGGATGCCATCAATGTCGTTCCCGACATTCCCTTCCCGCTCCCGGCATGGCACATGCATAGTGGATAGAGCAAATGGTCTGGAGTCCTCGCTGCACGAGATGGAGTAGGATTTCGACCCGCACGATGTGAAGGCTAGGGAATTCTTCCCCGCCACCGACCTCTCCCGACAGATTGGCGACTAGCTGGGTGTATTTTTTTCTAGGATGATAAGCTGCTCCTCGGCAGACTCCTGATTTTCCCGCACCTGGGTTGCGATCCCGCGCAGCAACAACGATTGCTTCCGTAGTATCTCGGCCACCTGATGCTTCATCCCAATAGTGTCCTCTGGATTGCCAAGGTAATTAGTAATTGAATCCAGATAAGGAAGGGGAGAGACCTCCTCCTCATCGATATCAACATCAGTGGAGATCTCGGAAAAACCTGCGTGCGTTAAATTGTGTTACATATGCTTAATTCTCACACCTTCCACGAAAGCTAGTAAAATCGTTACCTGATACATCACCCGCATCCTTATCATAAGGATGGCGAGAAGTGTAAGACCGCCCCTCAAAGCGGGTGTCGAAGGTTATATTTCTCTTCCCTAGGCCTGGAGGGTTGAGGATTGCATCCGTTGGGGGTAGAGTCGAGGCGGGATCTACAGGTGTCTCGCGAGCGGAGGATCTTGGTATTGGAACTATTAACCCCAAAGTCCCAAAAGAAGGAGCTGCAAATAAGCGGCAGATAATCAAGAGGATAAAAGGCTAGAAGTTAGAATAAGGTTTACATTTCTCCTGTGCAGGAACATCGAGCCGAAGGGGGGGGGGGATGATATCGCGGGCCATCTGGCCGTACCCATTCCCCAGCAAGTCCGGTTCAGCACTCTTAGGTTCGTCCTCGCTTTGCTTCGCATAAGCTATTTCCTTAACTTCCTTCTCCACCGGCGGGATATGAAAATAGATATAACGAATCAACATTTTATCTCTTCAATAAATGGGGATGAACAGTGCTAAGCAAGTGCCAATACCATGGATGTCTTGGTTGGGGAAGGATTTTTAGAGGTCAAATCATCCTTGGTCAGCTTGCGCTATACCACTTTAGCTTTTTTTCATATTCGGGGATGACCCGGGTGCTTTCCGAGAAAGCCACGGGGCGAGTGATCCCATCAAGGTCTTGTTCTTGTCTTGGACAACACGAAGGCGGTCTAGAGCTTCCTTGGAAAGTGACAACCTGATTAGAGGCGAGAGAGGCGATAGAGGATTAAGGTAGGGATCATTTGCCACAACCTGGATAATTATATGGCCATGGAGGGGCCCATAGAGAATTCTCTTCCAGGTCATCATCCACTCATCCAATATGTGGGGTATGATGATTCTTTCTGAGCTTTGTTAAAGCTCGCAAAGTGCGGAGATTGTATACAACCCCATATTCGATGAGTAGACCCATTCATATATGCGAGTGAGGTAGTTTGGTCTGCACTTGCCCAAGGCGTAAAGAGGGGCATTCGCGTAGCCCATGGAGGAGTTGTTAGGCCCTTTGGCGAGTGCAATCTTAATCCAGCACTTGCCAAAGGATCTCGTACCTTAAAGCGCATGCATGGCCAGTTCTCGCCATGCTAGGTGAGTGTCAGCCCAGCAAGGCACTCACCCTTCAAAGTTCTTTAAGGTGTCGAATGCGTTGTGCTCCCGGCATTCACCCCTTCAGCCGAGTGGGGTTCTTACATACCATTCGTCTAGCAGGGTAAAAAGGTAAAATTCCCTGAATGCCCTCAGAGGTCTGCATTTAGCCCCTTAGAATAGCGGAGTTACACTGTTGGGAGGGTAATTTGGACTACGTATAACCGTTTAAAACAGCGGCGGCTGACTGTTGGCAGACCATTTTAAGAAAACTATAAATAGACCCAAGGGGGTACCTTAGAGGGCATTCTTACGTGTGCCCCGGTTTTCTTACGCTTTCAGAAGTATCTTTAGCTCGACATTTGGCTAGGGAGGGGAAGCGCTCTAAGATCTTTCAATTGTGTTGTGGGTCCTCCACCCCGATCCCTTGGGTCTATTCCCTATTTTTTTCCTTAGTTGTTTGGATCACGAGAGAGAAGTAAGTGTGTGATCACCCCTTCCCCAAGGGTAACTCCACAGAAACTGATTTTTCGGTTTCAACAATGGGCACATCCTTCATGCTACCCACTTTCTTCTTCATCTCAAAGGTTATAGAAAAAACTTCGTCTCCCTGTGCATAGGCCTTGATGGCATTAATAGAGGATATTCGCGTACGTGGTACAGATTTTATACCTTGGAATATGACCTCTTAATCCCCGAGTGTCAACGTAATTTACTTTGTTGCACAGTCGATCCGGGCCTAGGTCCACTCCAGCCAGGTCATTCCTAAGACAAGATCAAACTCGGGTAGAACCAACACCATTGTCGGGGTTCCAAAAAGATTTCCTCCTATGTACCAATCCAGTGTGCATTTGGCGAATGCATTTATCATGGCGTCATCGTGGAGTCGAACTCTCCAGTTGGCTATGGTGTAATGTCGCACACCTTCCATGTCCTTCACGAAATCCAACGAGATGAATCTGTGTGTCGTACCCATATAATACAGTGTATAGACGTGCCTTCCATTTACAGTCACCATGCCTAAATGTTAAATCATAATATAACTACCTTACTGCATTTCAGGCATAACTGAGGCAATATACTTAGGCATAAGACGAGAAGTTTGGCTAGAAAATAACTGCTATAACATCTTATGGGTTCCTCTCTTGAGTCATATCTAGAGCAAACATTTGCTCCCGAACAGGTCAAGGATTTCTTCCTCGTGGTCCTCATACTCGACCATGAATTTTCCCTAGTCCTTGCTGAGCTGTCGGAGGAACAATAGGGGGAACATCTCCACCTAGCTACAGGCAATATTGTCGGATGTGGCTCGACTGATTATACTGGAAATAAACTTGCCTGAATAGACATTTGGGTTGTTGATACCATTTCAATTGTTTAGGTGGACGCAATGCTGGTTGTGGGGCCAGGCACTCTATCCTAAAGGTCTGACGGAAGCGACCACCTCCTATTTAATTTCCTCCTCCGCCACGAGCATTCTTCCTCCTCTTAAAGCTTGGCTCCGCTTCCATCACACCTACTGTGAATCTCTTACCACTAGCCTAGACTACCAAATGGTCTGCCTCCAACCTCTTTGCCATATCTATTATATCCGCCAGGCTCAAGTCCGCTATAAACAAAAGTGCATGCCTTAGGGGATCTCGCAAGCCATTGTAAAATAGTTTCGCGTACCTACGATCATCTAACTCATAGGAGTTAGCAAACCTGGCAAGATGAAAAAACTCCAACTGATATTTTGCCACAGACTTGGATCCTTGTTTCAACTACAGGAACCTTTATTCAAGTTCTTCATGTGTCGTGGAAGTAATGAAATGCCCTAAGAAGGCATCAAAAAATTCATTCCATCTAATGTCAGTGTATACTCATCCTTGAAAAGAGGAGCCCATGAGGGACATCCACCACCTTTTTCTGTGTGATTCCAAGACGGATACAACTAAAGTAACAACCATACTGGCTGGACATCAGATTCCGACCATCATTTCTTACAAAACATCTAGCAACTCCTTGGTACGAACAGCCGACTCTGTCCCATGGTAAGCAAGCGGGGAAAGGTCTCATAATATACTCAACAAGTTAAAACCCAGTGCTTGCAGCTGCACTGGGCCTGCTGAGAACTGAATGCTTCTAAGAATTCCGTGGGGGTTTTTTCCCAGTTCTAACTGCAGAAATTGAGTAGGGATGGAAGGGGTGGGACTACCCACTACTGGCTATATACGTGTCGGGATCTACGTATAAAGGTACAAATCTAAGGTCAGGTTGGCTAATCATAGGGTAACAACTGGACATACTGAGTGTGAATTACACATAGGCACACCACTGCTTATGCTATGTCAGTTTGAACTCAAACTGACCAATCGAGTGGGGGTGGCACCATTGTTCAATGCCTTCTTTAGGTAAGGATCGTTACAAGCTGATACTATTTGTAAGACCCCCTCCTAGAACACAACACACAGCCAAAGGGGGTCTTATGCCCAGAACATCCATCTTGTGGTAGCGTCAACACACAGGTTGACCAATACTACAAGATGCCTATTCTGTCGACTTTCATAAATATCATCCATGGCAAACCAATATAAAGAAATATATATAATTCAAAATCCAAACTAATATAAGTCTAAAAGAAAAGTGACAGGTAGTAACATAGATCTTGAATACATCAGAGTTAAGTGCCCCAAGTGCTACAACATATAGTCTCTCAAAATCTCACATTAGTAACCGACGATAGAGAGGGTATTGTCGTATCAGGCCTTGTCCCCCTGGCCTGGATGCCCTCCTGCATAAGTTATTGTTGCTGCTCTATCCGCTGGGTGTCCTCCAAAAAAGGTAGTCGTAGCAACTGTTATTCATAAAGACTAAGTAGCTATCTCATCCTCTCACCTCGATGACTATTAGGCACAGGGCGGGAGAAAGAAGGAATGGCACAATATATATATATAAACTGTAAGTAAAATCAGGTGGCATATCTCTACTTATAATAAAAGTAATAGTAGTAGTGTACATCAAATAACAACATCTTTCTACAGAAGAAGTAGTGTAAGAGTAAAAGCAGTCATCTACAACATTAAATCTACAAATAGAAATAGAACTTAACTTATAAAAATGCACATATAGATTTATAAGTTAAGGATCAGCTTAATAGAAAGCAACTCATCATATAAAATCATCCATACAAATTTATATGATAAGGATCTTATGTGGTGCAATGTAATGCAATGATGGTTTATGATGCACCAATATAACTCACACACTTTGTTTGCTATGTCAACATAGTCCTTTAGTTACCACTTTTTGAGTAGGTAGTTAACCTCTCAAGAGTCATCCGTCGTGGCCAAACAGTGATAGTATAGAAGACATCTACACTACTAGGTGGGTATCCACACTACCATGCGGGTATCTACACTGCCAGGCCTAGGCCTTCGTACGCCTTAATACTAAGAATACAACAGTGGGGCCTCTTCATACTATGGCCTTGAAAGGGACTCAGGTAGATGTGAACCGAGAACGCAACCCAACTGGCCTATACTTGCATGGAAGGAGCCTTTGTGAGAGTATCATCAAAGGACCAAGCCCAACCGTCCACTAGCATGGAAGGAGCCTCGCTAATGAGCATCGAAGACCAAGCCCAACCGCCGAAGGTCTATCTGTCAACTCATGTTGGTGTGATGGCTGGCTAGCCCGTAGACCTCCCACACTATCCTTAACCCAGTATTATGGAAACGCTTGTCAAAACACACTGCAAGAAATTACACTTAGCCATGCCATCAAAAATCCAAGGGCTCCAACCGAGTACCTTCTCCTCACCTTAAATCATTTATCTTTCAACACATCTTGTTTTCGAAAACGATCAACCTAACATATATGTTTCTAGATAATTAATAATCATGTACAATTAGACACCACAAGTTATTTCATTATTTATAGTTCATCACTTGCTATCGAATGCATATAACATACAAGCACACCAATTACTCTTCCATTACATATTAACAATCATAGTATTATTGTATGCATTTTCATCGGATTGCATAGATAAACCATTCGTACATCCAAGGTCAATAAAAATACATACATAATTCATTGTCTCATCAAAGTCTCCTCAAACCAGATTCTCCAACACAAGATGTCTTTCAAGGCTATGACTCCCTACCAAGTCCATGAATCGAACACCAGGCTAACACATTAACTACTTAGACAGAAATTCTATCTTGGCCTTATGTTAGTTCATTAAAGCAACTCCATTGCACTTTGCGGGAGCCACAGTGCTCACCATAAAACGTTCAACCATCCGTTGGAAAGGTATTTCCGAGGGCTACAACATTTTTGTTAAGCCCAATACATGTAAGTGCTTAAATCATGGCTTAAATCGAGCACGAAGCCTGCAACATACAAAAATCAGATTTCTACATGCATCATAAAGTTGAACAAAAGACATCGATTCTTCTTCTTCCTCTAGCCATTCATACAAGATACATTAAGCTCCTCCTCCTCCCTTATTTACACTCAATAGAACACCATTCTTCACAAAACAAAGTCCATCATCCTCATATTGAAGAGATGAAAAGTTGAAGACAACAAAACCCTAGGACAAAGGTCCTAGTGTGGTATCTACCTAGGAGATCTCCATTACTCACTAAAGTCAATCTCTCTTGAGAGGACATCTCTCCTATAATAGATCTAAAGATCTAGAACCAAGGGAGAGGGTAGGAATCTCACCTTATTTCCGAGCATAAATCGAGTCCTCCTCCTTGGCGGCATGATGACGTCGACCTCTGACTCCCGTTCTTCTCAGCGATGGGTGCAGTTTGTGAGGAAGAAGATTAAGAATAATTCTTGGATATTATTTATAAAGGAGAGGCTTGTTAGATCTAGTGTTCCAGGAGCTATCGCCACACGGCAGCATGTTACTGCCGCCCGGTACCTCAAAAAGTTCCTTCTTCCACAAGCCACCATCCAAATCAACAACTCAGATGCTGCCACCTGTACTTCTACTGCCGCGTGGTATCCTTCTACCGCCGCGCGATAGGTATGTCAAAATGATACCACCTGTGATACTTCTACCGTCGGGCGATTGCCTAGAGAGGCTTTGCATATGCCTAGCTCGACTACGCCGCCAGTATCCCTCTACCGCTGCTCAGTAGTACATTAACAAGCGTCAAGTACACTCAACGCACTCGACGCTCGCTGGATCCTGTCAACGCATTCGACACACAATAACAATATTGGTAATTAACTAACGTAGTGTAATAGCACTCAATTCTCATCGTGAGGCATCTTTAACACCCAATGCCTGCTACTGCCAAGTGGTTTCCCGCTACCGCCGCGCAGTAGCAATCTGTCACCCAACGTCGAGTCGTCTCTTCCCCCGGCTCGAGTGCAAGCGTGCCTGTTGGATCCGACCGTTCACATATCCTTAATTAAATAATATCAACTCCTATATTGTATTTGATTACATCTTGTGTTTGGTAGAGTGTGCAGGTTTATATGTCCAAGAAGTATAAGGAGCTCTCCTCCGTAACTTACCGCCGAGCGGTAGAAGCTAACGCTGGGCGGTAGCCTGAATTAAATTGACAAAGTGCTTGGAAATCTATCGCACCGCACTAGTCCTACCGCCTGCGCTAGTTCGAGGAATTAATTCATCCAAGCTCTTGGAAACCTACCTTGCAGGTGCTAGCTTTATACTGCGCCGCAATATCTACTCAACTATCATTGAGTCTAAAGAATTGAGACAACTTGACTACCGCCGGACACTATCTTGGTACCGCTCCGCGGTAACACACTCAACGATCATCGAGACAAAAGCATCGAGATGACTAGCCTACCGTCGGGAGCTTGCTCGGTACCATTCTCTGGTAATGCACTAAACAATCATCAAATACGTCGAGATGACTGGACTAACGCCGTGAGCTACCTACCTACTATTCCGTGTTAGCATTATAAAATGGAAAATATTGGAGGATAACTGTCAACATCAAGTGCGTGAACCTATTGTCGGGTGCTAGCCTTACCGCCAGTGGTAACCTATTTTCACAAAGACGTATATAGCAATGCCTCATCTTCTGTGTTCCTTACACAAGACGAAAAGAGACATAGATCTGCGACTCCTAGGGTTTGTAAGCCTCTTTGTGGTCCGTTCCTCCATCTCCGTCGAATGAAAAGGAAGCCTTCTCCCTCCCGTTCATGCACAAAGAACTCATGCGAGACAAGAACTACATTGACTATGAAGAGATGACTTGTCGCAAGCACACGAAGATCTCAAACACCGACCGCTAATTGCTTGACTAAGGAATCGTCAAGAAGGAGATTTAAATCGCTTTAAAACCTATGAACTTTTATTATATTCTTTCTCTTTCTCAATTTTGTTTGCGGTAAAGGAAATCGATCAGGGAAGGTCATCGAAATCCGGGGTAGGATTTCGTGAGAAATCATCCCGGGGAAGGGACGTCTAGATTGGGTGATCTAGTGGGGATCTAAGACCCTTCCTTGCGTGGAAATGGAGAGCTGGCTCAACGACCTTTCTTGGAGGGAAAGGGAGGGAGCCAACCGGTGCGGGGATCAGGTCGGTATAGAAAACCAAAAAGCTTTTTTATTCACCTCAATCGATCTCCGGCATCAAAGAGATCAAGTTTTGTAATCTTTAAAACAACTATTGATTTTACTTTAGAATGAAATTCATTTTCAGTGTATTCTCCTGCATATTATGTTGTGTGTGTTAGTCTGAAATTCTCTGAAAGGTGCATAGATTTCCAAGGAGGAATCTGCCCAGAAAAATGAGTTTTGTAACGTACCGCCGCACGTTAGCTACCTAACGCCCCGCGGGAGCTTCCTGAACTAGTTTCTTTGGTTAGAAATAATTCGAACTTCTACTAATCGTCATTAAACCTTATTTACCCCTGCCCCTCTAAGGTTGGCCACAAGATCCAATAAGTGGTATCAGAGGCAATTTACATCAAAAAGGCTTAAGAACCTGAAGTAAGATGGCTAACGCGGTTCATGCATTTCCTAGGGGACAGTGATGTAGGCCAATTGGTCCAACGGATTAAACTACGTGCTCCTGGGTTCGACCAATAAAAAATAGATTCGTAGCCTGTGGGATCTCTCTAAAATTCTATCGATGATTGAACCAAATTAACAAAGATAAAAAATAAAGGGTTGCAACTCTTTTTAGAGATTAAAGAAAAGGCTATGTGCCAATGTTCGCTCATACGAATAGGACCTACACGATCCAGACAATTAGCAATTCAAATTTAATTTACTCGCAACCATTCCCAAAACCAACATGATAGGATCCAGACTAAAATAGCGATGTAAAAGAAGTCAAAAATTGATCCCAAAATAATTTAAAACGAGGTAGAACAAATCACTTGAACTCGAGGGGAAATCAAGTATAATGAATCCAATTTCTACAAGCGTTCACGAGATCTACCGATCCGATTTATACGAAACTATTCGAAAGAATAAACGCTTAAAAATCAGATTTTAATTAAAGCACTAACTTCAATATAAATCAGAACTAACTACTAGCGTTCTAAACCACCAAACCTCGCAAATATCATATAAGAAATCACACAAGAAGGGTTTAGGAATCATTACCCAATCCTATGATAATCCGTCCACAAAAAGAGTTGAGGAAGCACACACGATGGTGGATGAATCTATTTCCACGCAAATCCTCGGATCCCCACCGGGCGATGAAGATGCGAGTTGTTGTCCTTTGCAAGAAACCCTTGGAGAGGGAGAAACCTTGAAAGCCAAAAAGAATATTGTGAGAGGAGAGAGGGAAGGTGGCTGAGAGAGAGAAACAGAGGGAGAGAGGGTGGCGGCTTTGATTTGGCGGAGCCCTAAGGGGGTTGTGGTGGCCGGTGGCTTTGAGGGAGATGGAGGCTTGGGTTTGGTGTGGAAGGAGGGTTGCTGAGAGAATTTTTTGGAGTAGAAAGATGTAACACCCCTGATTTTTCGGTAATTATTTAATTCTATATTAACGTATTTATGACGTCATGGCGTTACTTTTAACGTCGAGTTGACGGCACGTCGACGTTAGTGCATTTTCGCATCTATTCGGTCGAGTCGGCCAAATTCGTGAATCATCGTTGTTAATGGAAAATTTCATGTTACGAAATTAAATTAATTAATTTTTGACATGCTCGTCAAGTTTCGTCACGATCCGAGCGATTTTCGAACCTTGGCGATTTTCCGAAGTTTTGTAGAATTTATGTTCGTCGTAGACTTTTAAAATTTATATCTCAAGAATGGCTCGTCGTATTTTGGTTTTTTACTTCGCCATTGGGTTCGTAGCGTCAGTGTTTGCCTACGGTGCAAATTTTGTTTAATTCGGCGCGCGTTTGGGCCTCTATTTTGAACTTGTGTTTCTTTGTTCAAAAATATAAATATGATTATTATAATATTAATGCACTATTCAAAAATGTCATTTACTATTCATCTCTATACTTTAATTTTTGGATATATGAGTAAAATCCACTATTCATCAGGACAAAAAGCAACTGTTCATGCAATTTAGTTCTCGAGTAATCTGTTTCATTTCGAGTAGTTCTGCTTTTAGTTCTCGAGTAATCTGCTTCATCTCGAGTAATTCTGCTTTTAGTTCTCGAGTAATCTCTAGGCCCTTCCCGAGTAATTCTAAAAATTGTTCTCGAGTACTGTAGGTCCTTCTTGAGAACTCTAAGTGTGTTCTCGAGAAATCTTAGCCCCTTCTCGAGATATCCTTTTTAGTCTGCTTTCGGGTGCCGTTTTGAGGGTAAAAATGGTGTCATATAGAAAAATGCTTAACATGGATTTTGTTCGTCTTGACAAGTTCTACAACTTCTGTGTTGATCACTTTTCGATTCGAGACAATTTAGGCCTCTATTTTCGTTTCCCACGTGCCTGCGCATAAAATTATTATTTTTATTACTATGAGTATTATTATTAATACTATTAATCTTATTATAACTATTAAGTACATAAAGGCATTAGGTTAGAGAAAATCCTATTCATCTTCTCTAAGTGACCGAACAGAAACTAGAGCGGCGACTTCCTCCTATTCGTGAATCTTTTGATGGCCGCCGACAGTGCTTCGGTGCTCGAAATCTTCAACGGGATATAGATCTGGAAAGCTCTCAATGAGAGCTATGCCATCGTGTAAAACTTTTCCCGTTTCTTGAGTTTTCTCGTTAGGGTTTTTGGCACTAACCTCTATTTTGACCATTTTTGTTCAGATTTCAACTCCTCCCGTCTTCTTTTGTCCTGATATGTGACGAGGAGTGATTTGGAGAATTTTTTCCTGTAAAACCAAGGCAAGTGGTGGTTTTACTCCCCTTTTCCTTCTTTCACCCGATCTGTTGAAATTTCTAACTTATTTTTGTCGTTATCATTAATAACTTGCTGATTATAGTCTTGTCTTAATTCTTTGTTTAAATCCACTTGTATTATGATGTTCTCGATTTCACTACTCTAACTTGGTAATGTGGTTTATGTTTTGATGATGTGGTCGAATCTTGCTCTTTTAACCTTTCCTTAACAATTATATAAGACGTGTTAGAGTTTATCTAGGATTTTAAATCCTTCCTAAAGGTCGATAAACCTTTTCTTAAATCTAGAAATGTCTAGTAGAATCCGACGTGCCATGTCTTGGGATATATATATTTTTGTGTTTTCTTGATTGCGGAAGTTAGAGGACGAAACCACCTCCGCAATGTTTGTTTCCTTTATTAGTACCTCGTGGAACTCTACCGGGTGTTTGGGCGTCTGCGGTGAATGGTAGAGTGTATGAGTCTCCCCCACAGTTAGACAAATATTATATCTGTGAGGGTGTGTCAGGATGAGTGACCACCTCGCCTGTGTTTTTGGGTAGAGTTGATCACATGTAGCTAATAAAGTTTTGAGTATTCTTTCTTATGATTAAATCATGCTTTCCACCCTTTTATCCAAATGCATCTGGTGCGATTTGTTGTACGTGATGATTCACGTAAGTTCTATGTTTTTGATTTTGGTACTTTACATCTGTACTTTACTTCAGTATGTTTGGTCTTGGGTTGGTACCCCTTTTGACCTTGTTTACTTTTTGGCTTACTTTTAAGCCACCGCTTGTACCTTCTTGCTTAGGAGTTCTGTGTTTGGAATGCCTCAGGTTCGGAGCTTTAGTAGGAAGTGGATCTGGTTTTTGAGTTCCTGTGCAGCAGTGTTGGCTGTAGTTTTCGCCTCGCCATTGCGAGGTAGTTTGGTGTTTTAGTTTGCTTACTTAGTTCAGACATACTTCTGCTTTATGTGGGTTCATGTCAGATGGTTGATGCCCACAGGATAATTTATTTTGGGATAACTTGTTAGCTGATAGTTATTTTCTTTGTGATGGATTGGATTACTTGCTCTCTGGGATGTTTTATGCTAGTACTATATGTTAGATATTTTCAACTTATAAAACTCTATTACTAGTATATCATACATGTCATCTCTTTCAAAATGAAGTTACTACTTTCTGGTTAGTGTAAAGACTTTTAGTATACTTATTATAAATTTAGGGTCCTACATAGCATGAGTTGTCCATTGCGGATGTTTACACTCATGTAGGATGTTTAATCTCATAAAAGAAATATTTTCCACAGCGTATAACTATTTTCCCCATGGACTAGATGATCCACTAAGCCGAGGGATACAGCTAACCGTTAACTTAAATGGGATTTTTTATCTAAATAACATTAAAATCTTTCTTTATGTGTCATGTAAGAGTCTTGCCTGAGCGTCCGCAGTTATCCCCTTTTAACGTGGCATCATGACACACATTTTACCTTACTCTGATATATCTTTAATGTGAAGAAAATGCTGGTTGTGACAAAAGAGGAGAAAGTAGAGGATGAGATTCTCACAAAGAGGCGGAGTGGAGGAGGAGGAGAGGGGGGCCGGAATTGAGAGAGGGAGAAGGTGGTCGGAGGCCAAGAGAGAGGATAGAAAGGGAGGGACCGAATTTTCCAAGAGGGAAAGAGGGGGAAAGTTTCTCAATTTAGATTCTAGGTTTTCATTTTCGTTTCCACATTACAAAATCCTCATAAGCATGGACTTATATAGCCTACACCACTCCATCTCCACCCTTCATGAAAATAAAAAAATACTTGATGGTTATAAGCACCCATCATAATATATGAAATAAGAAAATACAATGATAGATGGTTATATGTACCCATCAACATGATATAAAAATAAATTAATCAAATGCTTGAAATTAAAATGCTAAATAAATAAATTGCTTAATAATATATAATTATAAAATTTTAATTTATAATTATATAATTTTTTTTTATGGTAATGGAGGAAGTTGTGCAAAATAGGTATCGACATTGGAGAAGAATGTCGTAGTAGACTCCCATCTTCAAGCTTGCGGTAACGATCATCCCAATCCACAAATTCTCTATGTCGGGGATCAACGGCCGCATCAGCAACATCGCCATCAATCCTCCTAACTCAAAATTACTCATCACTGATGAGTGGACCGTGAGGGGAGAACATTCGAAAGCAGCAACGACATGGGGCAAATCTGGTCCCACAATATAAGTCGTAGTAGCATGATCTTCCCATTGCAATGTGAACCTAGCAGACATAGAAACAACAAGACTTTCGAGGAAACTCGAAAGGGTGTCAAGCAAAAGAAAAATAACTTGAATCTTACCATCCGGTTCAAGAGCCAAGGAGTCCACGTGGAAAATAGATACGGTAGAACTAACACTCCCCAAACATAGAGAACATGTAGTGGGAAAGAAGAACGATGAAGAAAACCACTCAGGTGGAATAGAGATGTACAGTAAAAAGTCCAGAAACTTAAAATAAAGTGAAACACCCTGTGCTTTATAAAAATCTGAAATAAAAGAATGAAATTCGAATTTCTTCATATCCATGGATGGGTCTGCTTTCCTACTTATTAAATTATTAACGGGGTCAGAAGACATCCGCTCGGGGACTTACTAGACTAAACCCAAATCACTAACTCTAGCGTAGGATTGTCTCGGAAGGGAGCAGAATTGCATACGACATAATTTAAAATGAAACGCTTACTTCCTAGAAACAAGCATGGCATATAATTAATAAGACGCAAATTGATTGACTAATTTTTTAAAAGTGCGGCTAAGTAACTTATGGCCGTGAGGAGTGAAACCTTATGCTATATGACCTGACCCAAAAGCAGAAGATAAGGGGGTTAAGTAAGGTGGCACGGGAGCCTTATAATCAAAAGTAATTTCAATGGGCTCCAAGTCCGGAGTTTTAATTTTAACATTAATATAGTCACGATTGGCATGAAGATATGCAAAGGAGAACTAGTAATCATGAATAATAGAATTGGATGCTCCCGGATGTGAAAGGATGTGTGAACGATACAACTCAAGGGCCTAATTATAGTCACTAACATATGGACATGAGGGTCATCAAAAGGCGGTGGGTAGATGCGTGCAACCGGGTGTGGTATATAAGTATGTTTAGGAGTCGCCACATCTAGTGGCACAATAGCCAAGGAATCACAAGCGGTCCTAAACGAGGTTTTTCCCAAAGTCATGCGATTAGTTGAATGGTCTATCACCAAAAAAGCCTAGTCAGATCTACGAATGGTGGTGTAAATACCGAACACGTCAACTATTAACTCGCTCAGACATATCCGACTAGAAAAGTCTAATGGGGAAGCTAAATAAATGGGCACCTCAAAATGTCTCGTGCTAGAAGGAACTAGCTCGTGTCCTAATAGGTCACATCTAAATCACTTTTAGGTAAACTTTCAACACAAGATGACTCTACCTACTCAGCCGAAATGTCTTCCAACTCAGGGTCATCAGAAGACTCCATGACAATCAAGGGAGGTGGCTCTGAAATATAGTCGAAGGGAAGTGGGAGAATCCCAGGGGGTGATACCTCAGAGGAGAAATCCTCATCTAGGTCACTAGGATAACCAAGATCCTCAACATCACTAAAATCATCAATTAAATCGGCCTCGCCCTCTATGGCAGCTCAGTCCTAGACACGGCCTCAGACTCATTAAGGGAGTCAACGACTAGATCAAGCAGATCAAGGGGAGACTCAAAAAGGACTATAGGTGTATTCTGAATAGGATGCACAATAGAAATAAGATCAGATATGCCACTAGACTCACGTATTGTAATCGTCTGTTTGCCCCTACAGATAGGACTACTCTCACCCCGCGGGCTCATGGCAGTCCTAGCAGTCACTTGTACAGAACTCGGGATAGGGGACCTCACCTTTTCCTTTCCACCATAGGTGGGTGCGGGTATGCTATGGGTAGCTCTACCTGCCTGTGGAAAGGGTCTATCCTGAGGGATTATGTCACTCCTATAAGCATCTAAGGGTCTAGTTCCATAATTATTCGCGCTCACGGTTTTTGTTCTATTAGTACGAAGGTAATCAGGATAAAATTGATCTGCGAGTTAGCTACGCATGTGCGGCCAAGCATATTGATAGCTACCAACACGACAGTTTTCATTTAACCAAAACACGCGGACTTCACCTACTTACCGCTCTCGGGCGACGACAATCTTTTGGTGGTCGTCCCATACATGGCAATCAAAATTGATTTCTATCCCCTTAAGCTAGTCTCTAAAAATTTCGAAACTCCCATAACCGTCATAATTGGGTGCATATCTTCTAGTGTCAAGATAAGTGTGGGGACAGTTGGTATTCCTCTGAAATGTAGGAAAGGCTGATGATTCATATTTTAGCTTAATTTATTAGGATAAAAATATATTATTTTCATTTTAAAATCTCTTTCTTTATGTATTTTTAGGTTTCGTTTTATGTAAATAATATAACTAATGTTTATTTTCTATTTTTGCAGCTTTCAATAAGTTTTCTACAAAAAAAACCTCCGGACACACCCCCCTGACACGCCCTTCCTAGGCATGTCATAGGTCTTGTAGCCTGATCCCGAGGTTTATAGCTATAAGATGGAATTTCCTGCCAAAAATCCACTATCACGCCCTCCTGACACGCCCTCCCTGGGCGTGTCACAGGGAATGTCACCCTCATCCCGAATCCTGCCGCCATATTCAATGCTTTCTCCGCTACTGCACGCAAATAATACTGTCACGCCCCCTGACACGCCCTCCCTGAGAGTGTCACAGGGCGTGACCCGCCTTTTTTCGATGTCTGATGGACTTGCGATCGCTGATTTTGACATGACATTCCTATCATGCCCCCCTATATGGGCATGACCTAGGGCATGACCACCATCATACTGAAGCAATCATCATTCCCGCCACAATCCAGCGCCCGGGGTCAATGTCGTACCTGTCACGCCCCCTAACACGCCCTCCCAGGCCGTGTCATAGGGCGTGACCAAACCGTGAACTTTTCCTATAAATTCAGACCCCCCCCTTCCATTTTAGGAAGTTTTGGTGGAGAGGGGGAGGTGCTGCCCCTTGGTTTACTTGTTCATTTTCTATATTTTCTTCTCTCTCTTTCTCTCTCTTATTTTGTAATTTTTCATTAACCTAGCTTTGTGTTTCGCTTTTGTTTTAGCTCTTGTATTTCTTTTAGTAGCTTATTGTAGGGTTAGAATAGGATTTCAATTTCCATGCAATTGTAATTTTCATTTCATAGTTGTGTATCTCTCTTTATTCTTAATATAAGTGCTCCTTTTGTTTACTTGTGTTCTTACTATGCCTTACTACTCACCTTTCCCCCTCCACTTCGCTCTGATTAACTAATCCTCCCAGTAATCGATCTTGATGTTCCGAGGTTTGAGTGATTAAGTTATGATGCTTTAATTTACCTTTTCTTTTTAGGTTTTAGGCCTTGAATTACTCTTGATTTTTCATGGGTTGGAGGTATATTATCGATATATACTCTCTACCTTTGCTTTCATTCTGGGCTAGCTGAGAGGCCGATAGTTTGAAGTGAGCATTCAAGAGTAAAGAGAGTTATACGCACCCCTCGTGAGAGGCAGACGTCCAAATCTCCCGGATTGGAGTAAAATCAAATAGAAGGGGTTCACCGCATAAAGCGAGCTTTAGTCCTCCGATTTAGACAAGATTCGGTTGGACCTTCCTAAACTCAGTTGGGTATGACTTCGAGAGAAGCTTGTTCAAGCTTTAGGAACCTCCACGGTCAAGGACCTTTACCCTATTAAGCTTAGGTTTATTTATAGTGTTTTTAATCAACTCTTACCGAAGTGATTCAAGATTAAGTACTCCCCTTTATCTCTAGCTCTAACTCCTTTTTATCCTGCAAGTAATTAGTTTTCTCCTTTTTTAGATTAGTAATTTAATTTCAGTTTTTAGTTTAGTAATTAATAGAATTTTCAGTTGATAAAATAATAGCGATCTCCTCGAAGTAGAAGTAATCATTAAGCCCCGGGGAAATACGACCTTGATATTAATCTTTAGTATCCTATACTATAAACGATAAGGTACGCTTGCCTTTATCTGATATAGAATCGGAGAATATTCTCAACCACCACATCCACCTTCTCTTCTCTTCTAACCCTCTCTCCACCTTTACGAATTTTTGTACCAAGTTTTTGGCGCCGCTGCCGGGGAATGTTTTGATATTTGGAAAAAAAGATAGCTATTAATTTTATCATTTTGTTTTGTTTTTATCTCTATCTCTCTCTCGCCCCTCTTTTACGGTTGATTTATTTCTTTTTGTAATGGTTAGTCTTTTTTTTTAATTATGGAGAGTTTGGTAACTCTTACGAGGAGTGTTGGGTAAGATATCCTTCATCCACCCATAATTTTATCCCTTCCAAATCGAATAAATTTGGCCAAATTGATCCGTCCGGGAATTTATTTTCATGGGGTTACGATAGTTACCCTTCTCCTCCGAATGTTTTTGACTTTAATTTTTCCGGAAATTTCTTTAATGGACATTTTGATCCTAGCCCAACTTTGAACTACTCAGGGTGGCAACACCCTGATCATTCTTGGGGCCAAGGTGATCATCAACCCATTCCATCTCAAGATTTCTCCGATTTTTCTGCGCAAGTTTGCACGCCTCCAGTTTTTGATTCTAGCGAAAATGAAGTCATTTTTTATGCTGTAGCTTTTGATGCATGCATCAATGCTCACTTCAATGTGATTTTTGACGCTTTGGCTGCTGAGGCCGCATTTTTTTCCCCACCTCCTCCTATATATCTTTCGAATGATGAAACTTCGGATATTCCGTAGTGAATTCAATCACTCGCGGAAGATGATTATTAAAAAATTCCATTGAGCCTTCATCCTCTCGAGGAGAAAATTTCCCCCGATATCTCTATTTTTTTCATGTTTCCGACGAAGACGAACCTTCTTGTGTTCGATCTTCCAAAGAGATTGATTTTTCAGATATCCTGGTTTGCTCCCAATCTACCGAAATAATTGATATTCAAGTGAAGCAACCAAAGCTTTCTATCCAACAATTTTCTTGTGATCAACCGCCGCCTTCTTCTTCTTTTTCTTCTCTTCCCCCTCCTTGTGAAAATTTTGTTTTCTTTTCTTCTTTTATTTTTCTTTCTATTTTAGTTTCTAGTTCTTGTTCTTCATCCCCTTCTAATTGTTTAGTTTCTTTTTTTAGTTTTTTTTATTTTTCTAAATCTGTTTCTTTTTTGTTTTATTTAAAAAATAAAAAATTACCAAAAAATATTTTTATTTTCTTAAAAAATGTTTTGGCACTAGCGCCGAAACGCATATTGCGCGAGCAGCCATTACATTTCTCTTTTTATTTTCCATTTAGCTAACCAAGAACGTCGAGCTCAACGATGTTTTAAACAAATAGCACTCTTGGGAGGCATCCCTTGCTTATGTTTTTCTTTTTTTCTTTTTATTTTATTTTATTTTGTGCAGGAATAAGCTCCAGCGTGTTTGTGCCGCTTCTCGCCTCTCAACATGGACTCAAGACGGTCTTTAGCTCAAGTTTGGGGGGATGCATTTTTCAACATCTGGGCACCAAGCACTAGGGAAGCATCCTTTCCTTCTCTTAGCATTTCTTTTTCTTCTTCTCTCCCTTTTCTCAACTCTCTTTATACTTAACTTTAAACATTGGAGACAATATTTAACTTTAAGTATGGGGGAGTGTTCTCTTAATAGTTTACTTTAGAAAAATAATAATAAAAAAAATTATAAAAATTTTAGAAAAATCAAAAAAATTGTATATAATATATTTTTTGGAAAATCCAAAAAAAATATAAATGTTTTTTAAAAAATCCCAAATTAAATTGAGTTAATTTTTGCCAAATCAATTAGTACCCCGCTAGTTTGTATTTTATTATTTTTTTAAGCTCATGTCAACTTGCTTAGTTAGAATAAATTAGATTAATTTTCTGTTTAAATATGTTTAGTGAGTAGTATGTTGACTCATGCAGTATTCCTAATTAGGGTAGTATGCTATTTTTGAAAAATTTCTTGAATTTTTCTTCACTTTTCCTTAGCCTTTCTTTTATTTCTTTTACTTTTATAAAACCTATCATCCTTTATTTTTCTTTTTTAAAATCTTTTTAAACGTTAATTAGTATTAAGTATAGTAGACACAAACCGGTCTAGACGCTTATTATCACTGTTTTCATGAAAGCAAATTCTCTATTTTTTATTTTTTGTGCTTATCCTCTTTTGAAATTTCAAAGCTTTACTTTGAGTACATTTAGGAAGCATGAAAATGATTTAGGCATTTCTTTTGAAATGTTTGAGCCTTTGCACCCCACTTAACAATAATCATTGCTAGCCATTTTGTGTCGTTTCCTTTCCTTTTTGTAGCCCCACTTTTTATTTCACCATGACCAAATAACTTACCTATATGCACACTTTAAAATTATTTTTGAGCTTTAATTGCTAATGTGCATCTTTTTGAAAAAATTAGTGGAAAATCTTTGTATTATATTTTGCTACAAAAGTGAAAAATTTTAAGTATGAAAAAAGAAAAAAAATGAAAAATGAGAAAAATATTTGATGAAAAAAGTAAAAGAAAAGAGAAAGAAAAGTGTATTTATTTTGGCTAGCTTTATTTTGGAAAAGCTCATTTTCTTTTTGTTTTAAGTTTGCAAATACCCCTCGTGTTTATCTTATTGAATATCACCCCCTTAAAAACCTAAGCTAGACTGTACGCCTTATTAAATCCCTAGTGATTCATGCTTCCTGCGTTTACTTTTTAGTATAGTAGCGAGAAACTAGATTGAGTAAGTGTTTTTGATAGAAATATTGAACTTTGTCGTGATTAACTATGGTTTTAATTTGTCTCTTAGACTTTAGTAGTGAGTCAATGCGCTTTTTACTCGTTACTTTATTAAGTTTTAATTCTATAAAAATATGGGATGATTTGTTTTTATATTTAGTAAAATTTATAAAATTTTGTGCAAAGTTAAAGTAGGAATTTTCGGTTCTTTTTCAAAATTTATCTGCCTCTAAATTCACGTCTTACTCGTTTACAGCATTTTTAAACTTTTCAATTAATTCTCTTTATTTTCTCTAACTCGAAGTCTTTACTTGAGGACACGCAAAATAATAAGTATGGGGGAATTTGATGATGCATATTTTAGCTTAATTTATAAGGATAAAAATATATTATTTTAATTTTAAAATCTCTTTCTTTATGTATTTTTAGGTTTCTTTTAATGTAAATAATATAACTAATGTTTATTTTCTGTATTTGCAGCTTTCCACAAGTTTTCTGCAAAAAAAACCCCCTGACACGCCCCCCTAACACGCCCTCCCTGGGCATGTCACAGGGCGTGTAGCCTTATCCCGAGGTTGATAGCTGCAAGATGGAATTTCACGCAAAAAATCCACTATCACGCCCCCTGACACGCCCTCCCTGGGCATGTCACCCTCATCCCGAAGCCTGTCGCCACATTCAATGCTTTCTCCGCTGCTACATGCAAATATTACTGTCACGCCCCCTAACACGCGCTCAATGGGTGTATCACAGGGTGTGACCCACCTTTTTCCGACGTCTAATGGACTTGTGACCGCTGATTTTGACATGACATGCCTATTACGCCCCCTACATGGGCGTGACCACCATCATAATGAAGCAATCATCATTCCCGCCAGAATCAAGCGCCCGAGGTTAATGTCGTACATGTCACGCCCCCTAACATGCCCTCCCAGGGCGTGTCGCAGGGCGTGTCCAACCAGTGAACTTTTCCAATAAATTTAGACCCCCCTTCCATTTCAGGAAGTTTTGGTGGAGAGGGGGAAATGCTGCCCCTTAGTTTACTTGTTCATTTTTTATGTTTTCTTCTATCTCTCTCTCTTATTTTGTAATTTTTCCTTAACTTAGCTTAGTGTTTCGCTTTTGTATTAGCTCTTGTATTTCTTTTAGTAGCTTATTGTAGGGATAGAATAGGATTTCAATTTCCATGCAAGTGTAATTTTCATTTCATAGTTGTGTAGCTCTCTTAATTTTTAATATAAGTGCTCCTTTTATTTACTTGTGTTCTTACTATGCTTTACTATCCATCTTTCCCCCTCCACTTTGTTATGATTAACTAATCCTCCTTGTACTTGATCTTAATGATCCGAGGTTCGAGCGATTAAGTTATGATGCTTTAATTTACTGTTTCTTTTTAGGTTTTAGGCCTTGAATTACTCTTGATTTTTCATGGGCTGGAGGTATATTATCGATATATACTCTCTACCTTTTCTTTCATTCTGGGCTAGCCGAGAGGCCGATAGTTTGAAGTGAGCATTCAAGAGTAAAGAGAGTTGTACGCACCCCTCGAGAGAGGCAGACGTCCAAATCTCCCGGATTGGAGTATAATCCAATAGAGGGGTTCACCGCGTAAATCGAGCTTTAGGCCTCCTGTAACACCCCTATCAGTCACATGGCATATAGAAGTAGGTCCGGCTGGGGCCCGACGCTATATACTACGGACAGACTGGTTGGTTACTTATTGAGACCATTTAACACAATCACAACATCCTACACAGAGCATCTAGCAGAAGCAATTTATTAAGGTTGCAAAGAATAAAGAACCATGCCAAGCATGAATGTCCACTACTCAAACAAAAAAAGAATGTTTAATACACGAATATTGGCCTTATAGCCTTATAAGAGTTTGCTTAACAAAAGTGTCTTCCAAACCTCGGCACGCAGGCCGGTTACACATGAGTACAAAAAGTAAAACACTCAACAATTGGCCTTCGAGGGCCGGCACAGCAACTTGGGCTTTAGCCCGCTATTTACCGCTCGGCTCCGCAGCACCTGCAAGCAACAACATGGTGGTAAACAAAGGCAACGGTCAGATATGTTAACCAAATTATAATGATTCCGCCCCCAAACCGGGGCGGCAAAGCTTCTTCCCTGCACTTGTTAGCAAAGCAAGCAACATAGCGAAATAAGCATCACATCACAGGTGCACGCTCACATGGCCGTACACCCCGTGCTCTCAGGGCACTTACTAGGCGAAGCCAGTCTGAACCCCGTCTGGTCCTTGACTCCACCACCACCCCAAGGGTGGCAACCTTCTTGAGCATTTAGTCTTCTCAGCCATAGCCTAGACTCGATATCCAAACCTCGGTAAGTCCCACGTAAAACTTTAGGTCGCTTTAACCGAGCAGATCCAGCGGGTAGGGGTCCACCAGCCCGTTGCTCACCCCGTCATTGCCATTTGGCCTTTGACGCGGGCTAAGCTTCCCTAGTCCCAATTATCGTTCAAACACGGTACATTGCCCCGCTATGTACCCGGTTGGCTCCCATGCCACCGATATGACAGAAATGTGTTTCCGTCCAGATTTCCGGGTGCACCTCGGGGTTAATCCCCAAGATTCCCTGATGCATTCTACCGCATAGCAACCCGAAAACAATCAAAACGCTCGGAGTCTTCTCCGGCTAAAAATGCAAAGCAAATCATCACCGATCCAGACCAATACGTCCGGGTAGGTTACACACATCATGCCTATGTCCGTACTACGATTCCGGACTCTAACAAGGGGGACTTTACATATCTACCCCAAGGAATACCGCAATCTCGCCGTACACTCGCGGGAGAAGGGTTTTCACATGCAAAGGAAGAAGAGCTTCACATGCTCAAGATGAGAATTGTTACCCTAGCATTTCTCCTCGGCGTCATGACAATCTAACCGGATGGAGAGCACCGTATAGGCGTCGCCTTCGTGGATCTTGACTCGGATCGCGATTTGGAGCTCCGAAGCTCCGCCGGTGACCGGATCTTTGCCTTCTTCCTCCTCCTTGCTCTCCCTTCTCTCTAGGTTTTAGAAAGAGAAGGCTTGGATGAAAATAAGGGTTTCAAACCCTATTCCCTGGATATAACATACCAGCAACAGCCCTGAGCCGTCAGATCCCAAATAAAAAAATCGAACGGCTGCGATTCAGCCCAATATTACAAAATCTGGGCCGAACACGGGTTGCAACACGGCCGTGTGCATGGCCGTGTCACCCATTCGCCGTCTCACCCGACGTTCCAACCAGCACACGACATTTGACACGGCCTCCGACACGCCCGTGTCAGGCTCGACACGGCCGTGTCATGACCAGTGTCACGCCTAGTAGAAAATCCTACAAACCGCCTGAAAAGGACACGGCCTGCGACACGGCACCCGACACGCCCGTGTCATAAGTGTCACGCCCGTGTGTTGCCCCGTATCACGCCCCGTATTCACCTCACTCAACGATCGTTGAGTGCGAGGCATTGAGTGACTGACATGCCCTTGGACACGCCCGTTTTCCAGGCCGTGTTCAGCCTCTTGACGATCGTCGACTCCAAAATAGTTGACCGCGCGACCAACACTGAACTCGAGCACGACACGCCCTGGGACACGCCCGTGTCCCAGGCTGTGTCACCCCTGCCAAAACACAGATTTGGCTCAAAACGTCACCCGTCACCCTATTGAGTTTCGGGGCGTTACAACTCTCTCCCTCTTAAAACAATTTTGCCCACGAAATTACTAAAGGAAAGAAACGGAAAACTTTAAGACGTACCGTAGCAGAATAACTCCGGGTACTCCTCCTACAAAGATTTCTCTCGTTCCCAAAAGAGCTCCTCCCGACTGTAGTTATCCCACCGGACAACGACTAACCTGATCTCCTTGAGACGAAGTCGCTCGACTTCACGGTCTCCAAAATGAATGGGCTTGACCCTAGATGTCAACCTTTCGTCCACCACTACTTGATAACTCACGATCAAGTTTGAAGGCTCTTGCGCTGCCTTCTGATTACTACTAAGCGGATTACATCGAGTATACTTCTCACTCCACCGATAGCCTTAGGCGTTAAGCCGCTTCACCGACTCGCTCCAGGAATCTCAAGTGCTCCAAGGTATCTCAGACTCAGCTTCTCCAAGAGTCTCACCCATGAAACATTCTTGCACGGTTATAGCTCCCAATATGCCAACCGTGATCTCCACAATCCGATGCGTGGCATTAAAGCACTTAACTTGCCTCTTCTGAGCGATTAGCAAAAGTTCTCGTATAATTCGCACCAAAGAGGTAGCATTTACCACCTCTTACTTAAGTAAAACTTCGTGTCATCCATTTCTCGCCACGACAATGACATGCGACAACTTATACCATATAGGGCCTCGAAGGGCGCCATTTGTATGCTCGCTCGGTAGCTAAAGTTGTACGCAAACATTACCAAAATAGATGGCCTTCCCACTGCTTCCCAAAGTCCAGAACGCATATGCAAAGCACGTCCTCTAACGTCCAGTTGACCCTCTCGGTCTGCTCATCCGTCTGCGGATGTAAGACTGGACTAAACTACAACTTAGTCTCCAGCACTTTCTGTAACCACCTCCAACCATTAAACGTAAAACGCCCATCTCGATCGCTCACGATGTTGCGGGGCACACCGTGCGGTCTAACTATGTTATCCAAAAACATTTGCCAGTTACTCCACCGAATTATCCTTCCTTTGCGGAATGAAGTGCGACACTAATGTCAACACAACTACGATCACCCAAACGGCATCGTTTTCCCCACTGTGACTTTGGAAACCATGCACACAGTCCAGTCAAACTTCTATTCCGAACTTGGCAAGGATTCAAGAATCCCCCGACACTTGGCACTTTGCCTTCACTAAGGCGCAAGGCTGGCATTTTGTCACACATAGTGCCACAACCTTCTAGATTCCTAGCCACCAAAGCAACTTCTTCAGATATCGACACAACTTCGTTCTTCCTAAGTTAATTGAGTACTTGGTATAATGTATCACAACTCCGCCCATAGATTACCCATGCTTGGGCCGCACAAACGATTGTCTTTCCTTGGTAGCCCACCTTCAACCGTCGATTTGGGATTTTGACCCACCGAGCCGCACCCATGATTTCCTTCAAGCTGCTTCCCAAACCATAGTCTTCCAAATACGATCAGCCAGGTCATACTGGACTTCCGACTAGTTCAATTATGCTTCGACGCTAGTCTGCTTGTCAACGCAAGAGATAGCTAACATCTCCAACTCCCGGGTCAAACTCTAAACATGAACCTACAACTAATTGGCTTGGGCAGGAGCCCTGCGTCTCAACTCATCCGCAACTACACTGCCTTACAACGGGCACAAAAAACTTTTGAACGTATAGTCTCGCGGGAACTCCATCCATTATTGCTGCCTCAATTTCCGACCCTTTTGATCCAACCGATATATCAGACTCCTATGATCGGTACAAACATCGACTTATGCGCCGTACAAATAATGCCTCCACAGATTAAGCGCAAAACACACGGCCACTAACTCTAGATGGCCGACCAAGCAATTCCCCTCGTGCTCTTTCAGCTAATACGAGCCATAAGCCAAAACATTACCACGCTGCAGCAGCACGCAGCCCAATCCACTGCCCAAGGCAGTGTCGTAGATCTCACAGCTTTTGTTTCTACTCGGCGAACTTAACACTGGCGCAGTGGTTGACCAACTCTTTAACCCTTCAAAGTTTGGGCGCACTCGCGCATCAAAACAACCTTTTAAGCTTTTCCTTGATAACGTTGTGAGGGGTAAATCTATCTGCGAGAAGTCCGTTACGAGACGCCTGTGGTAGCCGACCACACCAAAAACTCTAGACTTCCGCTACCGAGACAACACAGGCTACCCTCGTATTGTGACTAATAACGCTGGATCCACGCTCACCCACTCTACCAACTATAGGACCGAGGAGCACTACCGGGGGCAACCCAAGACTCGCGTTCGGAGAACTTGGTGTATACATGGTTCCTCCTTAGCATCCACAAAACCAAAAGTAGATATTCAGAAGTGATACCCTTCACACTTCAATTACCCCCAATGTGTCGTTGATGAAGACAATCACAAAATGGACTAGGTACTCCATGAACGTTCCGTTCATCCGGTCTATGAACACTGATTCCACACTTGACTGCCAAGACAGCATGATCGTAGACTCGGATTGCTCATCACTCGTGCTTAACACCGTCTTTGCGACAACACTTACCCTTATTCTCAGATGAGGGTAACCGGACTTACGATCCACTACTGAGTCGACCGAAGACCCGACTAACTGATCAAAAGATCATCGATCATTTGGATCAAGTACTTGTCCTATTTCTGCAAACTTATACAGCTCTCTGCAACAGATACAAAATTGCAAGCTCCCATCCTTGTTCTTGGTAAAAAGGACTGGTGCGCTCCAAGGCAACGAGATTGGACGCACATACCCTTGCTCCATTAACTTTTCTAGTTGAACCTTTAACTCCGCTATCACCTTAGGCATCAACCTATAAGGAGAGCGTGACACAGGTTTGGCACCTGGCACAACTCAATCGTAAAATCGATCTTACGCTACAGTGGGGCTCCAGGGAAAACATTAGGGAAACACATAAGGATATTCAGATACACCCGATTAACTATCCAATGTAGGCTTAGGCTTCACAGCCTCCCACGGTGGCAGTAACGACGCTTGTAAGTTGAACTCCAAACCCCCAACCCGCACCTTTACGACACAGACTCTCTCTTCGCGCGCATTGAATGACCACTAGGCAACTACACGTCATATTTGTCCTTTACCATCGAAGGAGGTACTCCAATGCGCGATATAAATCCTTCGGACAAAAGGAGTGCGGAACTCCCGTATCGAACAATGCTCTCGCCAGATTACCAACAATCCCACCAAAGCCTAGAACCTCCAGTCCTAAGCTAATACGCATAAGGTATCATGTATAAGAAACTAGATTGCTAACAATTAACCCATACCTGTCTTCCCGACGGTCGGCCACATGGTCTCCTGCTGGCCAAGGATGTCCATGCCCAGTTGGGCCGTGGTAAACGGCGATGCGGTAGACGCCACCACCTTTCCCTTCTCCTCAGATATTGCCCCCGACTTCTTTTTGGACATTGGGCGTCCACTCCAACAATCCCGGGCATAGTGCCCCAGCTTTCCACAGGAAAAGAATGCATCCGGGGTTTGGACTGTAGTCGCTCTGGATGCACTAGAGGAAGGGACTAGACCCAACCTCCTAGCCTTCTTGTACCACCTACGGTACCCAGATTTTGAGGTTGTCAACTTGACCACCAAATCCTTTGCCATAGCATCTTCGACTGCTCCTGCCAAAACCTTCCTAGTCTTCTGAGCACTCTCCCAACAATCTCTGGCGAGGTGCCCATTCTTGCCACAAGAATAACAATTGAGGGTAGTTTGGGTAGTAGATGACCCAACCTCTTTTCTCGGCGTCTTTCGATAGGCAGTCCTTATAGGATCTGTAGGGTTTGGTACCCTATTCACTGGTACTTGGTGAGTTTTCCCCAACTCCACCTCCAAAGTTCTGGCCGACTCCACCAAAGCTCGGAATCCCAATAACTTTGGTCCTAGCAGTAGAATACGCAACTCGCTGCGCAGACCGTTATAAAATATATCAACTATAGATTGCTCGCTTTCCCATTCAAAGCCTGAGTACCGCCTTATCATAAGGAACATCTGCAAATATGTGTCAACTGAATGCGCTCCCTACACCACAGTCATGTTCATCTGCTGCCCTAATTGGCCTCCAAATTCCCTTTGCTCCAACATACCGCCCAATGTTGGGGCCATCTCAGGGACAAAGGGTTGCACATTACTTCCATGTTGTGCATTGGTCACAGCGAATGCCGCTTCAACCACCCTTATTATAGTTTCCAAAGACATAGGGGTCTCAGGAACGTTACTTGGTGCAGTACTTTGCTCAGTAAACGTGTGTTAAGACTGCCACGCTCCACTTTCAGACACCTATAGCTGTTTAAAACACCATATGTGACTTGACAAAATTACAAAAAGCAACTATAGGAACACGCAGGTTCCTCAAACATGTGTATTTTAATTCCTAAGTGGACATTCATGGGTTCTTTTCATGTTATAACGATGACGCACACACATGTGCTCACCACCCCTTAAAGTGAATTCGCCCATGAATTCATTTAAGCTTGACCGAAACCAGTAGTCTGATACCAATTTGTAACACCCCTATCCGTCACATGGCATATAGCAGTAGGTCCGGCAGGGGCCCGACGCCATATACTACAGACAGACTGGTTGGTTACTTATTGAGACCATTCAACCAATCACTACGTCCTACACAGAGCATCTAGCAGAAGCAATTTATTAAGGTTGCAAAGAATAAAGAACCCTGCCAAGCATGATTGTCCACTACTCAAACAAAAAAAAGAATGTTTAATGCACGAATATTGGACTTATAGCCTTACAAGAGTTTGCTTAACAAAAGTGTCTTCCAAACCTCGGAACGCAGGTCGGTCACACATGAGTACAAAAAGGAAAACACTCAACAATTGGCCTTCGAGGGCCGGCACAGCAACTTGGGCTTTAGCCCGCTATTTACCGCTTGGCTCCGCAGCACCTGCAAGCAACAATCCACCGCACGATGGTAAACAAAGGCAACGGTCAGCTATGCTGACCAAATTATAATGATTCCGCCCCAAACTGGGGCGGAAAAGCTTCTTCCTTGCACTTGTTAGCAAAGCAAGCAACACAGCGAAATAAGCATCACATAACAGGTGCACGCTCACACGGCAGTACACCGCGTGCTCTCAGGTCACTTACTCGGCGAAGACATTCCGAACCCCGTCCGGTCCTTGACTCCACAACCACCCCCAGGGTGGGAACCTTTATGAGCATTTAGTCTTCTCAGTCGTAGCCTAGACTCGATCTCCAAACCTCGGTAAGTCCCACGTAAAACTTTAGGTTGCTTTAACCGAGTAGATGGAGCGGGTAGGGGTCCACCAGCCCGTTGCTCACCCCGCCATCGCCATTTGGCCTTTGACGCGGGCTAAGCTTCCCCAGTCCCAAATATCGTTCAAACACGGTACATAGCCCTGCTATGTACCCGGTTGGTTCCCAGGCCACCGATATGACAGAAATGTGTTTCCGTACAGAATTCCGGGTGCACCTCGGGGTAAATCCCACAGATTCCCTGATGCATTCTACCGCATAGCAACCCGAAAACAATCAAAATGCTCGGAGTCTTCTCCGGCTAAAAATGCAAAGCAAATCATCACCGATCTAGACCAACACGTCCGGGTAGGCTTCACACATCATGCCTATGTCCGTACTACAATTCTGGACTCTAACAAGGGGAACTTTACATATCTACCCGAAGGAATACCGCAATCTCGCCGCACACTCACGGGAGAAGGGTTTTCCCATGCAAAGGAAGAAGAGCTTAACATGATCAAGATTAGAATCATTACCCTAGAATTTCTCCTCGGAGTCATGACGATATAACAGGATGGAGAGCACCGTATCGGCGTTGCCTTCTCAAATCTGGACTCGGATCGCGATTTGGAGCTCCGAAGCTCCGCCGGTGACCGGATCTTGCCATTCTTCCTCCTCCTTGCTCTCCCTTCTCTCTAGGTTTTAGAAAGAGAAGGCTTGGATGAAAATAAGGGTTTCAAACCCTATTCCTCGGATATAACATACAAGCAATAGCCTTGAGCCGTCTGATCCCAAATAAAGAAATCGAACGGCTGCGATTCAGCCCAATATTAAAAAATCTGGGCCGAACACGGGTTGCAACACGGCCGTGTGCATTGCCGTGTCACCCATTTGCCGTCTCACCCGATGTTCCAACCAGCAAACAACATTTGACACGGCCTCTGACACGCCCGTGTCAGGCCCGACACGGCCGTGTCATGACCTGTGTCACGCCTAGCAGAAAATCCTACAAACCGCCTGAAAAGGACACGACCTGCGACACGGCACCCGACATGCCCGTGTCATAAGTGACACGCCTGTGTCTGGCCCTGTGTCACGCCCCGTGTGCACCTCACTCAATGATCGTTGAGCGCGAGGCTTTGAGTGACTGACACGCCCTTGGACATGCCCGTGTCCCAGGCCGTGTTCAGCATCTCGACGATCGCCGACTCCAAAATCATTGACCGCGCGACAAACACTGAACCCGAGCACAACACGCCCTGGGACACGCCCGTGTCCCAGGCCGTGTCACCTCAGCCAAAGCACAGATTTGGATCAAAACATCACCCATCACCCTATTGAGTTTCGGGGCATTACACCTCCAATTTAGACGAGAGTCTGTTGGACCTTCCTAAACTAAGTTGGGCACGACTTTAAGAGAAGCGTGTTCAAGCTTTAGGAACCTCCACGGTCAAGGACCTTTACCCTATTAAGCTTAGGTTTATTTATAGTGTTTTTAAATCAACTCTTACCGAAGTGATTCAAGATTGAGTACTCCCCTTTATCTCTAGCTCTAACTCCTTTTTATCCTGCAAGTAATTAGTTTTCTCCTTTTTTAGCTAAGTATTTTAATTTCAGTTTTTTTTAGTAATTAATAGAAATTTCAGTTGATAAAATAATAACGATCTCCTCGAAGTAGAAGTAATCATTACGCCCCAAGAAAATACGACCTTGATATTAATCTTTAGTATCCCATACTATAAACGATAAGGTACGCTTGCCTTTATCGGATATAGAATCGGAGAATATTCTCAACCACCACATCCACCTTCTCTTCTCTTCTAACCCTCTCTCAACCTTTGTGAATCTTTGTACCAAAGGATGGGGTGTGATTACCCATGAATTTAGCGTACAAATAGTCTAAACGGGAAGCATACACGTCATAGGCTATTTTCTAGTGGTGACAGGATGGAAAATTCTACTCGAATCTGGTGCACATGTAGTGAAATAATAACTCTGATCCTATAAAATTATAATAGATGTAATTGTTCCCGCAAAACAAGTAAGACAATAAATATATTTTTTTTATTTTCTTGTTGAAAATAAATTGGAGATTATTAAAATAAAATTTTGATTTTTTGCAGAAAAATTAAAGTTTTATGCCGCTATTTGCAGACCAAAAAAAATTTTATTTGTATTGTTTTGGCAATGAATCGTGCATGTACGTGTCGACGTACTTATAAAAGGGGGAAGGTGTCAATTAGGAAATTGACGTGCAACCTCCCTCTGATACCAAATTGATGAAGGCCAATGGTTCCGAAGGATTAAACTACATGCACTTGGTTTCGGCAATTAAAAAATAGATTTGTAGCGTACCGGATCTCTCGAAAATTCTATAGATGATTCAACCAAATTAACAACGCACAAAAATAAAAGGGTCGCTACTCTTTTTAGAGATTAAACAAAAGGCTATTTGTCAATGTTCGCTCAAGCGAATAGGACATACCCGATCCGGACAATTAGCAATTCAAATTAAATTTACCCGCAAGCATTCACAAAACCAACACGAGAGGATTCAGACTAAAATAACGATTTAAAAGAAGTCCAAAATCGATCCCAAATTAATTTAAAATGAGGTAGACCAAATCTCTTGAACTCGAGGGGAAATCAAGGATAATGAATCTGATTTCTACAAGCGTTCATGAGATCTAACCAATCCGATTTATACAAAACTATTCGGAAGAATAAATGTCTAAAAATGAGATTTTAATAAAGGCACTAATTTCAATATAAATCTAGACTAACTACTAGCCTTCTAATACACCAAACCTCACAAATAATTTAGAAGAAATCACACAAGAGAGGTTTAGGAATCGTTACCCACATCCAAGATAATCCGTCCATAAGAGGAGTGGAGGAAGCACACACGATGTTGGATGAATCTATTTCCACGCAAATCCTCGGATCCTCACCGGATGATGAAGATGAGAGTCGTTGTCCTTTGCAAGAAAACCTAGGAGAGGGAGCAACCTTGAAAGCCAAAAAAATATATTGTGAGAGGAGAGAGGGAAGGTTGCCGAGAGAGAGAAAAGGAGGGAGAGAGGATGGCGGCTTGGATTTGGCCGAGCACTAAGGGGGTTGTGGTGGCAGGAGGGTTGCAGGGAGATGGAGGCTCAGGTTTGATGTGGAAGGAGGGTGGCCGAGAGAATTTTTGGAGTAGAAAGAGGGGAAAGTAGAGGATGTGATTCTCACAAAGTGGAGGAGAGGAGGAGGAGGAGGAGGAGAGGGGGCGGAATTGAGAGAGGGAGAAGGTGGCTGACGACCAAGAGAGTGGAGAAAAAGGGAGGGGCCAAATTTTCCAAGAGGGAAAGAGGGGGAAAGTTTCTCAATTGAGATTCTAGGTTTTTAATTTCATTTCAACATTACAAAATCATTCATAAGCATGGACTTATATAGCCTACACCAATCCATCCCCACCCTTCATGAAAATAGAAAAATGCTTTTGGTTATAAGCACCCATCATAATACATGAAATAAGAAAATACAATGATAGATGGTTATATGCACCCATCAACATGAAATAAAAATACATTAATCAACTGCTTGAAATTAAAATGCTACATAAATAAATTGCATAATAATATATAATTATAAATTTTTTATTTATAATTATATAATTTTATTTGATGGTAATGGCAGACGCCGTGCAAAACATGTAACGTCGTGGTAGAATCCCATCTTTAAGATTGCGGCAATGATCGTCCCAATCCAAAAATTCTCTATGTCGGGGATCAACGGCTGCATCAGCAACGTCGCCATCAGACAGGGTGTGAGTAGACCCCCACTGTTTATGGGGAGTGAGTACAGTCACTGGAGAACACAAATGAAAATCTTTCTGATGACACAAAGCATGGATGTATGGGCGATGATTGAGATAAATAAACTGCACCCACCACCATTATAGGTGATACCGTCTTAATCAAACCACACAATAAATTGTATGATGTTGATAAGCTTAGATGTACGAACAATGCCAAAGAAATGAACTCTTCATTTTGCGCATTGGATAAAACTGAAATTAATAGAATCTGCAACTGTGAAACTGCATTGGATATATGGCGTCTACTTGAGCTTACTCACAAAGGTACCTTGCAGGTGAAGGAGTCGAAGCTGTTCTGAATCAAATCTGAATACGAACAATTCTGAATGGAGATCGATGAGGAAGTAGACAATATGTATACACGCTTCACTAAGATTTTCAATGCCTCAAGATCCTCGGGAAGAGCTACTAAAATGGAGATCTGGAGAGGAAAATCCTGCGAACTTTTCCTCCTTGCTTCAACCCGAAGTTGACTGCGATTGCTGAATCACATGATATCAGCACCCGGGAGATAGAGAGCCTTATTGGAAACTTGAAGACACATGAACTTTAATTGAAGATTCTAGCTGAGTATCCCAGGGAGATAAATAAGAAGGGGCTGACACTACATGACGCAAGGGAGAGAAAGGCTGCTGAAGAATTTTAGGAAGATGATGAGGAAAGCCTCTATGTCTGGGAATTCAAAAGGTTTATGAAGAATCACAAGAGGCAGGGAAAATTTAAGAAATTCCTAAAGAGTGGAGCTGAAGAAGCTAGGAGGTGGAATAAGACGTCAAATGGGTATGGAGAGCAATGATGAGAAGTCCCAGCCTGAGTGTTATCACTATCACAAGCCTGGGCATATAAAGAGGGAATGTCAAAAACTTCAAAAGGAGGAAAAGGAGAAGCAAAATCGGCACAAAGGGAAGAAGGAGGTGATGAAGGCGCTAACTTGGGACGAGGATGTATATGATGAGTCGAGCACCTCTATCTCGAGTAGTGAAGACGAGTCAAATCTGTGCCTCATGGGGAGAAATCAAGTTGAATCTGATGATGAGTCCAGTGTCCAGAGCAACACTGAGGTAACTCCACCAACCAATAATGAACTTCTTGAGATTTATGAACACACATGTGAGAAGTTAGATAGTGTTACACTTGAGAAGTAGTATATTCGAATTGAAAATAAGAGAATTAAAAAGGACTTAGAAAACTTAAAAACAAGTTAATAAAATGTGGCAAAGAGAAGATCGAGTGCCTAAAGATTCCTCACTTGTTGGCAACTATCGAAGAGCAAAAACCAAGTCTTTCCAAGACATTGTTGAAAGCAAAAAAATCTCACCAATGAAAAGTATGTCTTTGAGAAAATACTTCAAGTGTCTCTTGCCAAAATAGAGAAAGGTAAACAACGGTTTGCAAATCAGTGTGTTATGCTAGTTATTGAAAACGCCGCCCTAAAGGCGACGATCCATTATCTCAACTGTGTTATCCATAAATTTGGAATAGGGCAAAAATCATGGAACATGTTGATGGGTGCACAGTGTCATGGATTTGTAAAATTTGGAGTAGGATATGTAAGTCTGATGCTACCACCGAGCGACAATCCTTGTCAAGCTAAGACTAAAACAAATCATAAGAAATTACACAATAAGATCAACAGTTCTGAAGGGTTATCCCCATCCTCAAGAACGAGCTCTAAGAACACGATAAAGGCAGCATCCACTGCCAATGCTTTGTTTGCAAACTGTTAGAGGTTTGGTCACACATTTGGGTCATGTCTGAGGAAAGGTAATAAGAAAGCCATGCAAGTATGGCTACCAAAGCCTTCTACCTATCGTATGGGTGGAACAACTTGTGTAACCATCTTCTTTTTTGGAGTGTTGGCAGGCTATGGATAGGAGAATATGAGGTACTTGTACTCCGAGAGTTCCAAGTACATGACAAAAGATAAATACAAGTTCCTTAGCCTAGAGAAGAAGAAGGGAGGCATGGTGAGATTTGGGGACAATTTAAAAGGACGCATACTTGGAATCGGCACCGGAAGTAACAAAGCATTTTCAATTTCTAATGTATTATTTGTAGATGGACTTAAGCATAATTTAATTTCTATTAGACAACTATGAAATAAGGTCCTAAATGATATATTTGAATCCTCCACAATCACCTGCAAAATTATAGATGCTAAAACTAATAATGTTTTACATATTTCTCATAAAACCCATAATGTTTATACTGTTAGCTTTGAGGATATATCTGCTTCGGATTTGAAATGCTTAGTTACCAAGAATGAGGAATTAGATCTTTGGCATATGAGAATAGGACACTCAGTAAGTAAGCTTATTGTCAAACTATCAAAAAATAAACTTGTTCCTGGACTTCCAAAACTAAGCGGTAGTTTAAATTCTGTATACGCTCCATGTCAAAAAGAGAAATTCATTAAAACCTCATTCAAAAGTAAGAACGATATTTTGACAACTAGACCACTTGAACTCATTCACATAGATCTGTTTGGTCCTCTTAGTACATGTAGTATAGGTGGAAAACTATACACCTTTGTTCTTATTGATGACAACTCCCTTTATTGTTGGACGATCTTCCTTACGAACAAATCTGACACGTTCCTTGAGTTCACTGATTTGTTCACTAGACTCCAAAATGATAAAGAACAAAAAATAAAATGCATAAGGTAAGATCATGGGGGGGGGGGGAATTTGAGAATGAAAATTTCACGATCTATTGTAATAATTTAGGAATTAAACACAAATTCTCAGCCCCACACACTCCTCAATATAATGGGGTAGTGGAAAGAAAGAACCGCATGCTTTAAGAGTTAACACGCACAATGTTCGTCGAGTTCAGCTTGCATCAATATTTCTGGGCTGAAGCGGTTAATATGGCATGTTTTGTGATGAACCATGTCATGCTTCGGCCCATTCTTAAGCTAACTCCGTATGAGCTCTATTTCAATAGGAAGCCTTCAGTTTAATATTTTGGTCTTCTATTGTGCGTGATTTATTCTAAACACTAAGGATCAGTTAGGAAAACATGATGAAAAATTAGACAATGGAATCCTGCTAGGATATTCTAATACGAGTCGTGCCTATAGGGTCTATAACAAACGAACCTTAGTTGTTGAAGAATCATCTCACGTCCACTTTAATGAAAATTCACCAACCGTAGTCCCTAGGAAAAATGAAGATGAAATTGATGACAATGCACATATAGAAGCTAAGAGTGAGGGGAAAGAAGTGTCAGATGAAGTTCCAATTCATGTAGATGAATATAGGCCTCCATGTACTCTAAATTTCTTAAAAGAGCATCCACGAGAACTAGTAATTGGAGAGCCCACACATGGGATTAAAACTTGATCGACATTACATGAATCCTTTTTGAACTTGTGTTTCCTATCTGAAATTGAACCCAATAACACATCGGAAGCCTTAAAGGATGAATCGGGGTTCTTGGCTATGACTGAAGAGTTAAACAATTACGAGAGAAGTAAAGTCTGGGTGTTAGTGGAGCGTCCGAATAGCCATCTAGTTATTGGTTTGAAATGGGTTTACAAGAATAAACTCGATGGTGACACTAGGATAACTAGAAACAAATCTAGGTTACTGGCATAAGGTTACTCGCAGATAGAAGGCGTGGATTTTGAGCAATCATTTGCATCAGTTGCACGTCTTGAATCCATTCGTATGTTCTTAGCGTTTGCAAATTTTAAAGAAATTAAATTATATCAAATAGATGTTAAGAGTGCATTCTTGAACGGATATATTAAGGAAGAGGTGTATGTCGAGCAACCACCCGGATTCAAGAACGATGACTACCTGAATCACATATACAAGTTGGTGAAAGCCTTATACGAATTAAAGCAAGCACCTAGTTCTTGGTATGATAGGCTCACGACTTTTCTACTAGGACATGGGTTTAGGGTAGTTTGGGTGGACACCACTCTCTTTGTGAAGCACGAGAATCTTGATTTAATTCTTTTATAAATTTATATGGATGATATTTTTTTGGGGCAACAAACGATAAATTATGCAAAAAAATTATCACTTTAATGTACTATGAATTTGAAATGAGTCTAGTTAGAGAGTTATACTATTTAATAGGTTTTTTGATTTCTCAACATAACGATGGAATCTTTATAAGTCAATCGAAATACATAAAAGATATTCTTGTGCGATTTGGCTTTGAGAATCTTAAACAAGTAAAGACTCTAATGAGTGCATCTCTAAAATTAGGAAAGGTTGAAAGTGGAATTTTTGTCGATCAAACTATCTTTCGAGAAATGATAAGATCACTACTCTACTTAAGTGCGTCTAGGGTTGATATTACATTCGCGGTGTGTCTACGTCCTAGATATCAAGGCAATCCTAAAGAATCGCACTTGAAAGCGGTTAAACTTATCTTTAGGTATCTTATAGGCACCCAAAATCTTGGTCTTTGGTACCCACACACAACTGATTTAACACTCCACGGGTACTCCGACTCCAATTATGTTGGATGTTCACTTCATCGCAAGAGCACGAGTTGCACCTGTCATTTCCTTGGTCCGGCACTAGTCTCATGGCCAAGTAGAAAACAAAACGCAGTTTCCCTCTATACTGCTGAAGCTGAGTACATTTACCTAGGGATTTGTTGCGCACAAGCACTTTCGATGTCTCAAACATTAGAAGACTTTAGCATAATTTGTAGAAACGTTACTCTTAGGTGTGACATCAAGAGTGTCATAGACTTGACCAAAAATCCATTGCATCACACACGGCCAAAACATATTGACGTTCGTCATCATTTCATTAGGGATCATATTAAGAAAGAGAACATGAGAGTAAGCTTCATTGGCACCAATGACCAACTAGCTGACATATTTAGAAAACCCCTCCCAGATGCTCGTTTCTCATTACTTCTACTTGAGCTGGGTGTTTTTGATCTTTCTTCCTAGTCATGGTGCATTTGTCTATTTTTCTTCTTCTTTGGTTGTTTTTTGTTTCTATTTTGTTTTAAAATATATATATATATATATAACAAAAAAGGATGAAAAAAACAAAAACATGTCTTTGCCTATTTACTTTCTACCATTGTTTTTGCTTGATTTGTTATTTATTTTATTTATTTTTGTCGAATCTTTAAACAAAAAAACAAAAAAAATATAAAACCCAAAAATAAACAAAAAAACAAACTATGGATTGATCATTCGTAGGACACACATGGCTAGAACTTAGAGCATAACGATCATGTATAATGTTGGACTTAGGCATGTTAATCCATGTGAGCAATGTCTACATATGTCATGATGTGTCAAATCTATATGTGCTTCGCTACTGATTGCGAATAGATATGTTGGTGTTCGTCAAATATGCCTCTAGTTATGTATTAGGATTTAGATAGCAGAATGACGTCACACTATTCACACATCCCTAGAAGGAGCACTCTTGTAGAAAGTATATGCTTACATGCTATAACTCGTGATATTGTGTCTACCATGTTAGAAATTACTTGAAGAATCAATATCATGATACATATGTGTTTTTATATATGATAGAATTTAGGGGAAAATCTATAGTGGTCAAGTCCTGTGTATACAATTTAAAGTGTATCTACATATGTGGGTAGATTTTTATTGATTTTGGGTCCTTGAAATCCAAACAAAACAATTTTTTGAATTTGATAGCTCAATGCATATAAATAACAAAAAATGCATGTTAGCAAGCCTTGAGTCATGGAAATCCCTGAAGAAATACTCACTCCTCCTTATAAGTCTTTTTGAGCATTTTGAGGATGAGCACCTTGGTCCAAAAATCATTTCGATCTTGTGCACAGACTAGTACCTTAAGCTTATGTCCGCTATTTCTAGTCTAGATATTTCATAGATAACACCGTGACGTTAATTTTCACCTTATTTCTCTCGTGATAGAATTTTTACTTACTGAGAAAAACCTTGTAACGAATGTTCAATTTACTTGGTGTTTTGTCTTCGGATGTTATACGTTCACACGTTATTGCTCGATGTAATGCTTCCATGCATAAGAATTGGACTTACACGACACTATATATCTATAACACGCAAGTTCGAGCACATGATTTCTATTCATAACTTGTACAATGTTCCTCTGTATTTATTTTATAACTCTTGTATCATTGTACTATACATCGGTATGTGCTTAGTATACTTGTGTTGTCCAATCTTTTGTAACTATGAATGGTTATCTCAAACTACTTCTACGTACTGCACTCATCTGTGTTACCTCTATGCTTAATATTCTCTGATTTCATGCTTGGTCACCCCTATTATTTTTGCCTCTTGTTTATATTTCTCTAACGTGCACTGTTTTCTTTCTCTCTCATGATCGTTATATACTGTAAGCCCATATTTCATTTTTGGTCTAGCCTGTCCCCTTTTAATAATATCAAAGGGGGGGGGGGGGAATGGATGGTTCATGAGTAATGGGTAAGTGTAGATCACATGTAGGGGCAGCTTTGTTCACATTATGCACGTAGATAGGGGGAGCATGTAGAACACATATATAGCGAGAGCTCATGTGTAGGGAGTTATATAGAACCTGAAACCTGAGCTTTCAAGACCATCTCTTATATATATACATTGTATCATGCACTTCATTATTATATCTCTTGAACGGGACTTGATATTATCAAAAGGGGGAGATTGTTGGAGCCGACGGTTCACATATCCTTAGTTTGATAATATCTACTCCATATTGTATTTGATTATGTCTTGTGTTTGGTATAGTGTGCAGATTTAAAGGTCCAAGAAGTATAAGGAGCTCTCCTTAGGAACCTACCATCGAGCGGTAGAAGCTAACGTCGGGCGGAAGCCTGAATTAAATGGACAATGCACTCTTTAATCTACCGCGCCGCACTAGTCCTACCTCCTACGCTAGATTGAGGAATTAATTCGTCCAAGCTCTCGGGAACCTACCGCGTAGGCGCTAGCTTTATACCGCATCGCGCTAGCCACTTAACGATTATTGAGTCGAAAGTGCTGAGACAACTTGACTACCAATGGGCGCAAGGTTGGTACCGAGCCGCGGTAACACACTTTACAATCGTCGAGACAAAAGCGTCAAGATGATTGGCCTACCGTCAGGTGCTAGCTTTGTACCGCATCGCGGCAACGCACTCAACGATCGTCAAAAGTGTCGAGATGAATGTACTATGGTCGGGCGGTACCTACCTACCGCGCCGCACTAGCATTAGAAAAAGGAAAATATTAGCTTTGACTATTTTTCCAAATGTGGTGGATAGCTATCAACATCAAGCGTGTGAACCTACCACCAATCCCTTGCCTTACCCCCGACGGTAGCCTATTTTCACAAAGATGTATATAAAGGCGCCTCATTTTCTGTGTTCCTTACCCAAGATGAAAAGAGACTTAGATCTACAACTCCTAGGGTTTTACCGCCTCACTGTGGTCCGTTCCAGCATCTCCCTCGAAGGAAAAGGAAGCCCCCTACCTCCCATTCGCACACAAAGAACTCCGGCGAGCCAAGAACTACATCAACTATGAAGAGACGACCAGGCGCAAGCACATAAATATCTCAAGCACCGGCTGCGAATTGCTTGACGGAGGAAGCGTCAAGAGGGAGATTATAATAGCTTTAAATACTTTAAACTTTTATTATATTCTTTCTCTTTCCCTATTTTGCTTGTGGTGAAGGAAATCGTTTGGGGAAGGTCGTCGGAATCCGGGGTAGGATTCCGTGAGAAATCACCTCGGGGAAGGGACGTATAGATCGGGTGATCTAGCTTGTCTCTAAGACCATTTCTTGCGTGTAGGTGAAGAGCCGACTCGAATACCTTTCTTGCGGGGAAAGAGAGAGAGCCAACTGGTCCGGGGAGCGGGTTGGTATAGAAAACAAAAAAGCTTTTTTATTCACCGCCTTAGATCTCCGGCATCATAGAGATCAAGTTTTGTAATCTTAAAAAAATTATTGATTTTACTTTGGAATGAAATTCATTTTCTACCTAGTCTCCTGCATATTACATTGTTTGTCTTAGCCTGAAATTATCTTAAAGGTGCATAAATTTTCAAGGAGGAATCTGCCCAGAAAAATGAGTTCTGTAACGTACCGTGGCACGTTATGAAGATAACGCCCCGTGTTAGCTTCCTGAACTAGTTTTTCTGGTTAGAAATAATTCGAACTTCTAGTAATCGTTGTTAAACCTTATTCACCCCCCTCTAAGATTGGCCACTAGATCCAACAGTGCCCACCAGTGAACCTTGATCCCGAGTCAACTCTCTTGACTCAAAAATGCATGTGAGTGGTCTAGAACGAATCGGGACGTTACAACACATAACCTTGCTCTAACAGTTCTTAAAGTTGTACCTTCAACTCTACCATTACAGTCGGTGCTAAGAGGTACGAATATCACAACACAGGTTTTGCACCTGGAACAAACTTGATGGTGAAATCGATCTCTCTCTAAAGTGGAGCTCCAGGGAGATCTTCAGGGAAAATGACCGCAAACTCTGAAACTATAGAAATACTGACATCAGCATCTTGCTAAATCCCTTCAAACTAGAGAAAGTAGTTTTATGACTTGTATTCTAACCCTGTTTGACCATTTTTAGACAACAATCGATGTATGCACATTGCTCTGAGAGCCAATCCATGTCAAAGATCAAGTTAAGCTCAACTATCGGTAGTAGTGATTCTTCCAAGTCAAACTCTTGACTTCCTATCAACACTGTACAACCCCATATTTGCCGAATAGGATCTATGGGCCTAGGACCCAGGTTTCAGTGGGCTTTAAGCTAATCAGGCCAAACAAGAAGAATAGGCGAAAGGGTTCCCACCCAAGTCATGTAAGAAGCTTGTGCCTGGGTAAGCGGGAGGCCCTCGGAGTTGGTGTTGAGTGATGCGTCTCCACTCAACACCTTAAGTTTCTGGCACTGAGTGAAGTCTTTCCTCTAAATGCTCTTGACGCCTTTTCGCCTCAAGCGTTGAGTGAATCATTTCCACTCGACGCTCTCAACGCCTTTTCGCCTCTAGCGTTGTGTAAAGACTTTCTACTCAACACTCTCAATGATGTTTCGCCTTTGTCATTGAGTGAAGTCTTTCCACTCAATGCTCTCAACGCTCTCTACATTGTTTCTCCTATAGCGTTGAGTGAAGTTTTTCCACTCAATGCTCTAACGCTTTTGGACTTGTCCATGTATCTTATTAGAACAGGAGAGTGGGGTAGGCAAACTCGCACTCAGCCAGATTTTGGCCTTTTTGATAGGGCATGCAGAAGGGTTTCCGCATGGATGAGCGGGAAGCCTACGGGGATCAGCGGAAGGGTTTCTACCTAATAGGGTCAAGAGGTAAAATTACGTGGATACCCTTGGATGTCTGTATTTAGCTCTTTAGAATAATGGAGTTTGGATGTTAGCAAACCATTTTGGGCTGCATATAGCCTTTTAAAACAACGAAATTACGTTGTTGGCAGATCAGATACTGGAAATCTATAAATAGACCCACTAGATACCTCAAAAGGCAAGCTTTATTATTTTCTGAAATCTTGTAGTGCCTTCTGAGGTATCCTTAGCTCAGTACTTTGCTAAGGAAGGGAAGCACACTTAGATCTTTCGGGTTAGTGGAGAGACCTCCGTGCTGTAGCTTAGGGTCGGTTTCTTTGTTCCTGAGTCTTGTCTGGGGTATAGGCTTGGGGAAAGTAGGTGTTAGCTACAACCCAAGGTCTGAACTCTCATTAGGGCAAATTTTTGGTTCCAACATTTCTGGTGTGTTGAGTGTGGACCATAGCTGATATAATAAAATCCTAGGGCTAAGTGTCATGGCCAAAGCCGAGGACCAGGGAGCAGGCTTGGGACGTTCTCCACCTCACGCGAGTGGGGTGACGTTGAGGATGCTGGAAGTATTCAGGCGGGAAGTATTGTAGACCATCCATTTGGCTTTCTCGGCAAGGAGAAAATGGGTGATGCCTCAGGTTCTAGTGGTTACAGCTCCATTGTTTGGCGAGAACGCTCTCGGACAACATCCCGTAAAGGAGGTCCCGACAGAGGTCGGCGAGATAGATGTCGCCGGGTGGGAGCTCTTCCCTGAGGAGGCTAGCGCTGACAGGCTCAACGAGCTGAGATCCCGAGACATGCCCTCTCACCAGGTGGTCAGTAGAAGCGCTTTTATTGAGCTGATTATCTCGGTCCTGATTCCAGATGGGTTTTGACAGCCCAACATGTACTACTACACGGGCAGGGATGACCCTGTGCAGCATGTGTAATTGTTTGAGGATGTCATGTAACGACCCCATCCGTTAAATAACATATAATAGAAGGTCCGGCTGGGGCACCAACCCATATGTCACAAAAAAGCACCGAGGTTACATGTTAATACCAAAACATAGTCGCATCCTAACTCAAAGCATGCTAGAGGAAGCTTAAGATTAGTATTGAACTCAACAACCACGAATGTCCACTATATATAAACAACCACATTTATAAATCACCTGGAAGGAATGTACAGCAAATACACAAAAGTCTGGCCTTAAGGCCTTATAGTTAAGCTTTACAAGCGTGGATTACAAACATCGGCGCGCAGCCCGACCACACATGAAAATAACAAAGTTCTTTGCTCAGCCTTTGAGGGCAAGCGATAGTATCAGTAGCAGCAAGGGCTTCAGACCGCTATTTCCTGCTCGTCTCTCCAACACCTGCACAAGGACGGCCCACCAGAATGGTGGCAAAAAAGGCAACGGTCAGCATTCACCTGACCAATTTATAACGACCCTACCCCTTTCCCGGGGCAGTGGTATTCCTTCCCTGCAGGCATAGCATTTCACAAACAGATATATCACATAATGTGCACTTATGCCCAAACAATATATCACAAACATCGTCCACGCGGCCCGATGCTCCGTGCACTCAGGGCACATTCTTGGTGCACCGAAAATACCAGGGTCCAACCACCATTCAAGGTCTGAAACCCAACGATATTTAGCATTTAGTCTTAACGGCACACATGCCTACGATTCTCATTATGCCACCGACGAAAGCCCAATGCCTTGACGCTCTCATGTCAAGCTGACAAAACGTAGGTACAGCTCCACCCTTACCCATTGCTCAAGTCTTCATACCATCGCCGAATACCACAATACTCATGGCCCAATGGCAGACGCTGGTTGGCTTCACCTTTCCTGTTAAACACTAAGCCATTAAAAAGCTCGCAGCTCATAATAGACACAATATCCACCAAGGACTAGCTACACAATCCAAAAGGGGAGCTCATGCCAGCGTTCCTCGCGGTCGCTTCACGGGTTTAGAGGAAGCTCTCTATCTGCACCCAAACTCAACCCAAAAATAGCATACAACAAAAGAATCATGAGGGTTTTTTCCTGGAATTCCACTCCAGTACTTCCTGTTACTACACTTCATAGGCACAACCCATCGACTCCATAACATACATGTTTATACGCGGAGTCTTCTCCAGTGCGCAAAATGAAACATCACCAATCCAGACAAATCTGACCAGACGAGCTTCACATAACATGCTTATTCCGTACTACACATTTTCGGATCTATATGCAAGACTTGTTAGGGATATCAAGAATCAACCGAAGGGAAATCCCTCAATCATCCATCTTTTGGTGGGGGAAATCCATTCACATGCAAAAACAAGGACTTCACATGTCCAAGGAAGAAATATCGTTACCCTTGACGATCTCTTTGGAGCCATGGAAAACTATCCATATGAAATACACCGTAATGGCCTTGCCTCAACAAATCTTGACTTGGCTCGCGATTCGGGGCTCTAAAGCTCCACCAGTAGTCGGATTCCTCCTCCTCCTCCTTCCTTGTTCTCCCCACTCTCTAACACTTTTGAAAGAGAAAGGCTTGATAGAAATGAGAGTTTATCCTTCAACTCTTGGCCTAAACATAGCAGGGATAGCTCTGAAACTCAATTTCCTGGGCCAAACACGGCCTGTGACACGCCGGTGTCACAGGCCGTGTGTGTAACGACCCCATCCGTTAAATGACGTATAGTAGAAGGTCCGGCCGGGGCCCCACACTATATGCCACAAACAGAAGGTGAGGTCACAGGATAATACCAAACCAAACACGAATCCTAACTCAGAGCATTCTAGCGGAAGCTTTAAGTTGTAACTTGAACTCTAACCAGGAATGTCCAATATATAAACCACCTTTATATATAACCACGGAATGTACAACAAATACATAGAGTTTGGCCTTAAGGCCTTACAGTTCCTCTTTTCACACCGTATGGTTTACAAACCTCGGCGCGCAGGCCGGCCATACATGAGTAAAAGAAACAAGCAAAAAACATTCGCTTAGCCTTCAAGGACTAGCCGCAGCAGCAACAGCAACAACAGTTGGGCTTCAGCCCTTCACTTACCACTTGGCTCTCCAGCACCTGCATAGGGACAATCCACCCAACCGGTGGCAAACAATGCAATGGTCAGCATTCAGCTGACCCAATTATAACAATCCTACCCCTTTCTCGGGGCATTAGCATTCTTTCCCTGCAAAGCATGGCATCATCATATAGCAACTATGTGCGTGCAGGCACATTCAAGCCATCACAACTATCGGCCACACGGCCCGACAGTCCGTGCACTCAGGGCACATTCTTGGTGTACCGGAATACCAGGGTCAACACCACCGTCTACACGGTATTTGAGCATTCTAGTATTTCCGGCGCGCGGGCCTAAGACTCTCATTAGGCGCTCCAACAAAACCTATAACCAGGCTTCCAAGTCGGACGGACCTAACGCAGGTACGGATCAGCCACCCCCCGTTGCTCAAGTCGCCGTGCCACCTCGAATACGGAAGTATCTATGGCTATTTATAGGCGCGGGTCGCTTTCACCTTTCCTGTTCGGCAACCTACCTTTTCATCGAGTTGCAGCCCAACGGCTCAACCGCTCATAAAGTGGCAACGCACGGCCACAAGAGTTGCATCCAACCCTCTTCATTTCCTGGACATCATCCAGTACTTCCTGCTGCACCAAGCAACAGGTAGGCACAAGGCAACACAAGCCATAATCACGGAGCCTTCTCCGATATGCAAACAAGCATCACCAATCCAGACCATGTCCATATGGGCTTCACACAGCATGCCTAGAGCCGTACTCCAATTCCGGCCTCTAACAAGGGGGACTTCACATATCTACCCCAAGGGACACCACAACCCACCGCACACTCGCGGGGAGGGTTTTCCCTATGCAATGCAGAAAAGAAGGACTTCACATGTCCAAGAAGGGAGATCGTTACCCTTGTCGATCTCTTGGGAGCCATCGCAAACTAGCCGGTGAGAAAGAACCGCAGCAGCTTTGCCTTCACAATGCCGGCTTCGGATCACGAATCGGACCACGGAAACTCCGCCGGTGGCTTGATCTCCTCCTCCTTCTTCTTCCTCCTCTCTCTTTCTCTCTTCCTTAACCAAATGAAGAATGAAGTCTTCATCAGCCTCTACGGATTAAATCCAGCCAGGAATCACATGAGCCCTTGGATCCAAAGAGAGAAATCTGAACGGCCACGATTTGCCCCAAAACTCATTTTTTTGGCTGACACGGCCTGTGACACGCCCATGTCACAGGCCGTGTACCCTTAAGCGGCACACGCGGTATTCGTACCGACTGAGATTTACCAGAACACGGGCATCGACACGCCCGTGTCGAACCTGACACGCCCGTGTCATTCCTGAGACACGCCCATGTCACCCCTGCCTCATCGAGCTGCAAGCAGTACACGGGTAGGCACACGGCATCGGACACGCCCGTGTCCAACCTGACACGCCCGTGTTCAAGGCTTGGTTCAAGGCCGTGTAACTTTCTGACTCAAAATGCATTTTATTTGCGTGACATGCCCTGGGACACGCCCGTGTACCAGGCCATGTACCCCCGACACGCCCTGGGACACGCCCGTGTCCCAGGCCGTGTAAAATGACCTGCACCTCAAAACCATTTTTGAGTCTTTTTGGGGTGTTACAATCCTCCCCCCCCCCCCCTTAACAAAATTTTGTCCCGAAATTTGCACGGTAAGGAAACAAGAACCAACAATGCTATAACTTGATAACTCTGTTATAACAAAAAGTACACGGTCTACAGTTTATACAAACAGTTCGGGAAAATCAGCTCGCATGGTCTTCTCTCGCTCCCATGTTAGCTCTTCACGGCCACAATTGTCCCATCGGACCTTGACCATCCCGATCACTTTGTTCCGCAACTGTTTCTCTGCTCGATCCTCGATCCGAATGGGTCTAACCCTCGTCGTTAGCCCATAGTCGACCGGTACGCGATCATTCTCCACTACTTGAGCTGGATCCTTCACCGCCTTACGAAGGACTGAGATGTGAAATACATCATGTAATCCACCCAAGTCTGCTGAAAGTGCTAGTCGATAAGAAGCTTCCCCAACCCGCTCCACCACCACAAACGGACCAAGATACCTCGGACTTAGCTTTTTCAAACGCCGAATCCTGGACAAGCCTTTGAAGGGTTTGATCTTCAAATATACCCAATCACCCACCGCGAACTCCACATTCCGGTGTTTGGCATTGTAGTACTTTGCTTGACGATCTTGGGCTATCAATAGCCTCTCCCGAATAGAGCGTATGAGCGAGGTAGCTTCTTCGACTTCCTTTTTCCCACTCAGCTTAGATTTGCCTGCTTCTGCCCAAGCTAACGATGTACGACATTTCCGACCATATAAAGCCTCAAATGGTGCCATACCAATACTCGCTTGGTAGCTATTATTATAGGCAAATTCGACAAGAAATATATAATCTTCCCATCTCTTACCAAAGTCTAGGGCGCACATGCGGAGCATGTCCTCCATCGTCCTATTGGTTCGTTCAGTCTGGCCATCCGTTTGGTGATGAAAGGCCATACTAAACGCCAACTTTGTACCCAAGATTTGATGAACGAGCCGCCAATCATTCGATGTGAACCGCCCATCATGGTCACTAACGATGCTCCGAGGAACACCGTGCAGTCGAACAACCTGCTCCACATAAAGCTTGGCCAAGTTTTCCACTGAATCGTCTCTTCTGTTTGGAAGGAAGTGCGCCACTTTTGTCAACCGGCCCACAATCACCCAGATTGAATCATGACCGCGTTGAGATCTCGGCAATCCGTGCACGAAATCCATCGAAATGTCATCGAACTTCAACTCCGGAATAGGTAACGACTTCAGGAAACCGTCAGGCTTCTGGCATTCTGCTTTCACCAACGCGCAGGTAATGCATTCAGCCACATAACGTGCGACATCTTTCTTTAGTCCGGGCCACCAGAACAGCTTTTTCAGATCTCTGTACATCTTTATGCTCCCTGGGTGAACTGAGTACTTTGCAAAGTGAGCTTCGTACATCAACTCTTCCCTCAATTTACCCACACTCGGGACGCACACTCGACCATTTCTTCGTAACAACCCATTATCCCAAGAGAATTGGTCATCCGGCCCATCTTTTGCATAGCGCTGGAGACTTTCATCAAGCTCCGTTGCTCGCCGAACTCTGTCCGTAAGGTCATATTGCACCTCCGTCCAGTTCAAGCATGCATCGGTTGACGAACCCTTGTCAACACAAGATATCTCCAACGCTTCCAATTCCTGGATTAACCACTGATCATGCCTCTGCAACCAGCTTGCCCGTACCGGAGTCTTCTGACTCAAAGCATCAGCGACCACATTTCCCTTCCCGGGAGTATAGTGAATCTCGAAGGTGTAGTCCCCAAGGAACTCCATCCATCTTCGTTGTCGCATATTCAGATCCTTCTGATCCAACAAATACTTTAGGCTTTTGTGATCTGTATAGATATCCACTTTAACGCCATATAGATAGTGCCGCTACAACTTGAGCGCAAAGATTACCGCCGCCAACTCCAAATCATGGACGGGGTAATTCCGCTCATGCACTTTCAACTGGCGTGAGCCATAAGCAATCACTTTACCAAACTGCAGAAGAACGCAGCCTAAGCCGCTCCCGGAAGCATCACTATAGATCTCATACCCATCTGTACCACATGGCGATGTTAACACAGGCGCCGTGGTCAAACGACTCTTCAAGTCTTCAAAATCTCGCGCGCACTCCGGCGTCCAAATGAACTTTTGATCCTTTCTCGTCAGCGTGGTCAGAGGTAAAGCAATCCGTGAGAAGTTTTCCACAAACCGTCAATAGTAGCCCGCAAGTCCAAGGAAGCTCCTGACCTCGGCCACTGAAGACATCACTGGCCAATCCCGAATGGCACTTATCTTCAACGGATCTACCGCGATACCTTCTCCACTTACCACATGGCCTAAAAAGGCTACTGAAGAGAGCCAGAACTCACACTTTGAGAACTTGGCAAAAAGCTTATTCCTCCGCAGGGTATGCAAGACCAACCGCAAATGGTTTGCATGATCCTCTTCCGACTGAGAGTATACTAAGATATCATCGATAAACACAATCACGAACAAATCCAAGTACTCTCGGAACGTTCGATGCATTAGGTCCATAAATACCGAAGGCGCATTACATAGGCCAAACGGCATTACCGTGAACTCATAATGACCATAGCGTGTTCCAAACGCCGTCTTGGGAATGTCACCTTCCCGAATCCTCAGCTGATAATATCCCGATTTCAAATCCAACTTGGAATAGACCGTTGATCCTGCCAGCTGATCGAATAGGTCATCAATTCGCGGAATCGGATATTTGTTTTTCTCCGTCAGCTTATTCAATTCGGTAGTCAATACATAACCGTAAACTACCGTCTTTCTTTTTCACAAATAGAACAGGCGCGCTCCAAGGTGACATACTTGGGCGTATATATCCCTGCTCCAACAACTCTTACAATTGGACTTTCAACTCAGCCATCTCTTTTGGCACGACGCGATATGGTGAGCGGGCCACAGGTTTCGCACCTGGCACCAACTCAATAGAGAAGTCAATCTCCCGCTGGGGTGGTAACCCAGGAAGATCTTTAGGAAACACATCGGCAAACTCTGACACAACCAGTACTTCACCGACACTGGCCTTTGGCTCAACAGCCTGAATTAGCGTGAAGAATAACTCCGCGCCCTTCCGAACAGCATTGACGACTTGGAGCGCAGACAACAGGGTTCCGCCAACTCCTCGCATGCCAGCGAACTTCGTCACAAGTCCGGTATTCTGGCCCAGTGTAATCTCCTTGGAGTTGCAATCAATAAAGGCACGCTGCTCCGAGAGCCAGTCCATACCAAAGATCACATCAAACTCCGATAACGGTAGCACGGCTGCACTCAAACCGAAATCCCGACTTCCTATTTGCACATCCACATCGCAAGCCCTATCCGCAAGCATCACACAGCCATTCGGTAATAGCACCCTTGTACTATCCACCGTCGCATGACTCGGTACCCCAATTCGAGATACGAAATCCTCAAACAGGAAAGAATGCGAAGCACCCGTATCAAACAGGGCTCTCGCCAAATTATTCTGAATCAGGACAAAGCCTGCAGCACACACATCATGCACAAGCTATACATAACCAAAAACAATAGCACGTAAGCAACTAAGCTAAATCAACTCGTACCTGTGACGACGTCACTTTGCTTAATCGCTTCATGTTGGCCAAGCTGATAGATTCGGGGCTGTGCCTGAGACGCAGAGGAATCAACCACTGCTTTGCCCTTCTCAGCATAAGACGCACCCGTCTTCTTTTCCCCTTTGGGCTGAACAACCCGACAGTCACGAGCTATATGCCCCACCCGGCCACAGTTATAGCATGTACGAGAATCCGGCCTTGATGTCGCCCCCGACACAACGGTCGTAGTCACTTGCCCAGACGGCTTGGACCTCTTGCCCCCTCTCTTCTGGTAGAACGATTTGCTAGGGCGAGGTGCTTGAACCTCTGGCTTCGACACAACCAAGCCCTTGTTCCCTTGCACTCGCCGCATGTCCTTCTCCAACGCACACGCAGTATCAACCAACGCCTGAAACCCTTGGTTCACTGAACTCGAAAGTAGGAATCGCAACTCATCCCGCAATCCTTCAAAGAACCGATTTGTTTTCCTTTGGTCATCCGCGAAGATTGTTCCTGCATACCGGACCAACCTGGTAAACTCGTGCAAGTAGATATCCACGCTATCTTCCCCTTGCTTTAACCGTTGGAACTCGTTTTCCATAGCAATGCGTTGCGCCGCTGGGACATGCTTCGCCAGAAATATTCGAGAGAACTCCTCAATCGATACTTGCGTTAATTGCCTGCCCGCCAAATGGTGTACCTCAACCTCGTCCCACCACAACCGCGCCTCTCCTTCAAGCATGAAGGTGCCCAAGGTGACCTTTAGAGTTTCCTCCGCCCTGATCGCTGTCATTATCCGCTTGACACGCGATAACCAATCTTCTGCCTGCGTTGGGGATCCCAGTCCCGTAAACGTAGGCGGACTGAATCTCATGAATTGTTTCAACTGTCGGTCAGCTGCTCGTGGATCTACAGCCTCAACCGGCTCGGGTCGTACAACAACACGAACTGGCTCGACTGCCGGCTGCGCTTGCCCGGTCGGCTGAATCATGGCAAATAGCGCCTCAGCAACTAAGCGAACAGTTTCCGCAGATGGAGGAGGTGTTGGCACCTCAGCTGGTGCCGCACTCTCATCAGAGCGCTGGGGCTCAGACTGCCCAGCACCACTACGCGTCACCTATAGGTGGACAAGACACACATTAGCGAACGTATGCAAGCAAAACAACACAAAAAGGAACGCGCAGATTCCTCAAACAAGATTTTGTACATTCCTTAATGGACATTCCAGAGTTCATTAGCGTTACAGCAGGGCGCACAAACACGCGCTCGCCACCCCATAAAAGAATTCGTCCACGAATTCGAGAGAGGAAGACCGAACGAAGCTGGTGGCCCCAGCTCAATTGGTGATGAAGGTTGAAAGAACTCCATAGTTAAGCGTGCTTGGGCGAGAGTAGTACTGGGATGGGTGACCTCCTGGGAAGTCCCCGTACGGCCCAACTTAACTATCGAGTTCGCTCATCAAAGGGAGGTTGTGGCCACCAACAACCCGCCAGTGGGCTGGAGAGGGGTTGGGGTGCTTGGGCTGCAGCCCGGTAGCGATGCCTGGAGAGCGGAGCCGTAACGCTGTTACGTACGCGCTAGGGTCATTACAGTGTGCCTTAAGCGGTAAAGAAGCCGACTCTTCCAGAACCGGACACGGCCATGTGACATGCCCGTGTCATAGGCTGTGTGCTAGACACGGCTGTGGAATCGCACGTGTTCAGTCCGTGTTCAACAATCCGCGCAGGCCTAACAAAAACTAAAGAAGGACAAGGCCCTATGACACACCCGTATCAGAGGCCGTGTTCCCAACACGACTTGCCTCTCGAGGATCATCGAGTGCATTTCGTCGAGTGTATTTTGTTGACCTCAGCAATACATGGCCCTAGACACGCCCATGTCATAGGCCGTATGCCTCACTCGATACCTAGTCGAGACCGCCCTGCACCACACTCGAGTACTCAGAGCAGGACACGGCCTTGGACATGCTCGTGTCCCAGGCCGTGTTGCTCAGCCTACTTAGCCCACTCAAAAACTCGAGATTTGGGGCATTACAATCCTCCCCTCCTTATAAGAAATTTCGTCCCGAAATTTGTATACAGGACTTAGGAAACAACAATCAAAATTTTTACAACATTTTATGTTCTGTCCAAAATAAAACAAAACTATTATATAAGTTTAGATAAACAACTCAGGAAATTCAAAACGCATGGTCTGCTCCCGCTCCCATAGTAGCTCCTCATGGCCATAGTTGTCCCATCAGACCTTAACTATCCCGATTTTCTTTTTTCGCAACTGCTTCTCGGCTTTATCCTCGATCCGAATGGGCCTCACCTTCGCCTTTAGCCCAAATTCGACCGGTACGCGATCATTCGCAATCATTTCAGCTAGATCTTTTACGGCTTTTCGAAGCACTGATATATGGAATACATCATACAATCCACTTGAAAGAGTTCAGTTGTCTACCTAAATCACCTGGAGGGGGGTGAATAGGTGAGTTGTGCGTCTATTTGCGGAATAAAAAAATTGCGATCTTGCACACAAATCAACCAAGCAAACACAGAAGAAAAAAGATTTATAGTGGTTCCCCAACCTGGGTACGTCCACTTTCCCTCACAGATCTAGTAAACCAATAGACTCGGCTACTCCACTATCTCGGATTGAAAACCAATCCTACGTCTAGAAACCAAGTTCCTACAATCTCGATCCAAATGGATCTACACTCGGAAGATAAAACTTCCTACAACTTGGAGAAAAATCTCCTACAAGAATTGATAATAAAAAATTGAAAATACAAACAAATGATCTTTGAATCTTGAGATGTTCTGGCTGGATCTTCTTCTTTAAGAGTTGCAGCTTTATCAGATTTGTTGAAGAAGAACTCACGGCTAGAACTAAGTCTGAAGATTTTCTTTTGTCTTCACCGGATCGGAACGTTGATGGAGAAAGAGAAACTATCACGATCAGGAATTCAATCTTTGTCTGAATCCTTTAAATCGGAAACCCTAACTCTTGCGTGATAAAGATCGGCGGCGGCGGCGAGTCTGGTTTTGCACAGCATGTAGATCCTTCGTATTCTTTGTCTTAGGGTTAGTCGATTGATATGAATTTACATAGGATCTCTCTAACAGTCATAATTAGTCTTAATTACGTACACGTGGACGAGTCACATCAAGTGATTTGAATATCCCGTAATTCTGGACTTAACAGAAGTTTTTGTAAAAAAAATGGCTTACGTTTCTCGAGAAGAATGAGATTTCTTGAGAAGTAATGTTTATTAGTCGAGAAGAAGAAAAAGGATTACTCGAGATAACATTTCTGCTAAAGGGAACTTCAGTTCTCGAGAACGAAGAATACTACTCGAGAACTAAGAATTGCTTCTCGAGAAAAGACAGCTAATGGCATTGAGTCAGGTCTTAGCACTCAACGCTCTCAACTCTTTTACTGTTGAGTACTCGAGTACTGTCTGAATTTCCCAAGAACAAAGAAATGGATTACTCGAGAACGAGAATTGATTTATCGAGAGAAGGAAAGTTTCTCGAGAACTAGGAATAGCATTTCTCAAGAACTAAGAGTTGTTCTCGAGAACTACACTTAGAAATTTTTCTGATATAACAAATCAGTACTCGAGAAGTAGAGAAGAAGTATACTCGAGAACTAAACTTTGTTTCTCGAGATCTAAGTTAGCACTACTCAAGAATTAAGGATAATACTTGAATAATGTTACTAACTACTCGAGAACTCTCAAATATACTACTCGAGAACTAAACTTCTATTTCTCGAGAACTAAAAGAATACTTGAGAAAAGGACTTAGAGAATTTCTGTTTTTAAGAAAACTTTTCTTCTGACTAATGATGGAGCCCACACGCAGAATCTTATTTGGGTGGTTGGTTCGATGAGTCGACTGTCGCGGACTGGTTAGAAAATCGAAGTTTCTAACGAAAGGAGGCAAGTGCACCTATCTTAACAAAGCATAATAAATTGGTCAAAAATTTATTCCATTGCAAGTCTTCCAAGGAAATGTGGGACTGTTTAGTAGTTCTGATAAAAGGGACTGAGGAAGTTCGAGATGATCGAAGATCTTTACTAAATAAAGAGTATGAACCGTTTAAGCAAGGATCAAGTGATACTATTACTGACAGCTTCGAAAAAAATTTCAAGATCGTCAACGGCCTCAGAAACTATGGTCGTACATTCACTAATGGCGAGCTCAACAACAAATTTCTAAGATCCCTGACTAAGGACTGGGATACCAAAGTTGTTGTCATTAGGGAATTTAGGAAGCTGCTGGAAATCGACCCCCAGAACCTGTTTGGCAAGTTTCTCTCCTATAAACTCCAGATGAATACCAGGAAGAAGGAGGAGCAAAGCAACAAAACTTCTAGCAGAGAAAAGTCTGTGGCCCTGAAGGTTGAAGGTTCAAAGAAATCTAAAGTTGTGTCACCCATAAGGACATGTGCTCCTGATACTCCAGAAGACTCTGAGCAAAGCACGTCTGGCTCCGAGCTATTGGATGGAGAATTTTCTCTTATCTCCAAGTAGTTCAAGAAAATTGTAAACAAGAGGAGATAGATGATGAATCATTCGTCCTCCTCTGACTATAAAAAATCTCATCGTGATGTAGAACGCACAAAGAAAAGCTACAATAAAGAGGGCTGGTATAAATTGAAACTGAATAAACATTTTTCTTTTGATATTGTTTGCTACTATTATAATAAGTCAGGGCATATGATTGTGGAGTGTCCATATAAGAAGAAGGATGGTTCCAAGAAGGAAGAAAAGAGATCCTTCAAGTGAAAAAGAAAAGAAGAAAAGAGCTTCTTCGATAAGAAGTCGAAGACTCTCAGTGACTGTGACTCAAGTGAGTCGAGCTTAGAAAATGAAGAAGCCTACTTTGAGATTATGTCACAATCAAACGAGGAAGTGGGCAACTCTGAGTACCACGGGAAGGTAAATTCGCACATAATACTCTATGAGTCTGAAACGTCCACCAATAGTCATGAAGCCTATTCTTTTGATGATTATAAATCAAAATTGATAGCTCAGCACACAGCTATTAAAGGATTTCGACAAATGTCGTAAGGTAGTCTGAAAGCAGTTAAAGGAGATTGCATCCCTCAAGGCAATGGAAACTAATCTGAACGAATAAATTGCAAAATTACTTTCTCTCAGAGATGAAGTCCACTTCTTGAAAGAGGAACTTAAGGGCTCCGCTGAGACATTGAGTCCGAAGGAAAAATATCTTGATGAGCTGGAAGAAAATCTCGCAGTGGAGAGAAAACTCGTTTAGAGTTACTCCAAGCCGAAGACTGTTCTCCATCTCATTGATGAGTTTCCAGCTCAGAAGAAGGGTAGTCGTCTTCGCCACATAGGTGGAAAGGGTAAGGTTGTCAGAAATGCTAGCGCCAAGTAAAAGGGAAAGGAACCCTTGGGTCAACCCTCAATTAGGAAGGTAATCTTCCCGACAAACAAATGTGACCTGGAGTCATCCTATGGTCATTATGTTGGCCTACTTATGCAGAGCCCGAGAATAGATACCAGGGATGGACCCATCCCCATGACTTTGGTGTCAGCGTGTTCAAAGCACCTAATGAAGAAATTTAGATGAAGAGTTATGTTCCGAGTGTACATGGTCATAATAATAAGAAGGCACCAAAAGCCAAAAATGTTGTATCAAAGGCTAAGGAGATGGGGAGCTCCTGTGTATACTGCAAACAAGAGGCCTCCACCTCAAAGAATGTTGCCCCTGCTAGACCTCAACTCCAAAAGGTAAGGCAGGAGTATAAAAGGAGGTACAACAGGTTTATCTGTTGGTGTTGTGGCAAGATTGGTCATTTTGCCGCAGATTGTTGGTATTACCCTACTAATTTTATAACCAGAAATGCGAGTCCAACCATTCGCAAGGTTAATGTTCCTAATAGTGTGTTCAGCTAACCAGGAATCAAGGACCCAAATACGTTTGGGTTCCTAAGGTAAAATGATTTGCATTTGCAGGTATGTCCAAATGCCACAAAAAATCTGATCTTGTATTTGGACAGTGGATGCTCTCGGCACATGACCAGGACAAGAAGCCTTTTACTTGAGTATACCCCAGTCGAAGATAGCCAAAAAGTGATCTTTGGAGGGTCAGACAGGGGAACAACAAAGGTTATGGTATGATTTCCAATGGCGTAGTCTCTGATGAGTCCAATATTTATAGGGTTTTTCGGACTCATCTGGGGCTTATTTTCTCACTCGTGCACTACATTTCAACCGGATATCGGTTATATTTTCATTGTTCGGTCATTGACGCTTTGTGCATAATTTTGGCTCGTGGGTGTGCAATTGCACATTCTTTTGTTGGGGGCAAGCACATGGTGCTCCCCATGGCTCTTTCTTATTACTATTGATTGCTTTTTGGTGCTGAGAGCTGGTGCTCCAGCAGTTTTATTGCTACGCAGGTGGTCACGATGTGTAATTTCATTTTCCGTTTCCTGTGTAAAACGCACGGTCCTGCAAATTTCTTCTCCCACGGTCTGTTGACAATCGTGTGTTTTACACGGCAGTTTTGGGGACGTCTATGGCTACTCGTGTGGTTTGTTCATGCACGGTTTTGACCAAACCATACGAGAAGGAAACGCGCGGTTTTCCTGTAGCATTCCTATCTGCACCATTCTGTGGATGATCGTGCGATTTGTTCACGCACGGGAGGCAATGCCCATGCGCGAGTAAAACACATTTTTTTCCTGTGTGCTCCTGTTTTCCAGCTTTTTGACATTGCCCGTGCGATTTCCTTCACACACGGGCAGAAGCGCCCGTGCGCGAGTATAATGAATGGGTCAACTCCTCTCCTTCCGCAGACTTATCTTGTAAATTAAATAACACATGGTCGTACGCCAAACCGTGCGTGCCCATTTTTCAAACCTGCTTCTATATAAAGTGCATATTTCTTCTTCCATCCTACTAAGCACGAACAAGTCTTCCTCCAGCCGCCATTCCTACTCTTTTGAGCAAGAAATCTTCCCTCCAGCCAGCAATTTCTCTCTCCTCCTTGGAGAGTTAATCTGGCTACCATTTCTACTCCAAGAGCTAGCAAACTCTTCATCTCAGGACGTCATTGTCATCTCGAAGCTCCAAGCTCTATGTCAAGCTCAAAGGTTGCTTCATCCATGAAGTTCTCCGATTAGAACCATCAGTGATTATTCATGAAGAAGACAGGATATTCGAAGGAAGTGACAACCCTTTTTGGTTCCCAGACGTCAATCATAGATCGAGTTTGGACAAGGCCCGACAACCCTTGAATTCGGCCGTGAATCTTGGAGAGACTTCGTGCATTTGGTTTATTCTCTCACCATTCACTTGTAGCATTTCTTTTTTTTGAATATTTCGAGAGTTTGAATGATGTGTATGAATATTATCAGCTTGAATATTTCTACATGTCTAAGTGTTAATTTATTTCAGTTCTTGATAGCTTGTTGAGCTCCATTTTCTCTTGTGCTAGTTGTGATTGTGTCGTTCTAGCGATTGCTAGAAGCGTGTGTTGCAAAGAGGTGAATGCGACCCTTATTGGCTTCTCCATCTTCCCCATTACTCTCTTGGGTAATCCTCCAAAGAGATGCGGTGACAGTGACCCACAATAGGATTTTTAATGATAGATTTAGGAAACCCCAAATCAAGCCCCCTTTGGTTACTCTCCCGCTTGCGTTCGCTTTTTCAATAGTGAAGTCACACTCCCTACATGCACTCCTAAAGAGATCGATATTCGGGGATTAAACTCCTCAACTTTATTACTTGACTACGATCGGTACACTTGCTGACGCATCAAGTTTTTGGCACCGTTGTCGGGGAGTGCAACCGTTGTATGTATTTTTCTTAAGAAAAAGATTTGCAAGTGTTTTTAGTATTTTAATCATTTTTTGGTGTGTTGTATGATCATATGGATTGCTTTGAGATTTCTGTAGATTTATTCGAATTTGTTTCTCACGGAAGATCCTTCTTTGGAGTCTCAGAGGATGACGCTCTTGATCATCTGCAGTATTTTCGTGAAGTTTACAACACACTCAATTACGAAAAGGAGAAGTCGGATTGGGTATAGAAGAGATTATTCACATTTTCACTTGTTGGAAGGGCAAGGATATGGTATCGCAAATTCCTAACTGACCCGTTTGTGTCCTGGAGCAGGGTTGAATAGGAGTTTATAAAGATATTCTACCCCCGCGAGCGACTATGGGAGTTGCACAACGAGCTGCTTCTATTTTCACAACAAGATTGTGAACAACTGATAGAATCCTTGGAGAGATATCAAAAATTGCAAAAATTCTGCTTTGGGAATAGTCCGTCTAAAGCAGCACAACTTCAAATGTTCTATTTTGGGGTTTTAACTCAGTACAGACACTACTTTGATTTAGGGACGGGAGGATCCTTGATCAATAAGAGCTGTGCCAAAGAATGGGAGATAATTAAGAGAATATTGCGGACCAGTGGAATGTGGTGCACTTCTGTGGAGAAATTTGAGGAAGTTAGTTCGATCGGAGCAGAGAATTGTGGTATGAAAGAACACTCTCAGGAACTCACCAAAGAGAAATTATGCAAATTCACCGAATGCATTCTGCAATGCTTGGAAACTCAGAGTGAAGCATTCCAGAAATTTCAATCTATGGTGGCAAGCGTTATAGCCGCCATCACCGCAATTTTCCTGCAGCCCACTAAAGCTGTGAATGCCATGCAGCTTCGAAGTGGAAAGTCAACCGCAATTAGTAAGCCTCATTTGGAGTCATCAGAAAGGTAATGTAAAGAGCCCATAGAACAACCGAACGTCGAAGATCGCAATAAAAGTCAACCTTCAGACCTTATAATTCCAATTGCAGACAAGATTTACCCCCCTTTCCCTCATCGATTAAAGGACAGGAGGAAGGAAAAACAATTTCTGAAATTTCAAGAAATGATGAAAGGATTGCAGGTGAACATTTCGCTTGTTGACGCTCTTATCCAAATTCCGCAGTATACAAGATATCTAAAAGATCTGCTAGTGCAAATGAAATGGTTGGAGAGTGCTAATGCACTTTCAACTATGGGAGATGGAGTCGTCTTTTCTATGGAGCATTGGCTCACGAAGTTAAAGGATCCAGGGACTTACATGATTCCTTGCACGATTGGGAATTCCAGTTGTTATCGTGGACTATGTGATTCTGGGCGTCAATCAATTTGATGCCTCTCCACCTCTTCTTGGAACTGGGAATGGGGACTTTGAAGCATACCAACATTATAATTTAGTTATCTAACCAATCAAGGAAGAAGCCCACGGGGATTGTTGAGGATCTCACCATTGCAGTTAACGGATTAGTTTTCCTAGCTGATTTCATCATTATGGACATCTCTCCAGATTCCGCAGCACCTCTTATCCCTGGAAGGTTGTTCCTAGCCATGGCACGTGCGATCATTGACGCCGAAAAGGGTATGCTGACATTGTGTGTCGGAAGTAACAGAACCACATTCGATATGCATAAAGCCGCGAGGAAGGATTTCTATGAGGAGAAGGAAGACATAGAATTCATCAGCAGTACTATCCATGAATCCTTTCCTCTATTATCAGCCGACGACTTTGAGGAGTTTCAGTGGGACATTGATGGAATAGAAATCAATTAGAGTGAACACTACCCAAACCAAATTCCTGAGAGTATATCTGCTGAACATCATCAATCTCACCCAAACTTTCCTCTTAAACCTCTTCCACCGGCATTAAAGTATGTATTTTTGGGAGAAAAACAGACATACCCGGTAATAATTTCGGCGTTGCTTTCTCCTGAGGAAGAGGATCATATGGGCGGTGTTCTACGGTCACATAAAAGGGCTTTCGGATTGAACATACAAGATCTGAAAGGCATTAGCCCAACTGTCTGCATGCACAAAATCTTGTTAGATGATAGTGTTAAGCCTTCTGCACAACCACAGCGACGATCGAACTCGGAGATTCAAGAGGTAGTACAGAAGGAAGTGATCAAGCTATTGGATGCTGGAATCATCTACCCCATCAACGACAGTAAATTGGTAAGTCCTATTCATGTTGTTCCAAAAAAAACGGGGGAATCACGGGGTGAAAAATGAATGCAGCGAACTGCTCCCTACCAGGACAATCACCGAATGGAGAGTGTGTATTGATTATAGAAAGCTCAACGAGGCTATGCTCAAAGGCCATTTCCGACACCCGTTCATTGATCAAATGTTGGAAAGGCTTGCCAGAAAGAAATATTATTGCTTCCTTGATGGATACTCAGGGTACAACCAAATTCTCATTGACCCTGAGGATCAAGAAAAGACGACATTCACCTGCCCTGCTTGTACATTCGCATTCAAGAGGATGCCTTTCGGACTGTACAATACTCCTGTGACCTTTCAACGATGCATGCTGGCTATCTTTCACGACATGGTTGGGAAGTTCTTAGAAGTTTTTATGGACGACTTTACTCTTTTTGGGGCAGATTTTGATGCATGTTTGGAGAACCTAACAACCGTTCTGAAATATTGTGAAGATACCAATCTGGTCCTGAATTGGGAGAAATGTTATTTCATGGTAGAGAAGGGTATAGTCCTTGGGCATGAAGTGTCAAGCATGGGTATGGAAGTGGATCAAGCTAAGGTTGAAGTCATTAAGAAACTGCCTCCTCCTACTTATGTGAAGGGTATCCGTAGCTTCTTAGGGCATGCCGGATTTTACCGGCGCTTCCTTAAAGACTTCTCCTCTATCGCAAAACTGCTGAGCAATCTTCTAGGTAAGGATGTGTTATTCAATTTCGACAAAAATTGCTTACTAGCTTTTTGCACCTTGAAGAGCTGCCTGAATATTGCCCCTGTTCTCACTTCCCCGGATTAGACATTACCATTCGAATTGATGTGCGACGCGAGTTATTTCGCAGTCGGAGCAGTCTTGGGATAGAGGAAAATTAAGGTTTTCCACGCAATTTATTATGTTAGTCGTACTTTGAATGATGCTCAACGGGAGTACACCACTACTGAGAAAGAGCTATTAGCAGTGGTTTTCGCATTGGACAAATTTCACCCCTACCTAGTGCTATCGAAGGTTGTGGTGCAAACCGATCATGCCGCTCTTAAGTACCTCATGAAGAAAAAGGATGCAAAGCCATGACTCATCCGATGGATTTTAATCTTGCAAGAGTATGAGCTGGAAGTGCAGTACAAGAAGGGAGTTGAGAACGTTATTGCAGACCATCTATCGCAGTTGGAAACACATGGCACTTCACAACATGAAGACTCTATAATCTCTGACTCATTTCCCGATGAGACTCTTTTGTATTTAACTACGAAACCTGGTAAGGCTCCCAGGTTTGCTGACTTAGCTAACTTCCTTGTGTGTGGAAAATTTCCTCCCAATCTGTCCTTCCAGAAGAAGAAGAAGAATTTTATCTCAAACGCTAAGTACTACTTCTGGGAGAATCCGTTGTTGTTCTGCACTTGTGTTGACGGCAGCATCTGAAGGTGTGTCCCGGAATCTAAACATGGATCGATTCTTCAGCACTATCATAATCGTGAGGCAGGTGGCGACATGGGAGCGGCTAGGAGAGTGTAACACCACTATCCATCACATAACATATAGCAGTAGGTCCGGCCGGGGCCCAACGCCATATACTATAGATAGACCGAAGGGGTACAGAATGAAACCATCCTTCTAATAACGCACGTCTTACATAGAACACATTCTAGCAGAAGCATTTTAAATGTTGCAAAGAAAATAACCCAAGCCACAGCATGAATGTCCACTAAAAACCCAAAGTAGGAATTAGCGTACAAATACACAAAGTTCTTGGCCTTATGGCCTTACAAGAGTTTACTTTAAACAATAAGTGTCTTCCAAACATCGGTACGCAGGCCGGTCACACATGAGTATAAAAGTAAACATTCGCATTGGCCTTCAAGGGCCGACTCAGCAATATGGGCTTCAGCCCGCTATTTGCCACTAGGCTCTGCAGCACCTGCAATCAACATTCCACCGCAGTGGTGGCAAACAAAAGCAACGGTCAGCTAAAGCTGACCAAATTATAAGGACCCCACCCCTTAATCGGTGCGGCGGTGCTCTTTTCCTGCATACTATTAGTATAACCTAATAGGATAGTGAAATAACACTACACCACAGGCATAGGCGCACACTACCACACACCCCGTGAACTCAGGGCACATTCTCGGTGAACTCGGTCCACCACCGCCCCTAGGATGGAAATAATGTGAGCTAACAGTCTTTTATAGCCGAAGCCTAAGACCCGCCCTTTATGCCATTGGTAGGCCTCTTAAACCGAACCACATAGAGAGGGTACAGTTCTAATCAACTCGTTGCTCACATCGCCACAACAATTCAAGTCATCGATACGAATTAAGCTTCCCCAAAGCCCGAATATCGATCAAATAAAAGTATATAACCCGGTTATGCACAAGGTTGGTTCCCAGACCACCAAAATGGCAGAACTTCGCTTCTTCCCAGATTTTTGGGTGCATCTTGGAGTTAATCCACAAGACTCACTATTGCAATCTACCGCGTAGAAAACCCGAAAAGCAAACGACACGGAGTCTTCTCCGACATTACAAGCATAATGAAAACATGACCGATCCATACCAACTTGTCCGGGTAGGCTTCACACACCATGCCTATGTCCGTACTTTGATTCCGGACTCTATATGCAAAATAACGGGGACTATTCATGTCCACCCGATGGAATACCTCTCACTCACCGCTCACTCGCGGAAGGGATTTTCCTATGCAAAAAGGAAGAGTACTTCACATGTCCAAGAAGAGAATCATTACTGAAAGGAGGGAGTTATTAAGATCTACTCTAGAGGGGGGTGAATATAGTGTTAAAAAACTTTAGCTGTTTTAATCTATTCTATCAGAGTACAAAAATAGGTGATACCAATAAATATTAAAGCAGAAGGAAAACTAGAGAACTATTCTAAATATCACAGGAATTAGCAAGAGCAATAAGAAAAGGTGCAACCAGAAGACAGAAGAAATTATAGTGGTTCCCCAAATCTGGGTACAACCACTCTTCTACCACCCTAGTAGGAATCACTCTCGGGTTTTTGATCAAGTGACTACCACCAAATAATATCTATTTTAAGGGAGATATTGCAACCATTCTTGATTTTGATCAGGTGCCGGAAAACCAACTTGAAGTCTTTTGATCAGGTGACCTCGCAACCAGGAATTACTTTTGAAGGGAGTAAAACCCTTTACATAGAGGGGGAAAGAAAAAGTTGAGTTTTCTTCTCTTTTCTCAAGAAAATAAGAGAAGACTTAAGAGTGATCCTGATGGAGTCAAGGCTTGTCCTGTGATTTGAATGGTTCAGGAGATCAGAGCCTTGTACAGGGTGTTTGACTTGAAATAAAGAAAGTTAAGACTGATTGAGGATGATTGTCTCTACAAGCTTCCTAAATGAATTCTTGTTCTTGAAACTGAGAACTGTTCTTCCTCTTTTTCTTGCAGCCTTGAGATTTCTTTTTCAAAAGTCTGTCGACTGCTTCAAGAGATTGTCCTGAATAATAATTCTCTGGGTCTTTTATTCTCTGAGTCCCTTTCCTTTGAATAATTCCAAACTAAATTTGAAATTGTCCACGTTGATTGACTGCCAGAATCACAGGAACTTGTGCAACGGCTAAAAGAGAATTTACTCATTTCCTTAACTGTCCCGAGAAAAGCTGTATAATAACTCTGTGAAAACAAGCGATTAATGCTTGCCAAGGAACGACTATATTCAGAGAATATATGCATTATTCACTCAGATTCATATAAGCAAAAGAATAAACACTCAATAAGGAAAACAATAACTGTAGGGAATAAATTGTTGATCAGGCAGAAATCATCGATCTGGTCCTGAGATTGTCGAGCTCAAACATCCTTTATCGTCGAGCTGAGCCCTGTGATTACTGACCTGAAAATCTGCTTTCCAAACTTTGCTTCACAATCGTCGAACTGAGATGGTTGAACGTCGATCTCAATCCTGAAAGTAGATAAGAGATCGTCGACCTGAGTTCATCAATCGTCGATCTCAGCATTTAGAGATTTAACTCTGAGATCGTCGAGCGCAGAACGAAGATCATTGATCTCTCTTCAGAGATCATCGAACGAGTTTTTACTTAGAAAATTTTTTGCCTTGTTCACTCTCAGCTGTCTTCTAAGTCTCTGATGTCTTGTTCTTGTCTCACTGTGTTGATGACCTGGCTGACACCTAAGACACTAGACTAGACTCTGGCTATACAATGTGGGTCTAACTTAGCCTAGATTAGTGAAACTAACCAAAAACCAAACTAGGGATTCAACAATCTCCCCCTATTTGGGTGAGGTCACTAAATAATAATAAAAGAAAATAGCAGGAAAACTAAACAACTATATCTGTCATAAAATATAAGAAAAGTTTAACAAATATTTACAAAGATAAATACAGACACAAAAAGAAAATAGTTACTTAGACTTGTCTGAAGCTGGCTTAGTAAATTCAATTCTTCTTTTTGGATCTAGAGCTTGCTGTCTTATCATTTTTAAGACTGCTTCACCCAGAACTTTAATTGTAGGTGCTCTGGGAATAACTGCCTCAGGATGTACCTGCATTGATAACTCTAATTATTTCTATATTTTTATTCACTATTTTATATTAATAATAGATATTTTATATCAATTTTATAATATTAAGTTTATAAGTAACAAGTTTCTACATTTTATATTTATATGTTCTAATAAATTAATTTTTAATCTTGCAGGGCTGATATATAGATTTTTTGGAACAAAACTGGATTTTCTCATTTTCTGCCTAGACACGCCCTGTGACACGCCCTACCTGGGCGTGACACAGGGGCGTGACACGTGATAACTACAGCCAGAGCCCGTCGACCGCGCCAAAAGATCGTCGACCGGCCCAGACACGCCCGTGTCGAAATGTGACACGCCCGTGTACCCTTTACACGGGGCGTGACGGTCTGCGACATAACAGCTGCCCGTGCCACGTCGGATTAAAATTACACGCCTGGGTCACGGGCGTGACCCAGGGCGTGTCGAGGAAGTTTCCAAGCATTAACGCGCCGTTCCAGCCGTTGCCGCCAGATTTCCGTTCCAGCAAGACACGCCCCTAGTCACGGGCGTGATTAGGGGGCGTGACAACTCGTTGAAGACCAGTTTACTCCCGCCATTTTCAGCTTCCCGCCATTTCCAGAAACAGCCGTGACACGCCCTAGGTCACGGGCGTGACCTAGGGGCGTGACCCGTCAGTTAACCAATTTTGGCGGTTTCTCCTCCAACGTTCCCGGGCTTTCAAGACGACGGTTCCGAGCCTAACACGCCCTAGGTCACGGGCGTGACCTAGGGGCGTGACCAAACAGAAATTTTTCTATAAATTCCAGACAGCTTCAGATGCTGAGGGGAAGAATTTTGGGAGTTGGAGTCTTGTAATGTTCTGTTTATTTTGCTGTATTTTCTCATTTCTAAGTTAGATTTACCTTTGTTGTAACTTTAATTTTAGTTATTTCTATTTCCATCATGTCTTTCCCTACTTCATTTTGTATTTCCCCAATCATGATGAGTAGCTAATCTTCTTTTAGCACTTGATCATGATGAACCTTAGAATAAAATAGATCTTTCTTCTTATTATTAAATGTCTTGTTCTTAATCGTTCTCGCTACGATTTATCTTTGATTTTTATTTCATCGAATTCATATTACGCGGATATGATCTTCGATCTAAGATCCGTATCCTAAATGACCGAGAGGTTGCGGATACGAGGAGATCACTCAAAGATAAAAGGAGTTGAACGCACTCCTCGAGAGAGGACGACGTTAATCTTCCGGATTGGAGTCAAATCCAATAGTGGGGATCACCGCATAAAGCAAGCTTAGGGGTTTCGACTGGCCGAGAGGTCTTAATCGATCAACCTAAGGTTAGTTAGAAGCATGAGCTCGAGAGAGATGCTTCTAAATTTTAGGAACCTCCACGGTCGAGTGAGTATAATTAAGAACTCGCATTTTATTATTTTCCAAGAAGATTTATTTTAGTCTAAGGGGATTCTAGATCAAGTGCTAGCTTCCTCATATTTGAATTTCTCTTTAGCTTCAGCTTTAGTTTTATTATCTAGTATAATTAAACCCACTTTTCCGTTAGATAAAATAATAGCTCTTCCTTGTGAGTACAAGTACTCAACAGGCCCCGAATCGCAATACGACACTTCCTATACTACATTTCGATAGGTACGCTTGCCTACTCGGGATTCTAGTTTGGTTGTAATTTAACTTCTAGAAAATCATCATCAAGTTTTTGGCGCCGTTGCCGGGGACTTTTATTTGTTGATATTTTGAAAGCAAGGATCTATTAGTTTTATCATTTTTCTTTTTCTTTTATTTCAAAAAAAAACAAACTTTTTCTTTCTAAAGTTTTATCTTTAAATTTTTATATTTAAAATTTCTTGCGAAAGGGCCGTGTCGGGTTTTCATCCCGCAATACCGCCTAGTACCTTGCAAACCCGTCACTGGGTAGCCCTTGGAAAGTCCGGGAAATTTTATCTTATAAATTTTTAAACCTTAAAACTTTTATCTTATGTTTTGTTCTTGTGTATGACCCGAGGGAATCCGTCACCTCTTTTTGATTTGGATCCGGAAATCGAGCGAACCCTTCGGCACCGCTTATAATTTCGAGTTCCGAATTTTCAAGATACGGAATCCTTAGGAGACACTCCTAATCCGTCTTTAATTCTCTCCGTCACCCTCTTCTTCTCCTCCTTCTTCATTAAGTCCTTCTTCTCATTCTCCTAGATCTCTTTCTTCTTCTTCTTCCAATATGGGTGAGCCAAATGCGGTCGAACAACGAACTATGTCTTATTATGCCTGTCCAAACTTGGACGAGGCTCAATCTAGTATTGTTCGCCCCGCTATTGCCCCCAATAATTTTGAGTTGAAGCCAAGCATCATCCAAATGGTACAACAATATGTACAATTTGATGGGCTTCAAGATGAAGATCCAAACGCGCATATTTCTAATTTCTTAGAAATATGCGATACTTTTAAAATTAATGGTGTATCTGATGATGCCATTCGGCTAAGGTTATTTCCATTCACATTGCGCACTAAAGCCAAGCAATGGTTGAGTTCTCTACCAAGAGGATCAATCACAACATGGGCTGAAATGACGGAAAGATTTCTTACGAAATACTTTCCGCCGGCCAAAACGGCTAAATTGCGTAATGATATTACTTATTTCTCCCAACTTGAGTCGGAAACGTTATATGATACTTGGGAGCGTTTCAAGGAATTGCTTCGTCGATGTCCTCATCATGCAATTCCGGATTGGTTACAAATCCAAACCTTCTATAACGGCCTAAATTCTCAAACTAGGCAACATATCGATGCCGCCGCCGGTGGAACGCTTAATAACAAAACACCGGCGGCCGCCCAAGAGCTTATAGAAGGTATGGCTTTGAATACCTATCAATGGAGTACACCACGGTCTAAATCACCTAAACCGGCCGGGATGTATGAAATTGATACGGTCTCCAATCTATCTCTCCAGGTTGAGATGCTAAACAAAAGATTAGAAGAGATGTATGCTCCCTCTTCTATACCTACCTGGGATCCTACTTCTTCCCCTTCTCCCACTATGTTGGCCGAGCATGTGGATTATATGGGAAATCCGAATCGGCCACCCTTTAATCCGGGTAATACTAATTATGGTAATACCTATCACCCGGGTATAAGGAACCACCCCAACTTCTCTTGGAGTAATCCGGGGAACGTGGCTCGCCCACCAAACACAATCCCACCAGGATATTTTCCACCACAAGCTCCAAAAGCTCCCAATATCGAGGAGTTGTTCTCCAAATATACGAGTACAAATGATGCCAATATCCGGAATCTCACCGGATCTCTTCGTAGTTTGGAGACTCAAATTGGGCAAATTGCAAAGATGCTCTCCGATCGACAACAAGGAGCGCTACCGGGCAATACAGAGCCCAACCCAAGGGAGCAAGCCAAAGCCATCACTTTACGGAGCGGGAAGGAGGTAACCACTTCTACAATTCCAGTTGAAACTTCTCCAATTCCGGTTGATACGGAGGTAACAATTTCTTCATCTTCTCCTCTGATTAAGCCTTCTAGTTATATTAAACCAAAACCTTATCAACCACCTCTTCCCTATCCGTCTAGAATGCAAAAAGACCAGATAGATGAGCATCACGGTAAATTTTTAGACATGTTTAAACAAATCCAAATAAATTTACCGTTATGCGAAGTGATAGCACAAACGCCGAAATATGCTAAGTACCTCAAGGATCTTTTATCAAATAAAAAGAAACTTGAGGATATCTGCACGGTTCAATTGAACACGGAGTGCTCGGCGGTTTTACTTAATAAATTGCCTAAGAAATTACCTGATCCGGGTAGTTTCTCTATACCTTGTTCATTTGGCGATTTATTGGTAAAACGTGCGTTAGCCGATTTAGGTGCCTCAATAAATTTAATGCCTTATTCTTTAGTTAAGAAATTGGGTTTAGGAGAACCTAAACCCACAAGAATGAGCATTCAATTGGCGGATCGGTCTATTAGATATCCGATGGGTATTATTGAGGATGTGCTTGTCAAAGTTGACAAATTTATCTTTCCGGTAGATTTTGTCATCTCTGACATCGAAGAGGACACCGAGGTACCACTCATTCTCGGTCGCCCATTTCATGCCACCTCGCGCGCCGTTATAGACGTTAGTAACGGTAAACTTCTCCTTAGAGTCGGAGATGAAGATGTTACCTTTACTATTGACACGTCTATGAAAAATTCGCTTTCCAATGACGACTCATGTTACTATTTAGAAGCTTCTCCCGAAGAAGATTTCATTTCTTTTTCTGAACATTCTTTATCGTCTATTGATCATAACGCTTATTTTGAAAATTTAGATTTAATTACTTATGAAAATAGTGATAAGGATTCGATCACTCGCACACCTACTTTTGAAATTTTAGAAATTAGTAGTGATCGTTTGAAAACTTCTTATGATGAACCTCCCACGCTTGAACTCAAACAATTGCCTGATCATTTAGAATATTTATTTTTAGCGGAGGATTCTAAACTTCCCGTAATTGTGTCGGCCTACTTGACCGATGATGAAAAATTTAAATTATCTAATATTTTAAAACGCCATCGCCGCGCAATTGCGTGGAAGATCACGGATTTGAGAGGAATTAATCCCTCCTTTTGCACCCATAAAATTTTATTGGAAGAAAAAGCTCACAAAACAATTCAACCTCAACGCCGGCTAAATCCTAACATGAAGGAGGTAGTCAAGGCCGAGGTGATTAAATTATTAGATGCGGGCATCATCTATCCGATTTCGGATAGCTCTTGGGTGAGTCCGGTCCAAGTGGTGCCTAAGAAAGGAGGCTTAACGGTTGTTCCTAATGATAAAAATGAATTAATTCCTACTCGAACCGTTACCGGATGGCGGGTTTGCATCGACTACCGTAAATTAAATGATGCAACCCGAAAGGATCATTTTCCTTTGCCGTTCATTGACCAAATCCTTGAACGGTTATCCGGGCACTCGTTTTATTGTTTTCTTGACGGTCTCTCGGGATATTTCCAAATCCCAATTGCGCCCGAAGACCAAGAGAAAACAACATTCACTTGTCCGTTTGGCACCTTCGCCTATCGAAGGATGCCTTTTGGTTTATGCAATGCGCCGGAAACCTTCCAAAGATGTATGCTAGCGATCTTTGATGAACTAGTGGAGGATATCATGGAGGTCTTCATGGACGATTTCTCCGTCTTTGGAGACTCTTTTGATTTATGTTTAGCAAATCTTTCCCGTGTACTCCAAAGATGCGAGGACACGAACCTAGTCTTGAACTGGGAAAAGTGCCATTTTATGGTGCGGGAAGGTTTGGTCTTAGGCCATAAAATTTCTAGCAAGGGTATAGAGGTAGATAAAGCAAAAATTGAAATTATAGAAAAATTACCTCCACCCTCAAATGTTAAGGCCGTTCGTAGTTTTTTGGGGCACGCCGGTTTCTATCGCCGGTTTATTAAAGATTTTTCTAAAATCACTAAGTCCCTTACACACTTATTAGAAAAAGACGCTCCTTTTATTTTTGATGAAAATTGTTTGCACGCTTTTTCTCTTATTAAAGAAAAATTGATAAACGCACCAATCGTAATAGCTCCAAATTGGGGACTTCCTTTTGAAATTATGTGCGATGCTAGTAGTTTTGCCGTTGGTGCGGTCTTAGGACAACGCATCAATAAAAATTTTCATCCGATATATTATGCGAGCAAAACACTAACCACCGCACAAGAAAATTATACAACCACCGAAAAAGAACTTCTTGCCGTAATTTTTGCCTTTGATAAATTTCGTTCTTACCTTACTTTATCCAAAGTTATTGATTTTACCGATCATTCGGCTTTGTGTTATTTACTAACCAAAACAGATGCAAAGCCTCGATTGATTAGGTGGGTATTGCTTCTCCAAGAATTTGACTTGGAGATTCGGGATAAAAGAGGAGCGGAAAATCTAGCGGCGGATCATCTTTCTCGGTTGGAGAACCCCAATTCAGAGGAGCTCAAAGAGGAGGACATCGATGACACATTTCCTGAAGAGCGCCTCCTCGCTATGCATAAGGTAATCACTCTCCCCACTCCTTGGTTCGCCGATTTTGCAAATTTTCTTGTTGCAAGATTCCTCCCAAATGGTTTTTCTTATCAAGAAAAGAAGAAATTCTTTTCAGATTTGAAAAATTATTTTTGGGAGGATCCATTTCTCTTCCTAGTTTGTGCGGACCAAGTAGTGCGGAGGTGTGTTTCTCATGAGGAGGGCGCAGAAATTTTAAAACATTGTCACGAGGGACTCGCCGGTGGGCATTATAAAGCTAATCGGACGGCTCGGAAAGTACTTGAAGCAGGCTTCTATTGGCCGAGCATCTTCAAGGACGCTCACGCACATGTAAGTCGTTGTGAATAATGCCAACGCTCAGGTAATATTTCCCGCCAAGATGAAATGCCCTTAAATTTATTTATAGAAATTGAAGTTTTTGATTTATGGGGAATCGACTTTGTCGGCCCGCTACCAACTTCCTTTGGAAATAAATATATTCTGGTAGCGGTTGACTACGTGTCACGGTGGGCGGAAGCGCAAGCTATCCCCACCAATGATGCCCGAGTCGTGACCCGATTTCTTAAACAACTATTTTCACGATTTGGAGCACCGCGGGCAATAGTTAGTGATAGGGGCACCCACTTTTGTAACACACAATTTGCTAAAGTATTATCTAAATACGGCGTTACACATAGGTTAGCCACCCCCTATCACCCTCAAACTAGTGGCCAGGTAGAAGTAGTTAACCGAGAAATTAAATGAATTTTAGAAAAAACGGTTTCTACTAATAGAAAGGATTGGTCGGTCAAGCTTGATGATGCTCTATGGGCTTATCGGACCGCGTACAAGACCGCTATCAGTTGTACGCCGTATCGATTGGTCTATGGGAAAGCATGCCACTTACCGGTTGAGCTTGAACATCGTGCCTTTTGGGCACTTAAATTTTTTAATCTTGATGAAAATTTGTCCTCCGAGCTCCGTAAATTCCAACTTAACGAGCTCGATGAATGGCGCTCCCTCGCTTATGAGAGTAATAAACTCTATAAGGAGCGCACCAAATTTTATCATGACAAGAAAATTAAGCACCCAAAGGACTTTAAACCGGGAGACCAAGTCCTTTTATATAACTCGCGCTTACGCTTATTTCCGGGTAAACTTAAGTCCCGTTGGTCCGGCCCCTTTGTCGTAAAGGAGGTTTGGCCTTACGGGACGGTTCTTATTTCACACCCGGAAAAAGGCAATTTTAAGGTGAATGGGCACCGGCTAAAATTATTCTTTGCCGGTGATAATATTAACGAAAAATTAGACAACATAATGTTGTCAAACCCATAATAAGCACGCGCCACTATGGTCGAGCTCACCGACCATAAACAAAGCGCTCGTGGGAGGCACCCCACGGTTATCTTTTCTTTTCTATTATTTTCTAATTTTCTTTTAAAGTTTTTTTTTTACAGGCTTGAAGGACATCGCTGCATGACGATCGGGTGGAGACGAACGTCGAATCTTCGAATTTCTTCAAGTCGGTAAATTTTAATTTATTGTTCTTAGATTATTTAACATAATGATAATATAAAAAAAAACAAAAAAAAAACAAAAAAACAAAAATTTAAAATAAAAAAAAAAAAAAAAAAAAAAAAATTCTCGTACACGCGTCCGTCACGCCCGTGACCCAATGGCCACGGGCGTGTCCCGGACGTGTTTTGCCAAGACTGCGGGAGGTTCCTCCTCCCTCCGTTTTCCCGCCCGTCATTCGGATATGACACGGGCGTGACATGTATTTGTCACGGGCGTGTCGAGCCCGTGTCGCGGGTATCCGAGGCGTTGACCAGTCACGCCTCGGATTCCTTCTTTTCAAGTCAAATTTGACTGACACGCCCAGAGTCACGGGCGTGACTCTGGGGCGTGACTGAAGAATCCGATGCTGTAGCATCGGATGCTCTTCGGATTCCCCCTACACGCCCGACGTCACGGGCGTGTCTCTTAGAGTCACGGGCGTGACTCTGAGGCGTGACCCCGAATCCGAGGCAGTCCGCCTCGGATTCTTTCCTGCTTTGACCCGGGGCTTATCACGCCCCCTGTCACGGGCGTGATAGGGGGGCGTGTCCAACCCGAAAAAAAAAACTCTATAAATAGGATTTTTTTTCTCCCCTCTTCTCTTCACACCTCCACTCTTCAACCCTTCTCTTCTCTCCTCCCCTTGGCCGAAATTTCCTCCACATTTCTCACCATGCCTCGCCACCACGCTCGATCCACCGCTTCCTCCTCCGAGCACCCCGCTAATCCAGCCTCGGCGGAGGCCATGCTTCTTTTCGAGAATGCAACCCAACAAGATCGAAGCGAGAGACTGCGCGCCAAACCCTTTGGCGTGTTCCGGATTTTGGATTGGGCCATCCTCGCCCAATTCGGAGCAGCAGAGCTAGTTCGGGAGCTCATCTCTACCCAAGGGTGGGATCCCCTCTTCTCCATTTCTGAACCTGCTTTCCTCGAGCTCACCATTGAGTTCCTGGCCTCATTTGAGTTCCGTTGGGCGGCGCAAGATGATTTCATCGTCTTTCGCCTGGGCGGGATGATGCACCAGCTCACCATCCGCCAACTCAATGTTGCCATGGGCTTTTGCTCGGAGTCCTTTTCCACTTCCCCCGCCTACCCCGACCTAAAAACTGATTTCCCTCCCGACTTCAGTCTCCCTACTTTTTGGTCGGAAATTAGTAATGACGTCGCCCCCTACACTCCAAAGAAATCTAAGGGCAGCCACCTCATCTCCCCCGCTTTACGTATTCTGCACAACCTTCTCTCTTTTACCATTTCCGGGCGCGGCGATAGCCACGGTGTGGTGACTCGGGCGGACTTACTATACTTGTATAGTATGTTTTACCGGGTCCCACTCAACCTTGGTTACATGCTCGCCATTTTCTTTCGGCACCAGGCCGAAAATGTGAGATTGGGAGCGGTGCACGGCGGGAATTTCATCACTTTCCTCGCCAAGCAGCTCGGCGTGTGGGCTGCTCTTCCGCGGCTCACTTGCATGCAAACGCCGCAGCCTCTTCAGTTCCCGACCCTTCAGGCGCTTGGTTTAGCTCGCCGACGCGACTGCAAGTTTGAGGCTGTTCCCCCGTTCGTTGGTGGCGGTGATCTTGATCTTGATCATGGTGCCGGTCCCAGCGGTACTCATCATTCCCCGCAGATTCCACCACCACCGCTGCACTCTGCTCCAGCGCCCGATCCTGCAAATTATTGGGACCGACAATTTGGGTTGCTCCATACTCGCATAGACCAGATGCAAACCCATTTTGACGGTCGCTTCGCTTCTTTTGATGCGCGCTTCACCGTGCTCGAGCGAAACCATACTTCCTCCATAGCGCATATTACTCGCGAGTTCGCGAACATGCGGACTTTCTATCAGGAGCATGAGGACGTTTCTGACCAGGAGTAGCTGCCTTTTTATTTCTTTGGACTTGTAGGCGGCCGCCTCTTTGTATCTGTATCTTTATTTTACTTTCATGTATCTGTTTTTATTATGAAAAAAAAATATCTATAAAATATTATGTTTTGCTTTGCTACTCTCTTACAGGTATCTTTTGATGCTGGTTTGCGCTTCTCAGGGAAGTTTCCTCTTCTTGTATTTTCTTAATTTTTACATTGGGGACAATGTAAAGTTTAAGTATGGGGGAGGGATATTTCTCAAGCAAAATATATAAAAAAATCTTTTTCAAACTTTAAAAATATATATCCAAAAATCCAAAAAAATTTCTATCAAAAAATTCAAAAAAAAATTTTTTTTTTTATGTACTTTGTTTTTCAAAAAAAAAATGCAAAAAAATAGAAAATCAAAAATTAAATTAGAGAAGTCTTTATTTCTATTTTTATTCACATGCAAAATTCCTAGTAATTCAACTTTTTTATAATGTTTAGAGAATTTTGATGTTTTAATTGAATGTTGAATTTTGGAGTAGAACTGTTGGCCATGCTGTGTTTCTAGTTAAGTGCACGTGTAAGTAGAATTTTTAGTAGATCTAAATATTCAGCATATAATTAGATTTTCATTTTTCTAAATGCGTAGAAACAACTTATTTTACTTCAATTTTGAAAACCGGTAAAACTTTAAAATAATTTAGGTGAGTAAGTAGAAGTTTGCTAGAGAGATATTTCACAGACCAAGAGAGAGTTATTCTTTTTCGATGTCTAGAACTTGCCCTCTAACTATTCTCAAGACTTTGCATAAGTTAAACTCATTAGCATAAATATGATTTAGGCACTTCTTTTGGCAAGTTTGAGCTTTTGTACCCGCACCTAAAATTTTAACTTTGCTTAGCCAATTTGAGCCTATTACCTTTTCCTTTTGTTTTAGCTCCACCAAATGATTCACCAAAGCCTAAAAAGCATCCTAATTACACACCTAAACCCGAGCTTGAAAGAACAAATATTTTGTGAGTGATTAGGAGCCTTTTCATTTTTTGGTGGCTCTTTTCTTATTAAAAAAAAATAGTTGATTTATTTTTCTCCTCTTCAAAATAAAGAAAAAAATTATCATTAAAAAAAATGAAGAGGTAGAAAAAAAAATCAATATGATGAGAGAGTTAAAAAAAATAAGAAAGAAACAAAAGAAATAGGAATTTGGCTACGTTCTTAAGAGTCATAGCAAATCTTTATGTACAAGCTTCTCTAGGTTTTGGTGTGACTAGCCATCGTGTTTATCTTTGATCACCCTCACCAAAAACCTAAGCCTACATTTCAACCTAATTAAGCCCTATTGATTTATGTTTATAAGTTAGACTAGTGCCGTGGCGAGAGTGTGAAAGGGCAAGCCTATGGCCATCGACATTGATGGATTTCTTTGGAGGGTATCTTAATCTTTGTTTGTGCAATATTATCTTAGTACGCACGCTACACTCTCCCTAAAGACAATTTTAAGATTTACCGGACTTTCATCTTAAAAGTAAAAATAATAGTGAAAACGCATTTTAAGAAAAATAAAAACCTAATTTGTATGCTGAGTAAGTCTTTCTACAAAAATATCTACAAACATAGGCATAAGACTTCGCATTTTACTCATTAGGTTCAATTTTCTTTTCTAGCATTTAAAATTTTTCTACTCCCTATAGGAAGTTGTTTGCTCGGGACTAGCAAATGGATAAGTATGGGGGTATTTGATAACTCTAATTATTTCTATATTTTTATTCACTATTTTATATTAATAATAGATATTTTATATCAATTTTATAATATTAAGTTTATAAGTAACAAGTTTCTACATTTTATATTTATATGTTCTAATAAATTAATTTTTAATCTTGCAGGGCTGATATATATATTTTTTGGAACAAAACTGGATTTTCTCATTTTCTGCCTAGATACGCCCTGTGACACGCCCTACCTGGGCGTGACACAGGGGCGTGACACGTGATAACTACAGCCAGAGCCCGTCGACCGCGCCAAAAGATCGTCGACCGGCCCAGACACGCCCGTGTCGAAATGTGACATGCCCGTGTACCCTTTACACGCGGCGTGACGGTCTGCGATATAATAGCTGCCCGTGCCACGTCGGATTAAAATTACACGCCTGGGTCACGGGCGTGACCCAGGGCGTGTCGAGGAAGTTTCCAAGCATTAACGCGCCGTTCCAGCCGTTGCCGCCAGATTTCCGTTCCAGCAAGACACGCCCCTAGTCACGGGCGTGACTAGGGGGCGTGACAACTCCTTGAAGACCAGTTTACTCCCGCCGTTTTCAGCTTCCCGCCGTTTCCAGAAAGAGCCGTGACACGCCCTAGGTCACGGGCGTGACCTAGGGGCGTGACCCTTCAGTTAACCAATTTTGGCGGTTTCTCCTCCAACGTTCCCGGGCTTTCAAGACGACGGTTCCGAGCCTGACACGCCCTAGGTCACGGGCGTGACCTAGGGGCGTGACCAAACAGAAATTTTTTTATAAATTCCAGACAGCTTCAGATGCTGAGGGGAAGAATTTTGGGAGTTGGAGTCTTGTAATGTTCTGTTTATTTTGCTGTATTTTCTCATTTCTAAGTTAGATTTACCTTTGTTGTAACTTTAATTTTAGTTATTTCTATTTCCATCATGTCTTTCCCTACTTCATTTTGTATTTCCCCAATCATGATGAGTAGCTAATCTTCTTTTAGCACTTGATCATGATGAACCTTAGAATAAAATAGATCTTTCTCCTTCTTATTAAATGTCTTGTTCTTAATCGTTCTCGCTATGATTTATCTTTGATTTTTATTTCATCGAATTCATATTACGCGTATATGATCTTCGATCTAAGATCCGTATCCTAAATGACCGAGAGGTTGCGGATACGAGGAGATCACTCAAAGATAAAAGGAGTTGAACGCACTCCTCGAGAGAGGACGACGTAAATCTTCCGGATTGGAGTCAAATCCAATAGTGGGGTTCACCGCATAAAGCAAGCTTAGGGGTTTCGACTGGCCGAGAGGTCTTAATCGATCAACCTAAGGTTAGTTAGAAGCATGAGCTCGAGAGAGACGCTTCTAAATTTTAGTAACCTCCACGGTCGAGTGAGTATAATTAAGAACTCGCATTTTATTATTTTCCAAGAAGATTTATTTTAGTCTAAGGGGATTCTAGATCAAGTGCTAGCTTCCTCATATTTGAATTTCTCTTTAGCTTCAGCTTTAGTTTTATTATCTAGTATAATCAAACCCACTTTTCCGTTAGATAAAATAATAGCTCTTCCTTGTGAGTACAAGTACTCAACAGGCCCCGAATCGCAATACGACACTTCCTATACTACATTTCGATAGGTATGCTTGCCTACTCGGGATTCTAGTTTGGTTGTAATTTAACTTCTAGAAAATCATCATCATACATATAAGCATTAGCATCAAAAATATTCTTATCAATATCAAATTTTTCCAGCTCTTTCTCCCTATACTTAGGCATAGTCGAGAATTGAGAGGGATCAGTTCCTTCTTTTCTAGCTTTATTTATTTGGGAGAGACCAATCAACTCATGAAACATAGCCATCCTAAAGTTAGGATCAAGCTTAGGTTCATACTGAGATGATTCTTCTTTAGAGTCATGAGGGTCTTCTGAAACTTCCTGTGCTTGATTTATTGTTCTTGAAATTTTGTTTCTGTTGTGGTATGTTGAGAATGACTGTCATGAAGGTTTGGAGGAGTCCTGACTTGACTAAATTTTTTAGGTATTCTGAATCTCCTGCAATAATTTGAAATATCTTCTCTATCAGCCTGATCATTCTATCGACCTCTCCTTCTTTAATAGCCCCTTGAATAAGACCTGGATGTTTTACTATGAGAGTGAGGTAGCATAAGAAGTCTATTGATGGGAGGAGGTAGCAGCCCTAGAAGCAACATTTCCACTAGCACCTGCTGAAGGAGGAGGAGGAGGTGGTGGATCCTTCCTGAAAACTTTGACAGGAGAGGAGCCAGTCTTTCTCCTTTTCTTCTGAGCTTTCATATCATTCTTGGAAAATCTCATCCAGTGTGGAGTAGTAGATGTGAGAGTAATATTGTGCCTGATGAAGTAAGGAATATCATTGTTGGGTACATTGGAAAATGTGTACCTGATTTGAAGAAGCCTAACTTAGCTCAATGATATACATCAAGGTGTATTTGATGTAATTTTGAGTTGAAATGTGCAAGTTAAGAATGTACTAAAATACAGGAAAAATATTCTAAGTCCATATGTCGACACCAGAAGAAGCTGTGTCGACACTTCAGAAAGATTGTGTCGACACTTGAAGAAGGCTGTGTCGACACAGAGAAAAAGAGTCGACAACAATTGTGTCGACACCGAGAAGCAGTGTCGACTCACAGAAGTATAGTCAACATCAACTGTGTCGACACTGGGAGGCTGTGTCGACACACAGGATTGCTAGTCGACAACACTTGTGTCGACACAAGAAGACTGTGTCGACATACAAAGGCAGAGTCTACATCAACTGTGTCGACACACAGGACTTGTGTCGACACACTACAAAGTCTAGACCAAGTTAGTTGCTGGAGAATGATGAAGTGTTTGTGTCGACACAAATGCTCAGTGTCGACACATGTTCAAGATGCAGTATCTAAAAGCTGAGTCGACATAAAGGCAGACATGTCGACATCATCAATGGCTGTGTCGACACCTAAGACACTTATGTCGACATATATTTACAGATGGTCTCGACACTTTCTAACAGACAGTCTCGACGCTTTGCTGACAAAGACAAAGGCACAAGATCTGTTTGAAGACTTGACAGCTGTGGGTTACAACCGGTTTACAGAAGCTGTCAGACTTGTCAGAAGTTTGTTAAAAACCGGATCAGCCGGTTACCAAGGATGAAGTCTATAAATAGACAGATTCAGAAGAAGAAGAATAACGATACATATACGACACACATTAATCATCTATTGGGAGATAAGATTTCTGATCAAGAAAGTGCAAGGCACAGAAGAAGATCTTCGTGAGAAGATCTAAGAAGACATTCTGACGTGTACAACCACTCAGGATCAGTCTAACTAGAATTATTTCAAGAATTCTGAAGTATCATCAAAGGTGTTGGATAGAGAGGGATCAAGCCATTTTTGAAGACAAGAAGGAAGCTGTCACAGGTTTCTCAAGAAGCTGTCAGGAAATCAACTCAACTAAGTTCTGATTCAAGAAGCTTTGAAGAAAGCTAAGATCCAGTTGATTTCATCCATCAACTGATTAAGTGTAGTCTTGTTCCTTCTCTCTCAATAGGGGCAAGATATTCTATAACTTCAATTTAAATTTCTGTAGGATCTATTTTTATAGATCTGAGTTGTAAGCCTAGATTATAAAGGCTGAGTGTAGGAGAGGTATTCTCTGAGTGGTAGGGCTTTTTATGCCTGAGTTGTAGGAGAAGGTTTTCTCTGAGTTGTAGGCCTTGTGGCAAGGCTGAGGTAAGGCTGGTTAGCTTGAGCTGTAGGAACCTTATAGGGTTCTGAGTTATAGGATCTGAGGATCTGAGATAAAGAAGGAAGTTAGGCCGAATCTAGCACACTGCTAGATAGGTGAAGGGGGAAAGTGGATGTACCCAGACCTTGGGGAACCACTATAAATCTGTGTGCAATCTGTGGTGTGTGCATATCTGTGATTGCTGTGTTGTATTTGCTGAAGTGGTTTCAAGATTCTCTTATAATAAGTAATTATATTCTTCCTTAAGTTAAAACAAGCATTAGAACCTATTCACCCCCCCCCCTCTAGGTGTTTAGGTGGTCTTGAAAGTATAACTATCAAGTGGTATCAGAGGGAGGTTACTCAAAGAAAGACTTAACAGTCTGAGTTAGATCAAAAGGCAGAATCAAGAATCAAGAAAATGGGTTCAGGTGAGAATCACAAGTTGTTAGGATCTATGAAGTTACCCATCTGCAGAAAAGAAATCTTTGGAATCTGGAAGGAAAGGGTTAGGTTGTTTATGGAGGCTTCTGATCCAAGGATATATATCACAGTACAGGAAGGCCCCTTCATTCTAATGAAGGTATCATTTCTTGATGCAAATATTCAAACTCCAAAGAGTTATTCTGAAATGACCAAGGATGAGATCATCCTGGCAACACTAGACAAAAGAGCACAGAACATTATTGTAAGTGCTATAGATGATGCCACATTTCAAAATCTGATTCACTGCAAAACCTCCAAGGAAATGTGGGACACTTTGATTGTCTATATGGAGGGTTCTGAAGAAGTAAGACAAGACAGAAAATCAATGCTCAACCAAGAATATGAGAGCTTCAGACAAGGAAAATCTGATAACATTACTGAATGTTTTAAGAAATTCTATAGGATTGTGAATGAACTAATGTCCTATGGAAGAGTCTTCAGTACATATGAGCTGAATGACAAATTTCTCAGATCTTTGACAAAGGATTGGGATACCAAAATATGTGTCATTAGAGAAGTGGCCAAGTTAGCTGACATCTCCCCTCCAACCTTGTTTGGAAAATTGCTATCATATGAAATGCAATTGATGGCTAGGAAGGAGGAAGAAAGAAATACAAAAGGTGAGCATAGATTTATGGCTTTCAAAGTTGAAGCCACTAGAAACAAAGGGAGGATATCTCCATCTCCTCTTAAGGAAGCTACAGAAGACATAACAGAAAATTCAGATAGTCAAAAATCAGGGAGCAGTGATTCAGATGCTGACTTTGCTGCCTTTACAAGGCAGTTTCAGAGGTTCTTGAAGAAGAAGCAGTTGAAGTCAAGGCCCTCCACATCACAGCCAGTGGATGATTATTATCAGAAGAGAAAATCCTCAAGAAAGGAAAGGAACAAATCTAAGCCCAGCAAAGCTACAACATCAAAAGTTGTTTGCTATTGCTGCAATAAGACTTGATATATGATAGCTGAGTGTACAGAGAAGAGAAAGGAGTCAGTAGACAGAAAGAAGACTCAACACAAGGGCAAGAAGGAGAAATCTTTTGTTGCAAAGAAAGATAAGAGTCTTTCAGATCAATCCTCATCAAAATCATAATCTGAAGAAGATGCATACATAGGATTGTATGCAGCCAGTGATGAAGAGGAGTTTATGCAATTGATAAACTCCATCCATGATCAAGAAGACAAAGAATGCATGGGTCTGATGGCTGAGTCAGAAGATAACCAATGCCAGGATCAGTCGGGTCCTAGTAAGGTACAAAATGATTCTAGCACTTCTGATATTAGTACTGGTTCAGAGTCAGATTCATCTACATCAAGTGATGTGAATGGGTCTGAATCTGAAGGTGATATTCATCAATTGATGGATGAATATAGGGTCTTATTGGAGGCTCTTAAGAAAAGCAAAAACCTGACCAAAACTCAGGCTCAGGAAATTGCTGATCTTAAGTTGGTTGTATCAGACTTGGAAAAAGAATTGGATCAAAAGTTGAATGAGGTTGCCAAACTGAAAACAATAAGTGTGATTCAGATGGGCACAATCACATACAAATCTGATCAAATTAAAAGTCTGGAGGCAAAACTTCAAGTTGAGAGGAACTTAGTGGCGAGTTACTCTAAGCCAAAATCTGTCCTACCCTAGATAGATGAGTTTGTAGCTCAAAAGGGTAAGGCAGGCTTGGGCTTTAAAGGTAATACTAGAGCTGACCAATTCAAAAGAAAGGGCAAAGCTCCAGTTCAACCACAAAACTCCAAAGTCCCTATGATGTTTAGAAAAGTGCAATTGTCTTCCAACATATATGATCATGAACACATTCATAATCATATTAAGACTGATGTTCTGAAAAACAAGGGTGTTAATGCCAATAGGTCTGCCCATGTTCATAAACCCAATGGTTATAAAAAATCAGTGGGTGAAGCTGCAGCAGCACCAGCACTGGACAGAAATTTTTCTGCCAAGGGTATATCTAGACCTAGATACAATAAATATGAATGTTGGTGCTGTGGCAAGAGAGGCCATTTTGCTTTAGACTGCTGGCATAACACAAGTGGAAGGAAGAACAATAGTCTACCAGTTAGAAGAGCTGCTGGTAGTTTTGATGTGAATGGTGCTAACCTGAACCAAAGACCCAAGACTTACTTGGGTTCTAAGGGAAAGTAATTATGTATTGCAGGAAAGTCCAAGTTTCCATGCCCCTATATGGTACTTGGATAGTGGTTGTTCCCGGCACATGACTGGAACAAAGGGGCTGCTGAAGGAGTACACATCTGTCAAGGATGGGCCTAAAGTTATATTTGGTGGATCTGAAAGAGGGATCATCAAAGGGTTTGGTAACATTTCTTCAAACCAAATTACCATCACTCAAGTGGCTTATGTAAAAGGTTTGAAACATAATCTGATAAGCATAAGTCAGCTGAGTGATCTTGGATATGACATTTCATTTGTTAAGGATGGATGTCATATCAAAAGGTCAAGTGATCAAAAGGTCATATTGATTGGGTATAGAAAGAGAAATGTTTATTGTCTTGATTTTGTATGTGAGAACAAGGTTTCTCCTATCTGTCTTATAGCTGATGATAATGCATCTCATTATGTCAAATGGCACAAGAGGCTGGCCCATCTTAACTACAAGACAATTGGCCAACGCTTTAGCAAAAAGTTAGTGAGGAATGGTCCTCAAGTTAAGTGTATAAAGGAAGGGATATGCTCAGCTTGTCAAAAGGGCAAACAAACAAAATCCTCCTTTTATAGCCTTAAAAGAAAGGATTCAGTGAGATGTTTATACCTCTTACATATGAATCTTTTTGGTCCTATGCCAGTTCATAGTCTAGGTAGGAAGGTCTACACTTTTGTGGTTGTAGATGACTATTCTCAATATACATGGGTATTCTTTCTGAGACAAAAATCAGAAACCCCAAGTGTCTTACTTAGTTTTGTAAAACAAATTCAGAATGAACTGAACAGTACAGTAGTCAAAATTAGAAGTGACCTTGGCACGGAATTTCAATCTGAAAGCATGACAAAATTCTGTGAAGACTTTGGGATTTTCAAAGAATTCTCCTCACCTAGAACACCACAGCAAAATGGTATTGCTGAAAGAAAGAATAGGACATTGATTGAAGCTGGTAGAACTCTATTGAGTGACACTTATCTTCCAGAATATTTCTGGGCTGAGGCAGTAAACACTGCATGTCATGTGATAAATAGGGCTTCTATCACCAAGAGCCACAACAAGACTCCCTATGAAATTATGAAAGGTAGAAAACCAAATCTATCCTACTTTAGGATCTTTGGTTGCAAGTGCTATATACTTAACAATGGCAAGTCTTATCTAACTAAGTTTGCTGCCAAATCCCAAGATGGGATATTTGTTGGGTACAGCATCAATAGTAAGGCTTATAGAGTCTACAACTTGACTACTAGAGTTGTAGAAGAATCTGTACATGTTGTATTTGATGAAACAAGATTAATCAATAGTGAGTTGCCTTGTAGATCAAATAATCCAACAGGTATAAGCAAAAGGATGGACAAGCTTTCCATTGCAGAAGCATCAAATGCAAATGAAGTATTGGAAAATGAAGGCTACTGTCCAGGGGGAGTACAAGACTCAATAGAAGCTGATGACAACCAAGAGGTGCAACATAATGAAGGAGCTGGAGACATTCAACCTGAAGGAAATCTTCCTCCAGCTATAAGACATCTAAAAGACCATCCAGCAAATCAAATTATAGGTGATCCAAGACAAGGAGTGCAGACTAGAAGCTGAATCTGAGCACAGTCCTGTACTCAAGTTTTCTATCTCAACTGGAGCCTAAGAAATTTGAAGAAGCCATCCAAGACCAACACTGGATTAATGCTATGCAAGAGGAGCTAAATCAATTCAGAAGGTGCAAAGTCTGGGAGTTAGTTCCTAAACCAAGAGACCACAATATCATTGGCACAAAGTGGATCTTTAGGAACAACTTGGATGAGAGTGGAGTAATTGTGAAGAACAAAGCAAGATTGGTTGCTAAAGGATACAGGCAGGAAGAAGGGATTGACTTTGATCAAACATTTGCCCCAGTAGCAAGACTAGAAACAATCAGAATGTTCCTTGCCTATGCAGTATATCAAGGATTCAACGTATACCAAATGGATGTGAAATCAGCATTCCTGAATGGTGATCTAAAAGAAGAAGTCTATGTAGAGCAGCCATCAGGTTTTGTAGATTCTCTTAAACCTGGTTATGTCTATAGACTTAAGAAAGCATTGTATGGGTTAAAGCAAGCCCCAAGGGCTTGGTATGAAACCCTGTCTACTTTCCTTATTGAGAACAAATTCTCAAGAGGTAAAATAGACAAAACTCTATTCCTAAGGGAATCTAAAGGCAAGATAATCTTAGTCCAAATCTATGTAGATGACATAATTTTTGGGCCTACAGAGAACAACCTTTGCAAAAAGTTTGCCAAACTTATGCAAGGAAAGTTTGAAATGAGTAGTATGGGGGAACTTAAGTTCTTCTTGGGACTCCAAGTGAAACAGACTAATGATGGCTTGTCCATATCCCAGTCTAAGTTCACCAAAGAGTTAATCAAGAAATATGGTATGGAATCATCCTCTACCATGAAAACTCCTATGGGAACAAGTATGCCTATATGCAAAGATGATGCAGGTAAGCCTGTAGATGAGTCTTTGTATAGAGGAATAATTGGTTCTCTATTATACCTCACAGCTAGTAGACCAGATATTATGTATGCTACATGTGTCTGTGCTAGGTACCAGGCATGCCCTAAAGAATCTCATTACACTACTGTTAAGAGAATTTTGGGATATCTAAAGGGCACACCTAATCTAGGCCTTTGGTACCCTAGGAATGGATATTTTCAACTAATAGGTTATTTAGATGCAGATTTTACAGGCTGTAGAGAAGATAGAAAGAGTACTACAAGTACATGTCAATTCTTGGGAGGAAGGCTGATATCCTGGAGAAGTAAGAAGCAAACTAGTGTGGCAATATCCACTGTTGAGTCTGAATATGTGGCTGCAGGAAGCTGCTGTGCACAGCTATTGTGGATTCAGCATCAGCTAAAGGACTATGGTATTCAAGTAAGTAGAAAACCTTTATTGTGTGATTCTAAGAGTGCTATTTCTATTGCAAACAATCCTGTTTCTTATAGTAGAACTAAACATATAGAGATAAAATACCATTTTCTTAGAGAACAAGTAGAAAAAGAAGACATCTCATTAGAATTTGTTAAAACTGATTTTCAAATTGCAGATGTATTTACTAAGCCACTGGATGAAACTAAATTCAATAAATTTAAAATTGAATTAGGAATGTTGGCCATTGGTTAATTTACCCTGCAAATTAACTAAGTAAAATTGTGTCGACACATTCAGTAATAAAGTGTCGACACAGAGAAGTCATGTCGACTAGTTAGGGAAATTGTGTTGACACATAAGAAAATGTGTCGACACCTAAGGGTCAATGAGTCGACTCATTCAGAAATGTAGTGTCGACACAACCAGAGTATTGGTGTCGACACTTACAGATTTTGTGTCGATACTTGTACTAAGTGTCGACACAGAATTTCTGATGCACTACTACGTATCTCCTGTGTCGACATATCATCAATTGGTGTCGACACAAAGTAGTCTACATTGATGTCGAGATAATAGAAGTTTGTGTCGACACATTCCAACAGTGTCGACACATTTAGACTATTTTTGCCCGCCTTTTGACCTACTTTCATTAGAGGGTATAAATAGGTCGATAACGTATTCTGTTGACACGCTCACAAGGTTTTCAAGACAAAAACCTTGTGTCGACATTCTCTCTTCTCTCCAATCACTCTTTCACTTTCTTCCAATGACGCCCAAAGTTGAAGACAACATTAATGAAGGTTACGAGCTGGTGCGCAATGCATTTGTGAATGCGTCGACAAATATACAAAGGGTTGTTACTCTACTTTCAGAATCCGGATTATAGTTTCTTGTTTCTGAACCCACAAAGATCTGGAAGAAAGAGGTATTGGAATTTTATACTTCTACAACAATGGATTCGTCTGGCCTCAAAATCAAATCCACAATTAATGGAACTAAGGTGAAACTTACACTAAAGAGGGTAGGGAAGATTCTTCACATACCCTACATTCAAGATGAAGAAGAGGTCCCAGCCTCAAAGACAAGGGAGGCTCTCCAGTGGTGTGGATTAGATCCAACCATAAAGATTGGAGCAGCCATCAATCGAAAGGGAATGAATCAACAGGGAAAGTTCTTATCTGAAGTAGTAGGGAAGGTGATTTTATGTAAATCAGGAGGCCATGATAGGATATCTGCCTTGATGTTCACTCTCATGACAAGAATAATCTACAAGATTAACACAGACTGGTCTGCAGTTCTGTTTGATAAAATCAAAGAAGGAATGAAGAAGCCAAATTTGGCTAGAATTATGAGTCTATACTTGGATGGACTCATTCCAGAGGTCATGCACCAAATTCCTGGGTCCAAAATCAATCACATGAGGAAAATGGACATGAGATTATTCTCCCGGTGGGATAGGGTTCTGTCCAAAGAGATGCCTTATGTGGACAGGCAGGACACTACTGAGACATCACTTGGACATGATCAGGGCACTGAACAACTTCAAGGAGAACAAGTTAGAGAGCAGGCTGAGGACCAGACTGGGTCTACTCCACTCCAAAAAGAAACATTACCTGCACAGGTGCAGGGGGAGCCAGTTCATTCTCCTGCCCAGAACATTTCTAATCCTGACCAGTTGCAAGGGGAGACCACTTTTAACCAAGTACAAGTGGAAGAGAGACTAAACTTAGAAGAAGATTTGAACACTACTGATATTGATATATCATCTCCTGCTCCAGCACAAAAGAAATACACTCTAAAAGAGTTGTTTCCTGACATTGAACAGGCAGCTGATAAGGGTGACACCCTAAGGGTTGAGGAGGAGAAAGGTGATGTTGAGGGGGAGCAAGTGCTTGTTGAGGAAGAACAACAAGACACTGAGAAAGAAATTCCTCCATCTCCTCAAGAAAGAGTTCAGATTGACAGCTCTTCAGAATCTGAGACAGAAGAAGCCAGGGAGGCTAAGAAAAGGAAGCTCATGGTCTTCAAGAAAAGAAGTCAAATCTATAAGCAAGCTCTCCAGACTGCAAGTCACCAATCTCCTACTGAGTTTTATTACAATAAGTTCATGGTGGATTTGCAAGTGAAGATGGATGAGCAAAGAATAGCCTTGGAAAAATTTGTAGATGAAAGTAATAAGTCACTTCAGTTTGATCTTTCCCAAGACATCAAGTCAATCAGACTTGAGGTAAATCTGAATAAAAAGGAGATGACATATTGCTTCCACAAGGGAGGTAATGCTGTAGTATACCTAGCTAAACAACACCAAACTATCCTTACTAAGGTGGATGACATTGCATTAAAACAAGGATATGTTCTAGAAAATCAGCTGAGAATGAATGACAATCTGACTCAATCTCACAATGCAATTATCACTGAGTTAACAGATACTGCAACAAAGCTGACTGCTGCAAGGATTAAAGATGTGGAAGACTTTGATCAAAAGCTCAAAGATGCCCTAGATTTAGTTCAAACTGCAATAACTACCTCACAGAAAGAAATATCTGCCAAGCTTCTCAAATTAAAATCATTCTTTAAAGAGGGTGTGAATTTTCTTGATGGACAAATAAGGTTTCAGAAGGATGATCTTAGGGATCATGTTGCCAGAGAAGTCCTAAAGGGGGAGAGGGTACTTATTCATGCTGGCTCAGAACATGCCAAGTGGGTCACTAATAGTGTCAGAGCCACATTGGGATATCCACCCCTTTGTGATGATGATAACATGGCAGAGTCAGGAGTACAACAACAGGGTCTACTTGAAGGCAATCAACCTGAGGTTGCCCAAGTCATATATCCCCCTGCTGATTTTGACATGATTCATCAGCAAGTGCAAACAATGTACAGTCCTCCATAGGACGTTACAAATGTAATTTTTGAAAAAGTGGATCAGCCAGGAGCCAATTTGAAAGATCAACAAGATGCTCAATTATCCAAGAAGAGATTTAGAGAGAAAATTGAACAAAGACCTGATTTTGAGCAGTGGAGCCCCACCTCAAGGAACATTATACTAACTGCCTGGAAGGCTGTGAAGGATCAAATGCATGAAAGAGGAAAGTGGTATAATGAAATCGAATGGCAAAAGTATGAGGCCAGGCAGGAGGCCATAGTACAGTTCAGAAGGAAGGCTAAGATGGGGAGGCTACCACCTGAAGCTCAGGAGACGTGCAAGTATTTTCCCAAGCCCTTTCATTACTTTGAAAGGCAAAGGCTCAAGGAGGAAGCTCAAAAGAAAGCTGAACTGAAAGGAAAAAAGCCTGCTGATGTTGCTGAAACTGCTGTGAAGGCTCAGATTCAATCAGGAAAAGGAATTGTCATCTAGGAGCCTGATCAGTCTTAGTTTTAAGTTTATCAGTTCTTTCAAATGTTTTGTAATGATCTGTTTGTTAATCCAATCAATGTAAACAAGCTGTAACAAACATTTCTAAATGAATAAACTAAACCTTGTTCTGTAATCATTTCTTCATGTTCATCTTTATTCTGTGATGAATCTGTGGTTAATGTTTTGTTTATAGAAGATTCCTGTTGTATTATGCTCTTATTCATCATCATATTAAATTTTCATAAATGGTGTATATCATTAGCTAAAAGGGTTATGAATTCTCCAAATAAGGGGAGACTGTTGGGTACATTGGAAAATGTGTACCTGATTTGATGAAGCCTAACTTAGCTCAATGATATACATCAAGGTGTATTTGATGTAATTTTGAGTTGAAATGTGCAGGTTAAGAATGTACTAAAATACAGGAAAAATATTCTAAGTCCATATGTCGACACCAGAAGAAGCTGTGTCGACACTTCAGAAAGATTGTGTCGACACTTGAAGAAGGCTGTGTCGACACTGAGAAAAAGAGTCGACAACAATTGTGTCGACACCGGGAAGCAGTGTCGACTCACAGAAGTATAGTCGACATCAACTATATCGACACTGGGAGGCTGTGTCGACACACAAGATTGCTAGTCGACAACACTTGTGTCGACACCAGAAGACTGTGTCGACATACAGAGGCAGAGTCTACATCAACTGTGTCAACACACAGGACTTGTGTCGACACACTGTAAAGTCTAGACCAAGTTAGTTGCTGGAGAATGATGAAGTGTTTGTGTCGACACAAATGCTCAGTGTCAACACATGTTCAAGATGCAGTATCTAAAAGCTGAGTCGACATAAAGGCAGACATGCCGACATCATCAAAGGCTGTGTCGACACCTAAGTCACTTATGTCAACATATATTGACAGATGGTCTCGACACTTTCTAACAGACAGTCTCGACGCTTTGCTGACAAAGACAAAGGCACAAGATCTGTTTGAAGACTTGACAGCTGTGGGTTACAACCGGTTTACAGAAGCTGCCAGACTTGTCAGAAGTTTGTTAGAAACCGGATCAGCCGGTTACCAAGGATGAAGTCTATAAATAGACAGATTCAGAAGAAGAAGAATAATGATACATATATGACACACATTAATCATCTATTGGGAGATAAGATTTCTGATCAAGAAAGTGCAAGGCACAGAAGAAGATCTTCGTGAGAAGATCTAAGAAGACATTCTGATGTGTACAACCACTCAGGATCAGTATAAGTAGAATTCTTTCAAGAATTCTGAAGTATCATCAAAGGTGTTGGATAGAGAGGGATCCAGCCATTTTTGAAGACAAGAAGGAAGCTGTCATAGGTTTCTCAAGAAGCTATCCGGAAATCAACTCAACTAAGTTCTGATTCAAGAAGCTTTGAAGAAAGCTAAGATCCAGTTAATTTCATCCATCAACTGATTAAGTGTAGTCTTGTTCCTTCTCTCTCAACAGGGGCAAGATATTCTATAACTTCAATTTCAATTTCTGTAGGATCTATTTGTATAGATCTGAGTTGTAAGCCTAGATTATAAAGGCTGAGTGTAGGATAGGTATTCTCTGAGTGGTAGGGCTGTTTATGCCTGAGTTGTAGGAGAAGGTTTTCTCTGAGTTGTAGGCCTTGTGGCAAGGCTGAGGTAAGGCTGGTTAGCCTGAGCTGTAGGAACCTTATAGGGTTCTGAGTTGTAAAATCTGAGGATCTGAGATAAAGAAGGAAGTTAGGCCGAATCTAGCACACTGCTAGATAGGTGAAGGGGGAAAGTGGATGTACCCAGACCTTGGGGAACCACTATAAATCTGTGTGCAATCTGTGGTGTGTGCATATCTGTGATTGCTGTGTTGTGTTTGCTAAAGTGGTTTCAGAATTCTCTTATAATCAGTAATTATATTCTTTCTTAAGTTAAAACAAGCATTAGAACCTATTCACCCCCCCCCCCTCTAGGTGTTTAGGTGGTCTTGAAAGTATAACTATCAGTCATCTTGAGGATTAGACTTAGGCACTTCCTTCACTGGAGCTTTTCTTTTCTTGGTCACTTTCTTCTTCTTGCTGACATCTGGATCTGAGTCTAAATCTGAATCTGAATCATTATCAGATGAGCCTGGTGGATTATCATACAAATCATAAATCTCTTTGATAACTAAAAGTTCTTCAGCTGCATCAGCAGCCATAATTTCATCCAAGTATGGGATTGGAGAAGTAGAGAAAGCATAGGTTGGAGGAGAGAAGGCCTTGGGCACTGGACTCTCAACCTCTGGCATACTGATTAGCTCAGGCACTGGAGCTGCAGAAGGATCAGGCTAAGGAGCTGCCAAGAGCTCAGGCACTGGAGGCGAAAAACTCTGAAGAAGCTGAAGTAAAAGATCTTTGCTCACAGGAGCAATATAACATACTATATCTGAACAAAATTGAAAAGCAGCAGGGGGAGAACAATATCTATACACAAGATAAAAAGAGCTTAGAACTGAAGTCAGTTCAAAAGCTGGAGAGATGAAACAATCTCCATGAAGAATGTCCAAGGGTTCTTCAGGGATTTCAATGTCATCTTCCAAAAATGCAATAACTTCTGCATCAGTAATATCAATATCTGCATTCTCTGTATCTTCCAAAACTGTATCTACAATTTATGTATCTACAACTGTCAAACCTGTGTCTGCCTCTGCCAAAATTGTGTCTTCCTCTGCTGTTACAACTGCTAGAGGAGGAGGGACTTATTCACTAGACGTCTCCCCCTGCTTGGTAGCAGTAATTTCTACTGTCAGGCCCCGAGATGAAGAAGGGCCAGAAAAAGAGGCAATAAAGGAATTAAGAGAAGCTAGTAGAGCGGCAATGGCATCCTCTATAATGGCTTTGATGGTATGGGTGAGGAGGGCAATGAGAGCAGATGGAGAGGATGATGTAGAAGGAAGAGAGGAAGTGGAATGACCACAAGTTGTGCAGATGTTGGAGATGGTAGATTGAGTGGTGGATTCAGGGATAGACACTTGTTCTGGATGGGGGGAAACATGAGGTGAGGGTTCATGAGAAGGTAAATGAGTTGGTGAAGAGAAATGAAGATCAAAAGTTGGTGAGGTTTGGATAGAGATGCTAATGGAGGGGATCTCTTCTAGATAATGTGGTAGAAGAGACAAAGGAGTAGGAGTTCTTGGAGGAGGGCTTTGAGGTGGAGTTGGTTGATGTGGCAAAGGGGAAGTTAGTCTAGCTGGGTAAGGATGGATCTCTGGCTCATCTTCTCTAGGGTGAGGAGTGACTGGAGTAGTCCTTGTGTCCTAAGAAACCCTATGGGTAAAGGGAGCCCTGGAGGGCTTTGAGATAGTCCTCTCCCACTTTCCAAAGAGAGCTGGGGTCAGTCTCTTGGAAGCATTGGTGAATGTTGTTGGGTATGTCAACAACTCAGGGCATTTTTCAGTGAGAAAAATCCCTAAAATTCTTCCAAGAGAGACCTCTCTTTTGTTTGCTTTCTTCTTGATCAACTCAAACAACACTTCAGCCCAATTCACTGATTTCTGAATAACCAAGGCACTCATCAAAAGAGACTAGTACCTAGATATATTATCATGGGCAGTGTGCTTCCCAAGCAGCACTTTTCCCACAATATCTGCCAAGAACTTGTATTGAGGAGACAAGTTCTTTTTCAGAAGCTTGTTAGGGTTTGCCTCAACATGACCCATTTTGGCAAGCATGGCAGCAAAATCCTCTTTATCCAAATCAATATCGTCTTCTCCATTAATAAAGCTGAAAATTTCTGTAAGAATGACAGGGGTTAGATGTACCTCCTGTCCAGAAATAGTTCCTATCATCGTCTGTCCGTCTGAAGAAGAGGTATAAGCCCATTCTTTAATTTCTGATACTGGTAACTTCATCCTGGTCGTCAGAAACTTCTGTAACTTCGGTGCATCAAATAGCTTCAACAAGTCCTTAAACATCTGATCACTATGCTTGAATGAATCTAGATCAATATCAAAGCCTGAATCGAACTTCATGCTGGACACAATCGTCGTCGGAATTGCCATTGGAGAGTTCCTGCAGAGAAAATGAAGATTAAGTGCAGAAGGGAAATGGAAAGCGTGGGACTATTTTTGTCTAAACCCTAGTTTATAAGGTTTAAGAAAACGAAGAGACAGGATTAGCCAAGCGTATTAACTACTAAAAACGACTTCAAAACCAAGGTTGGCGAAGTATTTTAATATAAAATGAGTTCGGTAACCTCAGATCGAAGAGAAGGAATAAATCGTCGATCTTAGTTTGACGATAAATTCTCTGAACCAAAAAATTGTCGATCTCTGTTCGACGACAATTGAATCACTAAGAAGCGATCGTTGATCTTCGTTCGATGTTCAACTTCACGAGATGTTAGCAGATCGTCCATCTCCGTTCAACGATCTGTCAACAAATCGTCGATCTTAGACAGAAAGTCAAATAATCTCATCTCCATTAATCATACCTAGCTGATTCATGATGAATAGATGTTACTTTTCATCCAAGGGTTTGGTGAAAATATCTGCCCTTTGTAAATCAGTAGGGATGAAGGTGAGATTGATTTTATTTTTGTCTACACACTCCCTAATGAAATGATGCCTTACATCTATATGCTTAGTCCTAGAATGATGGACTGGATTATGTGCTATAGAAATAGTACTAGTACTATCACAAAATATAGTTGAATTATTTAAGTTGTATCCATAATCTAGTAGCTGATTTTTTATCCATAGTATCTGAGAACAGCAACTGCCAGCTGCTATGTACTCAGCTTCTGCAGTTGATGTAGACATAGATGTTTACTTTTTACAAAACCAAGAGACAAGCCTAGCACCCAGGAACTTGCATGTTCCAGAGGTACTTTTCACGTCTACTCTACATCCAGCAAAGTCAGCATCTGAGTATCCAGTCAACTCAAATTCTGACTCAGCAGGATACCAGAGTCCTAGATTTGGGCAACTCTTTATATATCTCAAAATCCTTTTTAATAAAATAAGATGGAATTCTTTAGGATTCACCTAGAACCTAGCACAAAGACATATGGCAAACATTATATTTGGCCTACTTGTTGTGAGATAAAACATGGACCCAACAATGGCCCTATATAATTTCTGATCAACAGGTTTCTCATGCTCATCAGAATCAATCAACACATTGGCAGCAATGGGTGTTTTCTTAGCTGAGGCACTAGCCATCCCAAACCTTTTGATCAGCTCATTAGCATACTTGGATTGGGATAGGAAAATGCCATCAGGTGCCTGCTTGACTTTGAGACCAAGGAAGTAGGAGAGCTCACCCATACTGCTCATCTCAAACTTTGAATACATAAGGTTGGAAAACCTTTTGCATAGTTTGGGATCAGAAGAACCAAATATAATATCATCTACATATATTTGTACGAATAATATTTTATCATGATGTTGTTTAACAAATAAAGTCTTATCTAATATGCCTCTAGAGTATCTATGTTCTAATAAGAAGCTAGTTAGGGTCTCATATCAAGCTCTTGAAGCTTGCTTAAGACCATAAAGAGCTTTATGCAACCTATAAACAAAAGAAGGTTGAGTTGGAGAAATAAAACCTGGTGGTTGTTCAACATAGACTTCTTCATTCAGTTCTCCATTCAGAAAAGCACTTTTAACATCCATTTGATAGACTTTAAATTTTTGAGAAGCAACATAGGCCAAGAAGATCCTGATTGCCTCTAACCTTGCCACTGGAGCAAAGGTCTGATCATAATCAATGCTTTCTTCCTATACCCTTGAGTAACAAGCCTAGCCTTGTTCATTATGATTGCCCCTTGTGCATCCATCTTGTTTTTGAACACCCATTTTGTTCCAATTACAGGGTAGTTCTCTGTTCTTGGGACCAAATCCCAAACTCTACACCTCTCAAATTTGTTGAGCTCTTCTTGCATTGTAAGAATCCAGTGGGGATCTTGCTCTGTATCTTGAATAAATTGAGGTTTTACTTAAGAAATGAAGCAGGCATACATCAAATTCTGGTGGAGCTGATGTCTAGTTTGCACACCTGCTGATATGTCTCCAATCACTTGAAATACAGGATGATCTCTATGTATGACTAAATCAGCAGGAGGAGTTGGTTGCTCAACAGCTGGTGGAGCTAATTCCTCTTATGGAATTATTTCAGCTGCTGGGACACTATCAGTTGGCTCACTGATATCTTCATCATTGCCTTCGACTATTTGTGGAGATGATGGTGTAACAACCTCAGGAGAGAGTGTCATAGCATCCAAATTCTCACACAAAGTAGGTACCTATAAGTTCTGACTGGTAGAAGTATTATTCTCCTTATAAAACATATTAGTTTCATCAAAGGATACATGTACAGACTCTTCTATTTTCAAGGTAGATTTGTTATAGACCCTATAATACTTGCTTACTTGGGAATATCCTAGAAAAATTCCCATTTCAGACTTGGCTTTAAACTTTCTAGTGTATTTTCTGTTGTTAATATGAATGTAATAAACACAACAAAATACTCTAAAATAGTCTACTTTAGGTTTCTTCCCTTTGATTAGCTCATAGTGGGTCTTAGCCTTTAGCTTATGTATTAAACTTCTATTCAGGACATGGTTAACTATGCTCACTGCCTCTGCCCAAAAGAAAAGGGGCAAGTATGCATCAGAAAGCAATGTACCTGTAGCTTCAATCAGGGTTCTGTTTTTCCTTTCAGCTACCCCATTTTGTTGAGGAGTTCTAGGAGCAGAAAAACATTGCTTGATACCTTCCTTCTCACAGAACTCTTGAATAAGAAGAGACTCAAACTCAGTACCATGATCAGTTCTGATAAATATAACTTGAGTAGAGAACTCACTCTGTATGCACTTGATAAAATCTGTAAGAACCTTGAAGTTATCTGACTTATTTTTCAAGAAGAACACCCAAATGAACCTGGAGAAGTCATCTATAATAACTAAGGTGTAAGACTTCCCTCCTAGGCTTTGTACAGCAATGGGTCCAAAAAGATCCATTTGAAGCAAACACAAAATCCTAGGTGAGTCACTCTTATTAATGGATTTGAAACTATTTTTAGTTTGTTTGCCTAGTTGACAATCCCTGCATAGGATTTCCTTCTTATAAGGAAAAGAAGGCAATCCTCTTATAAGGTTGTCCTTAGATAGCCTAGCAATGTATTTTAGATTTACATGTCCTAGTCTCCTATGTCATAATTCATTTTGATTACATGATTGGTTAAATAAACAAATTTCATTTATGGCTGAATTGAAGTTAACAATATTAATGTTACCTACTCTAGAACTAGATAAAACTACTATGCTATCAGCTGAAGAAATAATGCAAGAGGACTGATTAAAAGTTACCTGAAATCCTTCATCACAAAGCTGACTAATTGAGATCAAGTTATGCTTCAATCCACTTACATATGCAACCTTCCTGAATGTGATAGCACTTATCCTGATTTCTCCATAGCCTTCACTCTGGCCAAAGTTGGAGTCACAAAAAATAACCTTAGGTCCTAGCTTTGACTTATAGTTGGATAAGTTGTCCTTCCATCCTGTCATGTGCTTTGAGCACCCACTGTCCAGATACCATTGTTGGTTTTAATACCCCTTTTTTTTCTTTTAAAACACCGGGGTCTTAGCCCCAGAACCGCTGCTTTGCGATAACACCTTCACACCTTGAAGGGTCATCACCACGAAACGCCGATTCTGCCGGCCGATTCGATCACAGAAAAGCAAAAAAAGTAGAGTAAACACAAGTGAGGTAAAAACTCTAACCAAAAGTCCACAATAAAATCACATCAGAGTAATAATATCTCCACGAAGGGAGAGTCCACAAAATATAAATGTACTGGAAATAAGGGCTTAAGCCCGATACATCAAATCCTCACTACATAGTCACTCAAGCGGAAGCAAAATAAAATACTACTAAGGTCAGGGACTCACAGTCCCAACTGTCTGAACTCCTGAGCTAGACTTCCCTATCTCCAAACGGGCTGACCTCTGGGGCTTCCTCCATGTTGGGCTCCACGATTCCCTAAATGATGTGGTCCGAAAACCGTTAGTTTATAAGACTAAGTCCTATCATCCCCCACCCCTTCCCCCATGGCTCCTAGGCACCGAGCGGGGAGGAAGAAAGGAAATGACATGAAGGTGGAGAATAATCAAGTAACAGATGACGGCGAACCTATGCTAGCAGTTCTATGAGTATAATGGCAGTAAGTGAAATATGAAATTAACCTTAACTTATATGAGAACACATAAGCTAAGGGATCTTTTGCAAGCCTCCCATCGTATAAAAAGTCCCATACCAATTTATACGATGGGGTGTCGGTTTCAAGTGAACAATATTTATCATAGGAAAATAACCATAACTTAAGAGCATGCATACACAAGCCCATAAGCTAAGGGGTCGTTTGCAGGTCCTATTGTATAAAGCGTCCCATACCACTTTATACAATAGGTGTTAGGGTTAAATGCAATGGTTATGCTATGACATGCAGTTATGCCATGATGTGAACATGCAAGTACAACTCACCCACTTGACTCTGTGTACACAGACCTTTAGTTCCCCCTTTCTGGAGCTGAATATCCCAGGATACCTCCGTAGTGGCAGACGGAAGCGGTGGGTTGGGCCTCGCCCACCTCTAAACCAGTAATTGTACTACCGGTCAGACCTATCGTACGCCTCAACGCTGGTGCACAAAGCAGACTCCTACGTACTCTTGCGGGATGGCGCACCAGACTTTATTTGGCCAAGTGCTAAACCAAACCTGTCGAGTCCACGTATTTGTGTCGATGCATCGACCCTCCAATACCTAAGACCCACCACCTTTCCTTTTATGCACATGCAATAGTTATGAATCCAATTTCCGAGCCAGAGCTCACCGGACTATCCCGTCTGTCTCAATCACCAACCGAGCCAAAGCTCACCGGGCCAACCTGCTCATCTCCAAAACCCCCAGGGCATCATCCCATATGAACCAACCTAGCATTCTGAGACATCAAGGTGAGTGAAAGTGAATCCCTAATTATGCTAGTTACTCTTGCAAATTAGTTTGCCTACAGTTTAGGTTAGCCCAGGATTACCCCCGGTATACCACGTGAAGGGCTCTCAAAGGGCACTAGGAACTATGATGGTAGCTGAATCCCATCGTTCTCTTTAGTAAGGCACTTACTATTATTGGTTGCTTCCTTCTACCCATTCCCCTTTTGTATTACGCTAGACTAAACCTAGTGTGATTTTGACTCTACCTCCCTTCGGGAAGGGCGATCTTTCGTCGATCCCGAGCACCACCTAGCACTAGCCAACACCACGCCTTTATCAACCTATTCTCCAAAAGTGACCCCAATTACTTATCCAAAACCACCAGACTATTGGAATCCTAAAGCTTAGTCTTACTCACCCTCATCACCTATTTACTGTCCTTTTACTAATTGCAAACCATACTTAGTGACACGATGCACATATTGGGTAGCACTACAAATAATCATCTAAATGCCTCAAGATAATTAATGGGGGTCTATTATGACCTAAATAGGCTATATCCAGTAATTTATATTTTTCCAAATTAATCAAGCATTTATTTAATTTTCCTAAAAGATGCATGTGCTATCAGTTTGAATAGGAAGTGTCCTTTAAAATCATGCATGGTGCTTGACAAAATTGAGGAAAATATTAGGACAGCTCAACATTATAAATCCAAAATATAACCATTTTTCCATTATCTATAGGTCCCTAAAACTATTTTTGTAATAAATCATATTTCCCTTCAATATTGGAGTAAGTACAGCAAATAATCATCCAAAAATTGTGAATTAATTTTCTTGTGCAACTACTGTCTTACTAACATTATATACAAGGTTTCATGAATTTTTAGAAAGAAATAAGCTTTGGATAAATTAAACATCAAATTCCCAAAATGATTGGTTTGTAAAGTAAGTACCTCAAATAGTCTTCTAAAACTCATGAATTAATTTTACAAAGTAGTTATTGATCTAAAAGCAACAGTGACCTAATTTTCATAATTTTTGCAGTAGGATATTAGCTCTAAATAATTCATTGATCATAAATGCCCCTTTTTAATCTTGTGAAGAAAGTACTGAAAATAAACAACTAAAATTTATAATAAAATTCAGGGTAATTATCTTGACCAAAAATGTCTCCTGCCCAAGTTTCATAGGATTTTCATGAATAGAGAGATCATAATAAATAATATACCATTTAGGTTCATACCATGTATATCAAGTGAAGTTCTTGAAGTATTGTTCCTAAACTTCTATGAAATTCACTAAAGGTTCTATCTAACCTAAAATCCATGCTACCTAAGTTTCACATCCTTTTGGTTAATTTTGGTGGGTTATTCTACTCTAACAGTGATTATTCCCTAATCTAGGGCTAAGGGCTTGGGGTATCTATCTCCCTCCAAACCCTCCAAGGTTAATACCAAAGGTCTTAGGTTACTCGTTCATCAATTCCACAAAGTTACAATATCACACAAGTCCATTTGTCCCCATATCCTTCACAACCCTCAAAAGCCCCTCCTTAGGGTTTGAGTTTGAGTCCATGGGAAAAAACTACCCTAGACCACCCCATAATCCCTATGAGGGTGATAGTGGCCATGCCAAGTCAGTGGTTAAAATCTCAGCCCCTTATTGAGATGATTTTCCCACCCAAAGCCCAAGTACACTCTTTATTTAAGAATCCTTCACTGAGGAAGAGTTAGGGTTAGGTCATTACCTATCCAAAACACCTCAAAATGAGGTGATTTTTTATACAGAGCCATATCATGATGCCAGGGACCTCTCACCAAAATTTGGGAGGGTTTGGAGGTCATTAGACCACTTAATTAAAATACCCCTAGTATTATTAAATAATAATAAAAACCATAGGACAAAGTATCCCCAAAAATTCCCATTTTTGGACTGGCCCTAGGTATAACTAAGGCTGACCCCTGTCAAAATTTCAGGTCATTTGGACAAGGGATGAAGTGTGGGCATGCTTTTGATTCTCAGGATAGCCCTAAGTATAGTCCCACCAAAATGGGTGCCCTGGTCCAACCAGAGGTCCAAATTAGATCAAATTAATTTTGGATAAAAGAAGACCTATAGGGATACAAAGTTCATGTTGATCACTTTTTCACTAAGAGGCCTAAGTATTTTTAAAAATTAAAACCATCTACTCCAAATAGTATGACAGAAATGAAATTAAAATAAAAATGAATTATAAATCTGGCGCACGAATCTTGGCGCAAATCCAAGGGCTGTCGAGTCGTCTTCCTCCTCCAGCCAACGGCCCCGATTGCTTGCGCCTGGGCTGACTTCAAACCGCCGCTGCCGGCCATCCGGCCACTTCCCTGCCGGCCACCGCCACCACCACCTTCTTGGAGGTGGTAGCTACCTCCAGCCGGCGGCGTGGCCGCCGGTGACGACTATTCCGGCGATTCCACCAAGAAGATTTTCGGCCCAAAACCATGAAAACCAGAGATTCGTTCGGGCTCAATTGAGCCCGAACCTTGAACCTAAACATCCCTATGATCTACCCATGAAGTAAGGATAGGAGGAGGACCTTGCCAGCGGCCTGAAGGCGCGACGATTGTCGGTAAAACATTTCCGATGGTGGCATCGCTCGACTTCTACAACAGTACAGTGGGAGGGCTCGAAATCTTCAGGTAAAGGCTGGGAAACGTTCCTCTTTTGGCCACTGGTGGTGTTTAAATGCTCGGTTGAGGAGGGGAGAGACCAAAACTTCAATGGCCATTAATGCCATTGAAAGCTTGGCTCGAGTTAAGAGGAGGGGGCTGAACCAGCCCCTTGGTGGCCGGGAAACAGCTGGAAACTTCTCCCCTTCCCCAGGGGAGTTGAATCCAGCAATTAAGAGTGGTCTTTGGCCTCCCTTGGATGGGTTTGACTTGTCCCTTCATTCCCTCTTTTTCTCTCTCCTCCATTACCAAGGAATGGAGCTCACTCTCTCTCTCTCTCCTAATCATCAAGTTGACTTGGTCAACCTTGGGGTCTATTGGCAGCCCACATATACACCTGATATTCCTAATGAAGCTATTTGAGGAGGCTTGAGCTTATGCTAGCTCATTTGGGCTAGGTTGACCCAAAGTAGGCTTGGGTTGACTTTAGTCCTTTTGACCTTTTGGGTTGCCCCTAATGGGTCCCTAGTGATCCATGATCTCTCCTAAGGCTTAGGTGGGGTGGTACAGGACTAACTGGGCACCTTGAGGGTCATATAACCCTTAATAAGGGCATCTTGACAAAGTTGGGGTTTGAGTTAGCTTGGGTCAACTCAAGCTTGGGGGTTGACCCCATTGAGTCCCAGGTGACCCATTGACATCACTTTAGGTCTAGGAAGACGTGGGCAAGGTTGGTTGGGCATATTAGAGGCAAACTGCCCTTAGTTAGGGCACCTTGCCAAATTTAGGCATATGGTGGTCATAGGTCAAATTGGCAACTTTGGGTTGACTCTAATGGACCCTTAAGGCTGTAGTGGACCCTCTAATAGGTTAGTGATGTTGTGGTGGATTCATGGAGTCATGGTGAATCCCTAATGTCAATCCCTAGGTTGGTGATGAGGTTGTGCCATAGACAGACCAAGGTGATTCTCACCTTGGCCTTTGATCACTTGGCCCTTTTTAGCTTCCTAGGGTTTTGTCATGACCTAGTCATGACCAAAACCACTCTTAGAGGTCTAGTTGGAAATGGGATGTTACACTGGTTGTATGGTGGACAATTCTTCACCTGCAACAATCAAAAGATTAATTGTTCTTGACCCAGGTTACCTTGGGTCCTTTGTTTTCTTTATAAGAAAAACTTGAGATAACATATATGGTTGGCTGAGATTTATAGCCTAGTGGATGGTATCTCCTAGGTGGAATTTCCCAAAGGGTGAAAGGATTGATTGTTTGTCTTTTCTGATTAGGGTTTCTGTTATAGTTAAAGGTTTTATTAATTCTCACTTGGTTCGACGATTGGAAGTGAGATCGTCGATCTGAGTTCGATGACATGGGTTGAGATCGTCGATCACTGCTCAGAGAAGGATAATATTCATTCTCTGTGCCCCATGTTCGTCGATCTCTGTTCGATGATCCAAGCATAAGTCGTTGATCGTAGTACGATGATTAATTATAGTAGACATTTTCGTTCAAAGATCATCGACCTGGGTTCGACGATTTGTTCACATTTCGTCGATCTGAGTTCGACAAAAACTGCTGAACATTGTTTTTGTTTTGATTTTGTCTGTTTCTATTTTTCTATTTGTTAGGTTTGTTCTTATTTGTAGTTGAGGGTTTCTCATAGATTAGTTCTTTACCTTTTTAGAGTTGAATTTTATTGGGGTCCTTAGTGCATTTTTCTGGACCAGTGGGGGTTGGCTTGATGAAGCACCCAAGCCCATTTTGCCAGTGAGTTTGGCATTAACAGTGCTTGTAATGTCCATCAGCTTAAGGCTTCTCCCATTAAGAGATTCTTCAAGTTTCCTTGCCTCAGCTAGTTCAGTTTTCAGTTTAATTATTTATTCATTTGCAAGAGTAATTTCAACTTTTAATTTATGGTTTTCTGCAACTAAACTACTTTGATCATTCAATTGCTCTCTAAGTAGTTTAATTTCCTTTTCTGAACTAATTAGGTCCATGTACATAGTTTTGAATTAATGTACAAAATCTTCAGAATTAAAGTCAAAGGAAGAGAGTACCTGATCCACTTTTGAAAGTGGTTGATCATCATCTGATTAATCTTCTCCTGAATAAGTGCAGGAAGCATCAATTGACATTAGGCAAACTTCTTTTCCTTTGCTTCCTCCTCATCTTCATCACTGGAGCTAGAGGATGAGGAATCCTCTTCAGTATCACTCTAGGTTTCTGCTACAAAGGCTTTCTCTTTCCTCTTACGCTTGCTTGAGGAAGGCTTACTGTATTTCTGTCTTCTGGAGTCCTTGTCCTTTCTTTTCTCCTTCTTTTGATTCTCTGGACACTCAGAGATGTAGTGTCCAGGTTTCCTGCAACCAAAACAAACAACCTCTTTAGTTGGTGTTTTTTTCATACCTGGGTTTATCTTCTTGTCTGGATGACTTCTTCCTGAAGTCTGTTTTTCCCATCTTGTAGAATCTCTTTGCTAAGAGACTCAAGAACTCTTCATTAACAACAAGAGCTGTTGTTTCTCTTGTAGCCTTAAAAGCAATGTTCTGCTCTTTCCTGACTTGAGTAGAGACCTTCTGCTCTGCCTCCCTAATCTTTGTCAAGTGCTCAAAGAATTTGAGCTTTCCTAGAAGTGTTTCTGTGGAAATTTCTGAAATATTCTGGCATCTTTGATAGGCCAGATTCTTATGTCCTAAGAACTGGGAAAACACATCAATATTTTATCATTGATCTCTATCAGTGAAATTTCCTTGTCCAATGTTCTTAGTTCACTGATTATGGCACTCAGTATTCCATACATCTCCTTATCTGATTCAGCATCTTCCTTTCTGAAGTTCTCATACTTAAAGATAAGAAGGGATCTTCTATCTTTTCTTTCTTCAACTGAACCTGCCACCATTTATTTCAAATAATCCCAGATGGCCTTTGCTGATGTGCAGTCAGCAACCTTTTGGAAAATGGCATCTAACATAGTCTGGGCCAGTATGTTCATGGCCTTAGCATCTGCAATTTTTGCTTTCTTTTGAGCATCAGTCCAATTTGCTTGTACAACCAAAGAACCATAATCCTCTGATACCAATTGAAGAAGGGAGTTATTCAGATCTACTCTAGAGGGGGTGAATAGAGTGTTTAAAAACTTTATGGCTGTTTTAATCTATTCTATCAGAGTACAAAAATAGGTGATACGAATAAATATTAAAGAAGAAGGAAAACTAGAGAACTATTCTAAATATCACAGGAATTAGCAAGAGCAATAAGAAAAGGTGCAACCAGACGACACAAGAAATTATAGTGGTTCCCCAAATCTGGGTACATCCACTCTTCTACGACCCTAGTAGGAACCACTCTCAGGTTTTTTATCAGGTGACTGCCACCAAATAATATTTATTTCAAGGGAGATATTGCAACCCTTCTGTCTTTTGATCAGGTGCCGGAAAACTAACTTGAAGTCTTTTGATCAGGTGACCTCACAACCAAAAATTACTTTTGAAGGGAGTAAAAACCCATTTACACAGAGGGGAAGGAAAAAAGTTGAGTTGTCTTCTCTTTTCTAAAGCAAATGAGAAAAGTCTTGAGAGTGATCCTGATGGAGTCAAGGCTTGTCCTATGATTTGAATGGTTCAAGAGATCAGAGCCTTATACATGGTGTAGGACTTGAAATCCAGAAAGCTGAGACTAATTGAGGATGATTGTCTCCACAAGCTTCCTGAATGAATTCTTGTTCTTGAAACTGAGAACTGTTCTTCCTCTTTTTTTGGCAGCCTTGAGATTACTTTTTCAAAAGTCTATCGACTGCTTAAAGAGATTGTCCTGAATAATAATTCTCTGGCTCTTTTATTCTCTGAGTCCCTTTCCTTTGAATAATTCAAAACTAAATTTGAAACGGTCCACGTTGAGTGACTGTCAGAATCACGGGAACTTGTGCAACGGCTAAAAGAGAATTAAGTCATTTCCTAACTGTCCCGAGAAAAGCTGTATAATAACTCTGTGAAAACCAACGATTAATGCTTGCCAAGGAACGACTATATTCAGAGAATATATGCATTAATCACTCATAGTCATATAAGCAAAAGAATAAACAGTCAATAAGCAAAACAATAACTGCAGGGAATAAAATGTTGATTTGGCAAAAATCATCGATCTGGTCCCTGAGATCGTCGAGCTCAAACATCCTCTATCGTCGAGCTGAGCCCTGTGATCGTTAACCTAAAAATCTTCTTTCCAAACTGGGCTTCACGATCGTCGAATTGAGATGGTTGAACGTCGATCTCAATCCTGAAAGTAGATCATAGATCGTCGACCCGAGTTCAGCAATCGTCGATCTCAGTATTTAGAGATTTAACTCTGAGATCGTCGAGCGCAGAATGAAGATCGTCGATCTCTCTTCAGAGATCGTCAAACAACTTTTACTTAAAAAAATTTCAGCCTAGTTCACTCTCAGCTGTATTCTAAGTCTCTATGTCATGGTCTTATCTCACTGTATTGATGACCTGGCGGACACCTAAGATACTAAACCCTGGCTATACAATGTGTAAGAACCTCCCCCTTACCAGGAGCTCCTGATCTTATGCCCAGAACCGCCATCTTACGTGGAACTAACTCACGGGTTAGTTTGGCACCGCAAGACGCCGATCCTGCCGGCTAGTACGAATCATAAACCTTGAGCGGGAAAAGAGGAAGCAGGAAGTAAGGACAATAGAAACGATATAGATAAGTAAGTGCCCCGCCAGTCTTCAGAGATCAAATAAGAAATTCAAGTAGACGAGACCAACGCCACAG